>JBBIGA010000032.1:16112127-16126598 GCA_037576975.1 Alestes dentex
ATCTTCACCTGTGATCTGTTTGCTTGTAATTAGTGGGTGTATATAAAAGGTCAGTGAGTTTCTGGACTCCTGACAGATCCTTTCATCTTTCATCCAGTGCTGCACTGACGTTTTGGATTCTAAGTCATGGGGAAAGCAAAAGAATTGTCAAAGCATCTGTGAGAAACGGTATCAAAGGAACTGAGAATGCCAATCAGCAGTGTTCAAGCTCTAATTAAGAAGTGGAAAATCAGGGGTTCTGTTGAAACCAAACCACGGTCAGGTAGACCAACTATTCAATTTCAGCCACAACTGCAGGAAAATTGTTCATGATGCAAAGAAAAATTCATAAATAACTTGTGAAATACAGGACTCTCTGAAAAATGTGATGTCGCTGTTTCAAGATGCACAATAAGGAGCTACTTGAAGAAAGATGGTCTGCATGGTTGAGTTGCCAGAAGAAAGCCATTACTGCACAAATGCCACAAAGTATCCCCCTTACAATATTCCAAACAGCACAGAGACACGCCTCAGACCTTCTGGCACAAAGTAATTTGGAGTGATGAGACTAAAATTGAACTTTTTGCCCATAACCATAAATGCTACATTTGGAGAGCAGTCAACAAGGCCTATGATTTAAGGTACACCATTCCTACTGTGAAACACGGTGGTGGATCGCTGAGGTTCTGGAGTGGCCATCTCAGTCTCCTGACCTCAATATCACTGAGCTACTCTGGGGAGACCTCAAACGTGCAGTTCATGCAAGACAGCCCGAGAATTTACAAGAACTGGAGCTTTTTGCCAGGAAGAATGGGCAGCTTTACCGTCTGAGAAGATAAAGAGCCTCATCCACAACTACCACAAAAGACTTCAAGTTGTCATTGATGTTAAAGGGGGCAATACACGGTATTAAGAATTGGGGTATGTAAACTTTTGATCATGGTCATTTGGGTAGTTTGTGTTGTGATTATGATTTAAAAAGAGTAAACACCATTGTCTGACAATAAATGGCTTCAGCCAACCACTAACCATGAATGAAAGAAAAGTTTTTGTGTTATCAATGGTTAAGAAATCACAAATTCTGCCAGGGTATGTAAACTTATGAGCACAACTGTAGAACCCAGGACCCACTGTAGAGGCTCCATCTCAGAGCTTGGAAACATCTGTCAAGTCAATTCAAGTAGGTTTTATTGTCATATACTGTATACACACAGTACGAAACAACATGCCTCCAGGACCATGATGCAACACAAGAACAGAACAGAGCACCAAAAGACCACCAGTGCAGTCAGGCCAAAAGAGAGTGCAAGAAAAACACAAACGCAACAAAACAATCAGACAAATGACATTTGGTACAATCGACTATAGCTACAGTCTGGATGAGTACAGTATTACCACACATACTGTATTCTAGCAGCAGAGAGTTGCGTATACAAATATGCAGAAGAGAGTTACATGTGCAAAAATGCAGAACAGAGGTAGACAGGAATAAATATGATTGTGCAGATATAGCAGCAGCAGGACTGAGAATGTGCAGTGTAATAAATAAAAGGGTGTTTACGGAAGTAACTAAAGCCCGGTTTGTTTGAGTTGTTTGAGGTAGAAGAGATGTGGATACAGTTCAAGGGTTTGTTTGTGGTGGTGAGTGTGTGTTTGTGTGTATGCGAGTGTGTTTGTGTGGACACAGTTTATATTTCAGTTCTGGTTGAAGAGTCGGGGGGAAGGAAACTGTTCCCCATTCTGACAGTGGAGGCCCGTATGCTACGGAACCTTTTGCCAGATGGGAGGAGGGAGAAGAGGGTATGTGAAGGGTGTGTGAGGAAGAAGAGGGTGTGTGAGGGCTGTGTGAGGTGTGTGTGAGGAGTGTGTTGATGCAACGTGTGACATAAATGTCTGTGATGGAGGGGAGCCGCTATCCTCTGTAGGGTTTTGTGATACAGAATGGAACAATTCCCGCACCAGTCCATGATGCAACTACAGAGAATCTCTATGGTGAGGACTGGGGTGGAGGGTGCGGTCTGCTCTCTGAAGGATTCCTCTGTGTTCCTGATGATCAAATCCACCACGGTCGTGTCATTGGTGAACTTGATGATGTGGTTCGAGATGTGTGTTGCTGCACATTCATGGGTCAGCAGCGTCAAAAGCAGAGGACTGAGCTCATAGCCCCGGGGGCCCTGAGTTCAGCCCCGGGGGGCCTGTGTTCAGCCCTGGGGGTCCAGTGTTCAGCCCCAGGGGGCCCTGTGTTCAGCCCTGAGGGCCCTGTGTTCAGCCCCGGGGGCCCAGTGTTCAGCCCTGGGGGCCCTGTGTTCAGTCCTGGGGGGCCCTGTGTTCAGTCCTGGGGGGCCCTGTGTTCAGCCCTGGGGGTCCCGGTGTTCAGTGTGGTGGTGCTGGAGGTGTTGCTCCTGATCCTGACTGACTGAGGCCTCCCAGTCAGGAAGTCCAAGATCCAGTTGCGAAAGGAGGTGTTCAGTCTCAGCTTCCCAGTCAGATGCTGAGGAATGGTGGTGTTGAAACTGAACTGAAGTTGATGAACTTCATGATGATGGGTGTGAGTGCAACAGGACAATAGTCATTGAGGCAGGGCACATTAGCAGTCTGGTAAAGTCAAGACTGACCTTCTGAGCTTGTTGCCACCATGATCATCATCAGGAGAAGATCAGTTCGAGTTGTGTTAATACAGTGTCAAAAGGGTGCTGGTTAGAAGAGTCAATCAGTCTGAGAAATATCTGCTCTCACTGGGAGCTTACAGAGAGGAAGTGGAAGGAAATGCTGGAGTAAAGCAGTAGTTACAGTAATCTGCTTCCACATCTTCATCTTCACCACTGAAGAAACAGCACCCTGTAGGAGGCAGGAGGTGGTTTGTAACAGGCAGAGCTTTATGACAGTGCTGAGGAAGGCCGGGCTGTTCTTACGTAACTGAGTCCCTCGCCACGGTGGGTTGATTAGAGCTGATTAACACACATGCACTGATTACAGAGGCACAACCTGAACAACAGGACTGGAAGAACGAATCAGACCAAACGTTCTGCTGATGTTACTTCAGATGGAAAGTGTTTCACTCAGAAACTCTAGAAATGACAGGATGCCTTGGAAACTATTTTGGCAGCTCTGAAATTTCTCTTTGTTTTTTTCACTCTGTAATTTTCGTTCTCACAGCGTTACACCCTCAAACCCTTAGGCCTCACCGTCACAACCTCATGTCTCACTTTCTGGACTGATAGTAGTGAGCATTTAGTGAGTAATTATTAAACTCTGATTGAAGTTTCTTTGCTGCCTCAGAATTATGAGTTTCTTAACGGAACAAAAGTCTGTTCAGCTACTATTTAAGGTTTAATATACTCACATGTTTTTAGGAGCCAAACTTTTTTTAATGTTGAAATACCAATATTTTTTACAGCACTGCAGTGACAGAACGATAAACCTTAATATTAAGAACTGAATAATGAACCAGCTTAATTGGCGGAAGGCTCTGGAGACACTGTAACGTCTGTTATTCTGAAAACACACGTGCTGGCTTTGAACTACATTTACTTTGCGACCCACTCACTCACTCACTCACTCACTCACACACACACACACACACACTCACACTCACACTCACACACACTACACATGCACACACTCAGCTTAATTACCCAGCAGTCAGCTGTAACGCAGTGGGGGGGGGGCGGTCTTCAGTTCACTCCCCCGGCTCCTGCAGTACCATATGCTTTCACTTAGACAGTCATGTACACACTACATCCAACCTGCTGTGGAGGACCCTTTCTCCACCACACAAACACACACACACACCACGCAAACACACACCCAACAGCAGCACACCACACACACACACCGCAGCACACTTTACGGGATGATGCGTGGGATGAGTGTGTGTTAAAACATTTTAATATGTTTCTGTTCTTACATGAGCATCGTGTTGCTGCAGGCGAACGAATGAAAGGGGAGCAGACAAAAGTGTGTGTGTGTGTGTGGAACGGGATGAAAAGAGCAAATCTCACCAGCATGACACACACAGAATGAACACGTCCCCAATGTGCAGGTTCTGCAGCTCCGAGCCCGCTGATCTGATGGGCGTGGTCAGAGCGGACCAGCGCCGCAGTACAGGCGCAGTAATTGTGATTATTAGCACTTCATTATTAATGAGCACAGTCACCTCTCCTGGAGCGTCTTAGCTCCGAGCTGCTGTTATTCTCTTTATCCGTTTAACGCTCTCTCACTCCCGTCAGGCAGGCTTTCCCTCCTTCTGCTGTCAGGTAGCACATTCAGGTCAGTCGGTCAAATTACGCCTCGTTTGTTTTCTATGAAAAATGTGATTTTTACAGAATTTGTGACACACTTCTGCACATCTTGCACAATTACTGTTCACTGGCATAATTTACGTATTGTTTAAAAAATTAAGCATAAAAAATACAGTGTGTAAAACTGATTGTATATTTAATATTTTGTATTTTATAATGGGCCCAATGTATTAACCTCTGCATAAATGTATGAACTTGGCATAAAATTGTCATATTTAGGTGTAGAGAGAGATTTTACCCATGTAAAATCAATAAAGCATGTAGTTTGAAATGGAATGTTCAGACTTTGGCACATGACTTTGGTTCCACTGGTTCTGCTGGCAGTCCTGCTGGATGTTCTGCTGGAGGTTCTGCCAGTTCAGGTCAGTTCAGGTCACGTGTTGTGTTGGAGCAGCTCTGATCAGAAGTAAAGTGCGGCTCCTTAAGAACTTGCGGAAGAACCTCTGAGAGGCACTGAGGAGCTCTTCTGGGCTGCTGGTTTTGTTGGGGAGTTTGAAGGTGAGATGTTTTGAGGAATTAGTTGGTCACTCTACTGAAGTTTTGTGTTTGTTTGTTGGTTTTGTTGTTGTGTGTTTTTGGTGGCGAGCCAACCATGAAGTAAGCTGAAGTTAAGCGAGATTTTCTTGTAAAGAACTGAAGTGAGTTTTTGTACACTTAACCCCCCAAACCCCCACCCTCCCACACCACACACAAGATGCATGACTCTGCCCAAATAACATTACGACCCCTTCGCAATCACCTCGGCTCTCGAGGAGCTTCTCCTCAATTGATTCCACTCGTTTTCTTCTCAGCAGTTTGTCCACTCTACCGTGGAACTTAAATGTCACCACTTCTGAAAAAAGACAGAGGAAGGGACGAGGAAAGTGCTGGGAGCCATTTACATAGAAGATAACAAGCATCACGACAGCCTGAGGCAAGATAATGGAAGATCTCAGTCAATGGCGGGGAATTGCTTCTATTAAAGGGTAGTTTGGATCTAATAGGTGTCAAAGACTTTGTCACTCAAAGGTCAACACTGAAACCGCGTTAAGAGAGAGAAGCTGTCTCAAGTCAGGCTGTGACATCTTGAGGGGGCAATTTGGACTTTTGAGGGGTGTGTGAGGAGTGACCCTGCTCCAGCCCCACATCCATACAGACACTCTGACCATATCTCACACACCGAGGCAGAAAACGCAGCACCAAAACCTGCTCAGATTGACCAAACCATTCCGTTACAGCACAAAATATCATTGTTTTCCTTTCAAACAATGTTCTTTTTTTTGGCTCGTTTTATTCGGCTACACAGAAAGGCAGCGGAGCTCCATTACTCATTTACTGTCTCTGTGTAATTATACTGAATTCTGTGTAAATTTGCATAAATTCTGCGTAAATTTGATTTACTAATATTAAGACGGAATTCGTCACCTTTCAGTGAGAAAGAAAAACTCTGGGCATTTGAGATGTGAAGATATGATACATTTTTATTAAAATGAGCAGGAAGATAAAATTAAAAAATGGTTATTTTTTATTTGAGTTTGACATTAAAGCCTCTGGTTTAATACATACTGCGCAGAATGTTTATCAGAGATACTGAAAGTGGGGTTCAAACATCTGTTCATGTGTTCAGCATCTGTTCATGTTTCTGTTACTGTCGCTGAAATGAAAATGAACATCTACATGGCTGAAACTGGTCTGTATTCGTACAAAACAATGACATGAAACATAATTTATCACGTTTCCTTCATCTACGAGAGAACTGTGTGCATTTAAAAGCAGATTGTGGTTAAAGGTGACTGTCCAGGACTGATCATGTTTTCCTTCTTGGAGTCAGGAGCGCTGTATTAAAGAGCAATTTTAACCTCATTGTGTTTGTCCCACTGATCTGAAGTCCCCTTGACGGCGCCCCCTGTGGCCTTGCTGGGGAGAGAGGACACAGCCCACCTGCCACAGTCCATTAGCTCCCTCCTTCATAACAATTTGGACTGACGGCTTCGGCGGCCGGGGGCGCTGTGCGCTGTGCGCTGTTTAACACTTCAATCTCGCTGCTGATTACACACTCAGACTCCATCATCACAGCGTCCTGCTGCTCATTCGCATGCAGAGCATCCAGAGCACTCAGATCAAGTGCAGCACGCTCTGGCCCGGGTCAAAACCAGAAGAAATGGAGTCGTGGATTTGGAGTCATTTCCGGTGGTGGCGGCAGCAGAGTGGCACTGGTTTCGGCTGCTGCACAAAGTGAAATAATGAAGTTGTACTTCAGCAACCGTGTTCTCACAACAGGGCCCTCGTCTCTGAGTCTCTGATTTAAAGCTCAGAGCTTTGCTGAGGATGACGATTCCCCTACCAAAACCCCGCAGACAGACTGGACTGAGCTCAGCACCCCCCGGTGATGGAACTTATCGCAGCGGAGCAGCCAGAAAGAACCCACGGCAAAGCTGCCCCAGCGCCACATTTTAATATGGAATCTATCCTCCCATTCCAAACCTCCGGCCCCACGGCTCCATCGCTCCAAACAACAACACCACTCTCAGCTGAAGGCCAGAAGAAAGCTCTCCAAAGAGGCTCTTCACCTGCTCTGCACACCGATACTAACGGGAGAAATAAAGACTGAGAGTGTGGGAATGTGACAGCGGTTCCTCAGTCGCTGCTCGGTTCCCCGAGGAGCGGCGCAGAGTGGTGAGGAGAACGAGTGGGATGGAGCTGAAACCTCGGGGGTGGATTTGGTTGGCTACCGTCCTCACTGTTTTTCCCCCAGATGGGTCTCTGGGACGGCAGCTGACTGGGCTATCCCGCGGTGACATATCGCCACGGAGACGCAGATGAGAGCTCACGGTCCCTCCGGCCCTCAGCGAGCTAATTACCACCACGCTGCCACTCAGAAACGAGCATTACACCCACTCGCTCTGCGCCACGGGCACCGCAGCCCCTTTAAATTAATGAGAGTGATAGAGGTTCAGGGAGAACAGGGCGGCGATCTGTCATGCTACACAATCCTCACACTACACACTCCGCACACTACACACCACACCGCGCACTATACACTCCTCACACTACACACCGCACCGCACACTATACACTCCGCACACTACACACCTCACACTACACACTCTGCACAGTACGCACTCTGCACACTACACACTCCACACCCCTCACACTACACACTCCTCACACTACACACCACACCGCACACTACACACTCCGCACACTACACACTACACACCACACCGCACACTATACACTCCTCACACTACACACCACACCGCACACTATACACTCCGCACACTACACACACTACACACTCCTCACGCTACATACTCCTCACACTATACACTACACTCTCATCACATTACACACTACACACTCCACACACTACACACCACACACTACATACTCCTCATACTACACACTACATTCTCATCACACTACACACTACACATTCCTCACACTACACACTACACATTCCTCACACTACACACTATACTCTCATCACACTACACATTACATACTCCTCACACTACACACACTACACACCGCACACTCCTCACACTACACACTATACTCTCATCACACTACACACTACATACTCCTCACACTATACACTCCTCACACTACACACTCCTGACACTACACATTATACTCTCATCACACTACACACTACACACTCCTCACACTACACACTACACATACTACACACTCCTCACACTACACGCTACACTCTCCTCACACCACACACCCCGCACACTACACACAAAACTCTCCTCACACCACACACTCTGCACACTACACACTCCTCCCACTACACACTCCTCCCACTACACACTACACACTCCTCACACTATATACTACACACTCCCCACACTACACACTACACTGTCATCACACTACACACTACATATTCCTAACACTACACACTACACACACACTACACCCTCCTCACACTACACTCTCATCAAACTACACACTACACACTCCTTACACTACACACTTCACACTCCTCACACTACATACTCCTCACACTAAACACTACACACTCCTCACACTACACACTACACTACACATTAGGGTGCCAGTCAAAAATGAACTTCAGAATTTCTTCTGTGGTACCCTCTCAATTTATGTCCTATGACAGGAGCTTACAGTAGTTTTTAGAATCATTTATGCACATGTAAAGGTTGCTCAACATGTCTAAAGTTAACAGATTTATCGTCATACGGATAGATTATTTAATTCTGTCATCAGTTTAACTATTTCCAGTTGAGTATAATTACTACAGGGACAAATATTAATAACAAACTGAAGCAACAATACTTTGAACAAATTTGATAGCAAGACTGCCTTAATGAAGTCTATGGACACTCAGTCCCAACTATAATGCATCATCTCCAACACCAACAAGCAGCGACTTCCTGACCTCCTCACTTTTTGGCTTTTCTACTTCATCATCTGTTGCCATCATCATGGTTAATTCTTTATCTGATGTCGGTTCATCTGCCACAGGTTCAGTATTGCAGCTCATCAGCTGCAATATTTTGTATACTTTATACTTTTTATCTTATATCCTGGTGCTTCAGTCTCTGCTTTTCTGTCCTCCTTTGTGGCTAATGCTGCGTCAATACTACCTATATAACTTATGTGTGGCCCACATTGGTCTTCCAAAAAATCCTTGTCTTCAGCAATGTTAATCATTGTCATGGCGTCTGCATGTGCTACATCAAACAGTTTGTCTAAATCTTCACTTAAAGCATGTTCATGAGCTCTCTGGCTATCTGTTGTGCGATTTACATTCTTTTTCAGCTTCTGCCATCGACAGAACATGTTTTACAGTTTTCCAATGGCATTTCTTTCAATTGCAGTTGGAATGCGAGCCACTGACCACATTTTAAAAACTATTGCATATACTATTAAACTATTAGACTTGATAAGTACACTGGATAGTGGATAGTGGACGGCGGACACTGCAGTTAACTAAATGCTGAAATTTAAACACAACAGCCCATGATAGCCACAGTATTAAGCAATAATCATGACACACTAGTTAAATGCAATATAAGGAATAGCTAAGATTGAACTCAAGTATTTTTTTCTTTAAAAACAACACGGCATCCAAAGAATACTTATACAGATCTTGTAATTTATTAAATAAGCAACAGAACAGATGTAATTGCTTACCATAGCACAGGAAAAATGAAGAATCTCAATATAGTAGAACTGAGCAACCAGTAAATGTTGACCTACAATTCTAAAACTTTGCAGTTTTTGCTTACAGAACAAGGGTAACAACTTGAGGGGGTACCACAATGAAAGTTCAGTTTTTTTCAGTAGATTGCTGGGCACCCTACTACACACTAAAATCTCATCACACTACACACTACACACTACACACTCCTCACACTATGCACTACACATTCCTCATACTACACACTACACTCTCATCACACTACACACTCCTCACACTACAAACTACACTCTCATCGCACTACACACTACACACTTCTCACACTACACACTACACTCTCATCACACTACACACTCCTCACACTACACTGCTAGCTCTCCAGCTCCCCGGCTGCTATCTCACCAGGTCTCCAGTTGCTAACACTCCGGCTCTATGGCGGCTAGTTCTCTTGCTGCTAGCTCTCCAGCCCTCCGGTTGCAAACACTCCGGCTGTCCAACTGCTAGCCCACCAGCTCTCCGGCTGTTAGCTCACCGGCTCTCCAGTTGCAAACACTCCAGCTCTCCGGTTGCTAGCTCACTAGCTCCCTGGCTGCTAACACTCCAGCCCCCTGGCTTCCAACACTACATGGGCTGCATGGATGCTTACAGGGCCGAAGTACATCGCATTACTGGTCATCAACGCACAGACTACAGGCAGACGTTCATATACAAAGTTTCAACACAGAACTCAATCCCATCATTTTGGTCTTACGCCCTAGGACTTCTTCACCACGGCACCATAACAAACAACATGTGAACCCATCCAATCTCCATCACCTTCCTCAAACCCCATAACCAATCACATTGCAACAGCATCTGAAACTGGCTCTGCTGAATACTCGCTCTCTCAATAACAAAAGCATAATTTTAAATGAATTCATCACTGACACCAACTTGGACTTCCTGTGCCTCACTGAGACCTGGCACAAAGCTTTGGATTTGTGCCAGGACTTGAAAGACTATTCAAAAAAAGTGTATTAGCTGTTCATCTCCAAGCATACAAGGGATATCTTCAACAGTACAAGGAAGCCCTCACTGTTACATGATCTAACTACTACTCACAACTTATACATTCTGGATCCAACAACCCTGAGGTTCTTTTTTCCACCATAAACTCAAACCCAATAATACCATGTCTAACTTATTCTCCACTGATGAATGCTTGGGCTTTCTGACATTTTTCCAACAAAAAAATAGAAACCATCTATGACAGCCTGGCCTCAACACTAGCGTCCCACACCTCCTCTCCCCCTCTTTCCCCACCTCCTCTCACTTCACAGCCCTTGTCTCAGTTCTCACCTGTCTCCCTCACAGAACTCACTGAAACCATCTCCAGCGCCAAAACCACTACTTGCATCCTTGACCCGTCCCGTCCATCCTTATCAAAGACTGCCTTCCAGCTATTGCTCCACTCATCTTATCTATCGCTAACTCCTCCCTCAGTTCCGGCTCTGTCCCTTGTTCACTTAAACTCACCGCTGTCACACCAATCCTCAAAAACCTGTTCTCAGTCCCGACGTCATGGCAAACTTCCGGCCCATTTCCAACCTCCCATTTCTGTCTAAAATTCTGGAGCGTGCAACCTGTTTGAAACATTTCGCTGTCATCACAGCACAGAAATGGCCCTTCTCAAAATCACCAACGACATTCTCCTCTCTTCTGACACCGGACATCTCAGCATTCTCATCCTCCTTGACCTCACTGCAGCCTTTGACACTATTAACCACAACACTTCTCCCCTCCTGCTGCCTTGTCCCAGGGCATCCCCCAAGGTTCAGTGCTGGGGCCTCTTCTCTTCATCATTTACAACCTTCCTGTTGGAAACATCATTCGTCGCCACAACCTCCGCTTCCACTGTTATGCACAGATATACAACACCACAAAATCCATTACCCCCCAAACCCACTCTACTCTCACCAACTGCCTTACAGAGATAAAAGCCTGGATGCAAGTCAACTTCCTTCAACTAAACTATAACAAGCCTGACATGATAATCATTGGACCCAAATCCCTTACTGAGCTCACACAAAACTTCCACCTCTCTCTTGATCACTCCAACCTGACCCCATCCCCTCATGTCCTGAACCTCGGAGTCACTTTTGACACCAACTTGTCCTTTGCAACCCACATCAACAACATCACCAAATCTGCTTTTTTCCATTTAAAAACAACTCGCCTCCGTCCATCACTTTACATCCCGACTCGACTAATGCAACAGCATCCTTTACGGCTTACCCTCCAAACTGCTTAATAAATTACAATACATTCAGAATTCTGCAGCATGGCTTCTCACACACTCCCGACTGCAAGATCATATCACTCCCGTCCTCCAAAACCTCCACTGGCTTCCTATTACCCATCGCATACAGTTCAAAATTATTTTCCTCACCTTCAAAGCTCTCCATAACCAGGCCCCCTCCTACCTTACGAAACTACTCCACCACCACACTCCTCCTTGTAACCTTCGCTCCGCAGATGCCAACCTTCTACATCCACCTGTCAGGACAAAGCACTGAACCTGGGGTGCCCAAGCCTTCTCTGTAGCCCCTTCCCTCTGGAACTCCCTACCACAACCCATCAGACAATGTACAGACATGGCAACTTTCAAGTCTCTTCTCAAAACCCATCTCTTCAAATCTGCTTATAGCCTCTAAGCACTGCTCTCTCACCCACAAGCATGTGTTCATCTGGTCCATTCATTTGTTCTTACTTGTGCTGTCCTCCTATGGAAGTTTTAAATACATTTTGTTTTAAACTTTTAGATTATATGCGCGTGTTTTTAATGTAAATTTTTAACTTTATTGTATCTCCAATACTATGTAAAGCGTCTTTAAGTACCTTTAAAAACGCTCTATAAAAAAATCTATGATTATTATTATTAATATTACACACTACACACTCCTCACACAACACACTCCTCACACTACACACTACACACACTACACACTCCTCACATTACACACTACACACTCCTCACACTAAACACTACACACTAAACACTCCTCACGCTACACACTCCTCACACTACACACTACACATTCCTCACACTACACACTACACTGTCATCACACTACACACTCCTCACATTAAACACTACACACTACACACTAAACACTCCTCACACTACACACTACACACTACACACTCCTAACACTACACACTACACTCCTCACACTAAACACTACACACTCTTCACACTACACACTACACACTCCTCACACTCCTCACACTACCTACTCCTCACACTACACAGTACACCCTCCTCACACTACGTACTACACACTACACATGCTTCACACTACACAATACACACTCCTCACACTACGCACTACACACTCCTCACACTACGCATTACACACTCCTCACACTACACACTACACACCCCCACGGTTGCGTCACATTCACATCTGAAAACAGGGCAGTGATCTGTTATCCCCAGTTACGAAAATCATCCTCTCATCCTTTACATCATCCAAACACTGCACACCGTACTACACACTGAACACTCCAACAATTTACATCATCCACACACCACACACCGCACACTACAACACTGTATGTCCTTCCCCACATCAGTACATCATCCAAAAACTCTAATTCTATATATCATCCAATAACTCACTGGACAGGTTAAGTTCATATAGGGAAGGTTCTCATATGGCTGCGGTGAGTGAGTGTGTGTGTGTGTGTGTGTTTGTGTGTGTGTGTGTGTGTGTACGTGTGTTTAGCTGAGGAAGAGTAATAAAAATGGAAATGTAGTGATAGAGCTTCTCCAAAACCTTCTGCTATTCAATCTGATAATCAAAGAGCAAAACACCAGCTATACTTTCACTCATGGTGCGCAGTCTGATTGAGCTTCTCTACCACACATGCACACACACACAAACAAACACACACACACACACGCATGCACGCACACACACACACACACACACACACACACACACTCCTCTCTAAAAGTTAAACTAAGAACAGTGTTTCAGAATAAAATCCCTCAGCGTTTCCTTTCCAGCTGCACTTCCTGTCCTAAATCCTAAATCTGCTTTTTTTACTCCCCCGTTAATTATTGATGGCTCTGGGCTATCAAATGGTCAAGCAGAAAAAGACGACCTGCCAAGTAATTTAATATCACATCGTTTCTGGCTGCAGAAAGGCTGAGGGTAATTGTGTTTAAGGATGGCGTCTGACACCTGAAACGTATCAAGTCTGAAACTCGGCCGTAACAAACACTGCTAATGCACCACCGCGCTGCAAATGGAGCGCTGATTACTGCCAGTTTAAGGCTTTCAGCATTTTCTCCTCTTTCTTTCTGCTTTATCTGTTTGTCTGCTTGTGATGCAGATTTGTGCTGAAGGGTGTGTTTGCTTTCTGCCCCTCAGAAAAAGTCTCATCTGCCTCTGCACTGACAGACAGTTTGGCTGAATGTGAAACGGGTTCAGGCGATACAGAAAACAAACCGCGTGTCACATTTTCCACATTTCTGGATCACTTAGCAAACATCCCCGCGTCTCTGTGGATTCAGCATGTGCCGTGTGTGTGTGTATGTATGTGTGTGTGTGTGTGTGTGTATGAGTGAGTGTGTGTGTGTGTGTATGTGTATGAGTGTGTGTGTGTGTGTGGATGTGTATGAGTGAGTGTGTGTGTGTGTGTGTGTGTGTGTGAGAGAGTTTGTGTATGTGTGTGTGTGTGTGTGTGTGTGTGTGAATATTTCAGCTGTATGTCCAGTTGCCTTTTCTTACACACTCAGACAAATTTTATTTTAGATGTTTAATAAATAAAGACATTCAAGTTCTGCAGGAAAAACAGGAGCTGAATCTCTTGGCCCTCAGAGACACAATAAATAGCTTCAGTTATCGGCGTGAGCTGTGATGATATAAATGAGGTTGAAGTGGTTAATAAGAATGTAGCTGGTAATCTGTTTACAGTTTTTTCTGATTGCTTAAACACATTTTTTCTAATAACTGGCTATTTTTGCAAAACTCTACACACAAATTGAA
>JBBIGA010000032.1:16127856-16141833 GCA_037576975.1 Alestes dentex
TTGACACTTTTTTCTTTTCCAAAAAGAGTGGGACACACACACACACACACACACACACACACACAGACACTTTCTCTCACACACACACACACACACAAACACACACACACACCATGGGCACAGATGGGACCAGGGACGGGGGGAATGTGTCCCTTTCAGACCTCGATCTGTCCCCCATCTACCATTGTAAGTTACTGACTTGCCCTCAAATACACTGTAACAGCCAAGAGAATTAGCAGAAAACACCAAAGCGACAAATTCATCAACAAGGGAGACCCCAGTTTATTGAGATCAATAAATTGGGAAGACTGGGAAGCCACTGGCAAAAGCAGGAGGTTAATAACAGTGATAAACTTCTCACTAACAGTAGGCAACCAACATAACAGCAGAAACAGTAAAACTTCTTTAAAAAGGTAGAAGGAACTGCCCCTCTTATTACTAATTATTGTTTATAGTGGCAATTAACAACAGTCAATAGAACCCCCCCTTTTCCAGGATAGCCAGGGGCATTCTGGGAAGCTCCGCCCACCAAGCCCCCCAAAACACGCTACAATACTAAGGCACTTGTGCTCGGCAGCGCCACCTGTAGCGTAGAGAGAATTAAAAAGGAACCCACTCTCCCACCCCCCGCCGATTCGTCCCCCCCTCATTAAAAATGCTATCTGCGCCCCTGATATACACATATATACACATACACACCACCCACACACACACTCTCTCACACACACACACACACACCACACACATACACACACACTGCTGCCCGTGTTAGTCCTGACCTTCAGCACTGTGGAGCCTTCAGTCCAGCTGTTTCTCTGTAACCTTCTCCTCTGCCCTAGCCCCGCCTTAGTTCCTCACCTGTCCAGGTGTTCTCAGTTCCCGTGTCAGTTTATAAACCTCTGTGTTTGTGGATTCGTTTTAAAACCTCCTCACCAGTCACTGTTATCTCTTGCTGTGCTGTTTTGCTCATGTTTTTGTAAAACCCGATTTATGTTTGTTTTTGTGTTTCTTGTTTGTTTATGAAATGTTTTTGATCTTCCTGTCGTGTAAGATACAAATGGTCAGTTTTTCGGTACTTTTCGAATCTTAGTTGTAGAGAATTCTCATTTTTCTATATGAGGGCGGAGCAAAGGCAGAGTGGGGAACCTGGAATGTAAACAGGAGAACCTAAGACAAGAGAGAGAAACAGGAGAAACAGTGAGACAGAGGTACGAGTGACAGTCGTGTCTCACAAGAAAGCTTTCTGCCTCCGTCTTACTCACGTCTCTCCAACTGTGGAACAAAACACACCGCCTCGTTGGCTGGCTTTCATGAAAGAGCTACAGTCTTTTATGAGCGGACTGATGATGCACAGAAATGCTTTTTGTTCTACTTAAAGACATCTGAGATCTGTTTCTTCTGCGGTTCCTCTGTGATGACTTGACTTGCGGTTCCTCTGTGATGATCACCACCTACATGCTGCCTGTCTGCAGGAACGACAGCTAAAGAGACAAACTTCACTTTTTAAACAGACGCCGTTTCTCCATCAAAGCTGCAGTTCAGAGAAACGGGCCTTTAGCTTCAGCCTGACGTTCCTTTGTCCTTGAGCGAATGTTTCCCTCAAAGCTTTGCCCCCTAATGAGGAGAACCCATGGGAGCGAGCCTCTATTTGTAAAGAACTTTCAGGCTAGACTGATACGGAGCCTCCATCAGCAGGGGGAACCTTCCGGACCAACCCTGACGCTGCCGACGGATCAGAATACACCGAACAGCTCCCAGCCCTACAGACCTAATGACCTTCACTCCTTTAACATGTGAAAAACAAAAAACACGGAAAGAGAAGAAACTAAAATTAAACAACAAAAAAAGATAAAATAGACAAACAAAAAATAAAACAAATAAATACAAGCAAAAGAAAAATGTAACAAAATAAAAGTTTGCATTTTGACCCCCAGGTATAAACACAAGATGGGCTTCATTTTCTGTCTTCACCTCCTGAGTGAAATTAAAATAATCTGAACAGAGACCCTTAAAAAAGAAGCCTTAAATGGTTCTTTATGTGATGCTACAGAACAACCACCCCGGAACCGATCTTCTTGTGTTTTTGTAATTCTCACATTCTCATGGAATCAATTAAATTGTGATTAATTTGATGAAGACAAATTTCACAACATCAGGAAAGTATTAGTTTGAGATTAATTATTACTGTATGTGTGTTTATGTATGTGCAGTGTAACAATAACAATAATAATAATAATAATAATAACAAAACAACAACAACAAAACAATAATAATAATAATAATAATTGTTATTATTATTAGTAGTAGTGTGTGTGTGTGTGTGTGTGTGTGTGTGTGTGTGTGTGTGTGTGTGACACTGATCCTGAACTAAAATACACTCAAATGTGGAGAGCTGGAACTCAGGAGTTAAATAATGACAATTAGCTTTTTTATGTATAAAAACATTTTATGTTTACTTTTTTCATTTATTATTTATAAAAATGTATTTTGGTCAAACAATGAGCACACACTTTATTACATTTTCTAATAATCGATCATGATCATTTCTGATCAGCTCAGATCAGAAACCCTTCGGTTCTCGTGCAGGTGTGTCTGGAGACGGTTTCCTTGGCAACTGGCCTAAGTGTAATGAGCTTAGGTTCCATCTGTCTTATGCCTTACCTTTGGTTCTACTCCTCAGAACCTGTTCTGCTTTAACTCGTCCTCCTGTCACGCATGAGACTCAGAGCACTCGCCCTGACACCCGGATTGAAACTGTTTGATTCTGGGTTTCCCTGCGTTCTTATTGCTAGCATTAGCATGGCGTCTGTTTTCCTCCTGCCTCCTCGGTTCTGTTCAGACGGGCCCTGGGCCACTTCTTTCCTCCGACATAAAGAGAGAGCTTTCATGTGCCTGTGCCTCCGTGTGCTCCTCGGGAGCCTGATTATTCTGAGCGGGAGAAAATGAGGGCTCAAGTTGTCATCTGCATGAACGAACAGATCCCACCTTTAATTCCATGCCACGCTGATATTTGCATGAAACTTTGTCCAATTATCCTGGCGGCGGCGTGCACCCGAGCGTCACACACGGCTGGAGAGTGTGTGTCAGGTTTGGGAGTGTGTGAGGATTCCTTGTTTACAGGAGTGTGTCCCTGGGTGAAGGTGTTAAAACCGGTAGAGAGACTGTAAAGTTTATGAGCTTCACTTTTGATCAAAAAACGGTGGGCTGAAGGCAACGGCGGCACTTTACTGTCAATTTTTACAACTTTATGCTCGATCTACAGCTTCAGGAGCATCAAAACCAGCCACAGGTTTCATTTAACTTTTAATTGGCTTTATGTGTGTTGAGGTCTCAGCGGATGGAACAAAAGCCAGAGTCGAGATCTGAGTCAGTGGAAGCAGGTCAGGCTCTGTTCCTCAGCACTAATTGGAAGGTGTGTGCAGCATTAGCACAACCACGTTACATCACCACAACTCCGCTAATTAGTCTCGATAAAAAAGCGGCATGAGGGACTTGTACGCTAGCAATGTGGCCTAAAAGTGCTGCGCTTCTGGAAGGTTACTGACGGGTTACAGCAATGGCGTTTGTTGCTTTAAATGGCTTTTCTGCACAGATAGAACCTGAAACTCCTGACCTTCTGCCCTCAGACCGCGCAGCTCTCCCCCTGGTGGTGGGTGTTTATACTAACTGTAAGTTTGCCGTTGCTCTGTTCGGTGAGGCAGATGGCTTTTCTCAAACCGGCTTCTCCTCACCGAGACACCATTAAAGAGGATCTCCCCATATGAAGGTGTTAAACAGAGGTAAACTATAAAAGGGAGGAAGCTGTCACAGTGGTCATCAGGTGCTTCACCATTTCAAGAGGTGAGTGTAGGAGCTTACACAAGAAGAAAAGAGATACAACACATTCCATCATCATCTCTGTCCAAGAAAAAAGCAAAAAGAGAGAACTTTACAGGAGAAAAATCATGCATTTCTGTTCATCATTAAATCTTCTTATAATTCATGACATGACCTCTACAGAGATCAGAACCCACATCAGGGTTCCTTGGTAGTTCTTCAGTTCCTTCATTTAGGAAAATTGTTTTAGGACAGTTCCTAGGAGTGCAGCCCAGTTCTCTATTCTATCTAGGAGGACTTGGTGGTCAAAGGAAACAAAAGTAACACTGAGATTGAGCAGTAATAGTACAAATTATTTTCCAGAGTCCACCAATTATTATTCCACACATTAGACTGCTGCCTATAATTAAAGGTCCTCACACCCATAAGGTGCATGGACAATTGGCATTTTCAACTTAATTGAGCCATTTACTAACATGCAGAGATGCCTCCTGTCATTAATCACGCCTTGCCCAGTTTCCTACAGGACACCGTTCGCGTTATATTACAATATGAAAGATTTCTAATTGTGCTCCAGCAATTACCTCTAGCACTTCCTCCGGAGGCCCTGCGCTGGAATGACTGGCCGCTAATATTGACCCAAATGCATTTAATCAACTGGCTGAGGTTGCTTAGAAGAGTAATCACACTTGCAATTAAAAATGTATTACCATCCCTCGAACGAGTTCCTCAACTGCTGAAAACGAGGCGCGGTTCCTGATTAGCGTTCTCGCACAGCTCCCACTCCATTACACTTCTGCAGAACATGCAAATGTGCAAATCAGCAAATCAAACAATACATTACATTACGCTTCGTTCATCCGACAGGGTCTCTGGCCCTGGGGTCTCGCCACACTGCTAATAGTGCAGTGCATTACAATGAGCAGGATTTGAATGGAAAAGGACTGCATAAGCACAGATAAGTGAAACATCCTGTCTTTGTGAAGCGGGAAATTTCTTTCAGCTAATATCATCGTTCCTTTTGGGAATTGGACTTTTGCAGTAATAAAAATGCCGACGCTTCACTTGCTGGGACTGGTGGAGCAGCAGGGTTGGACGGACAGTTATCACACTCTGCTAAGCTTATTGCTTCTGAAATCACTCCTTCTTGTTTTGACTGGAACCGAAACACAATATTTGAAATTGCACTGAAACAAAGGTTTGTCCAGAGGTGTTTTATAAACAGCAGAACATTTGAAAAATATGCTCAGCACAGACCCACGGGCTGCTGAGATTTAAGACCAGATAGGGTGAATATTTATGAAAGGCATACACACACACATACACACACTCACACTCACTCACACATTCACACACACACACACCCGCACACACCCTCCCACACACACACACACACACACACATTCACACACACACAGCCCCACACACACCCTCCCCCACACACACACTCACACACACTCACACTCACACACTCACACACACACTCACACTCACAGACACACTCACACACTCACTCACACACACTCACACACATGCCCACACACACCCACCCACCCACACACACACACACACACACACACACACACACACACACACACACACACACACGCCCACACCTACCCACCCAAACATACATACACCCACACACCCACACACACACCCACACATTTCAGGAAGGCTATCTGAAATGAAGCAGGGTTGCTGGTTGGCTAGTAGGAGAGTTTGTTCAGATGTCTCTGTTTTATGTTCACAGTTTGTCTAAAAGAAAGTATTAATACTGTTGATAGTTTTTACCGCTTTATTTTAAAGTGCTTTTGAGCACTGTATGTTCCTCTGAAATCAAATAAGAACCAGAGATACTAAAGTAAACCAGAGATACAGTGGACTAAACTAAAGTAAACCAGAGATACTGTCGACTACTGTTTTAAATTTAATTTGTTTTCAGTTGCTAAGACAGGTGTGTGTATGTGTGTGTGTGTGTATGTGTGTGTGTGTGTGTGTGTGTGTGCTGTTTCCTGCCCTCCTGCACTCCTTAACTCTGATTGGCAGTCGCACTCGCTGTGCCTCCGTGAAGCAGAAAATATGGGCCGCGTTGTGCCGGGAGCAGACGGCCATCGCCTAATCAGTTGTGATAGTGTCGTAATTAATGAGATTTGTTAATTGGGTCTCTGGTCCCTGAGGGCGTTCGCCGTGAATATTCATGTAGCTCCCGTTAACCTCGCACCGCCGCACAACTTCAGACATCGCTTTATTATTATTTTGTACTTTATTTTTTTTCCACATTGTTCTGTTATCCTCATCAGCATGACGACAGACCTGTGAGTAGGTGTCAGATGTGGCAGTGCTCTTCACTTTGAGGGGTTTCTGTTCCGGAGGGTCTGGAGTTCATGATGGTCGGTCAGGTGCACACGAACTTCAAACCCAAAACCGTCCACTAAACTTGAGCTGAGACAAAAGGCAGACAGTCAACACGCACACCTCTGTTTCTCAGGCATGTTGTGTAGATCAGTGTGATCAATATCTGGTTGGCATGGCTACGACCAGACGCCTTTCAAATCACTCCGTGTAGGCTGCATTCTTTTTAGTATTTTTCTTTGTTTATTTTTATCGTATTACGCCCATACAACAATGGGACCTACAGTTTATAACAGGGAAACACTCTGGGACATCAGAAACAACATTTCACAAGCAGTTTTTGAGTCTTTTAAACCTGACCCGTCGTGGCCAGACTGAGGAAACGAGCACATCGTCCTCCACTGCCCAGCATTCTGCTCACTAACGTCCAGTCTCTGGAAAATAAACTGGACGACCTGAGAGTGGGAGTTTCTTTCCAACGGGACATGAGGGACCACGGCATCTTGTGTTTCACCAAGACATGGCTGACCCTCCTCATACCGGACTGAGTGGTTTTGCATGGACAGGACAGCGGAGGCTAACAAAACCAAAGGTGGGGTCTGCTTCATGGTAAACACTAAGTGGTGTGAGGCAAAGAGCATCTCAGTTCTCTCTCACTCCTGCTCGCCTCATTTGAAACATCTAACCATCAAGTGCCATCCAATTTATCTGCCTCGGGAGTTCAACACTGTTACTGCCACGGCGGTCTACATTCCACCTCATGCGGACACAGGTACGGCGCTGTCTGAACTACACAATGTGCTTGGTGCAACACAACATGAACACCCAGGCACAGCGTCCATTGTGGTTGGGGACTTTGACAAAGCGAACCTCAGACAAGTCATGCCGAACTTTATTCAACACAACACATGACCAACCAGGGGCGCAAAGCCATTGGACCACCGTTACACGCTGTACAAGCAAGGCTACAGCCGGCTTTCAGAGGGAAGTGAGACGCTGGACTGCTGAATCAGAAGCCACGCTACAAAGCGCACTTCATGATGTAGACAAGGACATGTTCTGGACATGCACAGATGAAATCAGTGAGTTTGCGGAGGTAGCGGTTAGCTTTGTTAGCATGCTTGCTGATGACATTGTTCCCACAGCAACAGTGAAGGCTTTCCCCAACCAGAAACAATGGGTTGACGGAAGCATCCGGAAGGCAGTGAACGCCCGCACCGCCACTTACCACACTAGACTGAACGATGGCAACATTAGCGCATCCAAAGAGGCATCGCACGCCAAATGTGGAGCGGACTGCGCACTGTCACGGATTTTAAAAGTATGAACATTGTATCCGCACATGCTGACTGATTTCGCCGACGTCCTTAATGTGTTCTTTGCTGGCTTTGAGGACAGTTGGGCTAATGCTAAACATGAGGCTAACAAAGGTAGTAGCCAGCTGATGGAGTGCAGTGACATCATTAGAATCGTGGAGCAGGGCACTACAGCGGGTTGTAAGGAAAGCGCCAGGACCAGACGGCATCACTGGGCGCCTGCTGCGCTGCTGCGCCGACCAGCTGACCAGAGTCTTTACCACTATCTTCAACTAATCTTTGGCTCAAGCTGTGGTACCAACCTGCTTCAAGAGATCCACCATCATCCCAGTCCCGATGAACAGTAAGCCCTCGTGCCTGAATGATTACCGACGAGTTGTGCTCACGTCAGTAGTTATGAAGGTTGTTGAGAGACTCATCAAAGACCATGTCACATCCTCCATCTCCAGCTTCACTGACCCACTTCAGTTTGCCTTCCACTCAAACAGATCTACAGATGACGCCATCTCCCATGTTCTGCACTCCACCCTCAGCCATGTGGACAAGAAACATGGGAACTATGTGAGATTGCTGTTCATTGACTATAGTTCAGTCCCCCATCGACTTTTCACCAAGCTGAGGGAACTGGTTCTGAACGTCCGCCTGTATGTCTTGGTGCTCACCTTCCTCACAGCAGGCCATAAGTGGTGAAAGTTGGTGGCTGCGTCTCCAACAGCATCCCCCTCAACACAGGAGCACCTCAAGGGTGTGTCCTCAGCCCTCTGATTTACACCCTCTACACACATGACTGCGTGGCCGCACACAGCTCCAAACCGATCGCCAAGTTCACAGACAACACGGTCCACCGGGCTTCATCTCCAACAACGATGAGACTGCTTACAGAGAAGAGGTGGAGAACCTGACATCATGGTGCCAGGAGAACTGCCTCCAACTGAACATGAACAAGACCAAGGAGCTGGTGGTGGACTTCAGCAGGAGTCAGCAGCGATCACATACCCCCCTCAACATCAAGGGTACTGCAGTGGAGTGGGTCAGCTGCTTCAAGTACCTAGGTGTTTACATCTCTGAGGATCTAACATGGACTGCACACATTCAAGCCCTGTCCAAGAAAGCAAGGCAGCATCTCTACCACCTGAGACAGCTGAGAAAATTTGGAGTCTCCCCCGTGATCCTAAAGACTTTTTACTCTGGTGCTGTAGAAAGTGTTTTGACACAGTGCATCACCTCCTGGTTTGGAAATAGCGGTGTCCAGGACATTAAGGGACTACAGAGAGTGGTTCAGTTGCAGAACGCTGCAGCAGACCAGCTCTACCATCTCTCCAGGACATCTACTCCCGGAGATGCAGGACCAGAGTAATCAGGATCGCTAGAGACTCATCCCACCTCAGTAACTGTCTGTTTCACTTGCTTAAATCAGGCAAACGTTTCAGGAGTCTTACAGCCAGAACAGAGAGACTCAGGAGGAGCTTCTATCCTCAGGCTGTAAGACTCCTCAACCAAGACATGCCACCACAGATAGTAAACTGTACATAACTCCTCTGAAAATAGATGTGTGTATATATAGACATACACACACACACAAATGTTTAAAGATTGTGTGAATGTATATGTGTGTGTGTGTGTGTGTGTGTATATATATATATACAAATATATATATATATATATATATGTACACATGTGTATGTGTATATGTATAATTACATGTATATATTCTATATTCCATATCTATACCTATCTGTTTATGTGCCCTAATCATCAAAATATGGCACCCTGCACTTTATCATGCATGTAAATACAATTTCACATGTACAGTACACATTTAAATGTCAGTTTTGCACAATATTATGTCTATCTTACACATAATATTTTTATTTTATTTTATTTTTTAGTATATTTGTTATTATATTGTCTTAATTATATCTGTTGTTATATCTTTATTTGCACAGTCTTAGGTGTGATTTGGGGTACATTTCACAGCACGTTTTACTTATATAACTGTGTACGTGACAAATAAAGGTGTGTAGATCTACAATTTGTAGATCTGTGTGTGAATCAGTGTGTGGAACTTTGTGTGGATATCAGTGTGTGGATCAGGGTGTAGAATGGTGTGTGTGTAGGTTAGTGTAAAGATCAGTTTGTACATCTGTGTGTGGATCAGTTTGAATCAGTTTACGTTGATGGCATTTAGCAGATGCTCTTATCCAGAGCGACATACATCAGTGCTTAAGCCATCTATATCTGTTCTTCATACCTATAAAGCTACACTAAAATCAACACCTACTTTTAACAAAGTTACTACCAGCTAAGTTACACACCTAAACAAAGCCTGTCAAAAGAAAAAAGTCAGAGGTTAATACACAAGTAAGGACAAACAGTTAAGAGGGTAAGTGCCTGAGGTATTTTACATATAAAGAAAATGATGAAAGAGATAAACGAGAGGACTGGTTAGTCACCAAGGTGCTCCTTGAAGAGGTGGGTCTTCAGACGATGCTTCAAGACAGCGAGGGACTCTGTAGATCTGGCTGCAAGAGGGAGTTCGTTCCACCACTGGGGGGCCAAGACTGAAAAGAGTTTTGATGAAGCTCTGAGAGGATGAGAAGTGACACACTGCTTTATCAGAGCTGATAAATAAGGAGGTGCAAGTCCGTTGTTGGCCTTGAAGGCAAGTGTTACGGTTTTGAACTTAATGCGAGCGGCCACAGGGAGCCAGTGAAGGTTCCATAGTAGAGGCATAGTGTGTGAGAATTTATGAACATTGAAGACTAACCTCACACCTGCATTCTGAATCAGCTGAAGTGGTTTTGTTACCTTCAATGGAGGTCCAGCCAGTAGAGAGTCCAGTTTAGAGAAGACCAGAGACTGGACAAGTAACTGCATAGCTTCAGTGGGGAGAAAGGGTCGGATTCTTCTGGTGTTGTAAAGAAGGTTTCTGCATGTCCTGGAGAGGTGGTCAACGTGCGACAAGAATGACAGTTCTTCATCTATCATGACACCAAGATTTCTTACCTTCTTTGAGGGGACAGTAACAGTATTCTCAAAAGAAACTGAGGTCGTGACTTGCTGATGAGTTCCCTTTGATGAAAAGAAGCTCAGTATTGCTGGGATTCAGCTTGAGGTTGTGTGCCGTCATCCAAGAGGAGATGTCAGCCAGACAGTCTGAGATGGGGGTCGAGACCTGATCATCACTGGAAGGGAAAGAGAGCATAAGTTGAGTGTCATCAGCATAAAAGTGGTAGGCTATTACATCCCCAAGAAAACCAGTATATAGAGAAAAGAAAAGCGGTCCAAGGACCAAGCCCTGTGGAACACCAGTGGATAATCTTCGTGAAGCAGACTGGGAGCCATGCCATGCTACCTGGTACCTCCAGTCATCAAGATAGGAAGCAAACCATTGCCAAGCTGTGCCAGATATCCCAAGGCTGGACAGAGTAGCCAGGAGGATCTGATGTTTTACCATGTCGAAGACTGCAGAAAAGTCAAGGAGAATCAGAGCAGAAGACAGATTGGCTGATCTAGCTGCAAGAAGTTCTCCTGAGACAGCTAGTAGTGCAGTTTTGCAGCCTTGAACCCGGACTGGTGAGGATCCTGAAGCCTGTTTTGAGAAAGAAAGATGTTGAGTTGGTTATAAACAGCACGTTCCAGGACTTTGTAAAGGAAGGAGAGAAGAGATGCCGGTCTGTAGTTATATCTGAGGAGTCCGGCGTGGGTTTCATCAGAATTGGTGTGACCACCGCAGACTTGAAAACAGATGGGATGTTTCCGGTTGTTAAGGAACCTCAGACAGCCATGGGGCTGGTGGAGAGACACACTTTGGTCTGGAAGACAAAGGGCAGAGTAGATTAATTGAGCTGTGGAGATGAGAGAAGGTCATTGGTGGCTAATTCAACTGAAGATGGACTGAGGTTAGTGGAGTTAGGGAGAGATTAGGATGAAAGAATAGAAGAGAGAGAGGGCAGAGATAGAGAGGATAGATTTCTGCGGGTAGATGTAGGTGCTACATGTGGGTGATGAGACGAGGAGGTCTGAAGAGGACATTTGAAAGATAGAAGATGATGTTCAGAGACATGTAGAGGAGAGGACAATATATTGAACATAGGAAGTGATCTGGTTGATATGAAATCAGAAGTGTTGCCTGCTTTGGGGCTCGAAGGACACTGGCAGAGGGACAGGTCGAAGGATGACAGGAGCATCGCGAGTCTACAGGTCTGCATCTTGACACTTGGGAGATTGAAGTCCCCGAGGAGGATGAGTGGGGAGTTGTCAACTGGAAATGAGCTGAGGAGGACGTCCAGTTTGTCAGTTAAGTTACTTAGAGGACCAGGTGGGCGATAAAGGACAATGATATGGAGCTTAGTTGGATATATTATAGTAACAGAGTGGAATTCAAAGGATGAGATGTTGAGCTGGTAAAGACTGAGAGGCATGAAACTCCATCTACGTGAGAGAAGCAAACCAGAACTCCTTCCTCTGCATGTAGTGCAAGGAGTGTGAGAGAACAACATGGCAGAGGATAGAACGGCTGGAGTAGTGGAGTTCTCCGGTGTGATCCACGTCTCTGTGAGGGCCAGGGAGTGGAATGAATGGAGAGACACCAGTCCAGAGATAAAGTCAGCTTTCTTGATGCAAGATTGGCAATTCCACAGACCACCATGAACCACTGTAGAAGGCTGTGGAAGAAAAAAAGCAGCTGAGAGAGGTTACTGTGATTTCCTCCACGCCATTGTGGAATGTATCTTCTCGGCTTATATATGAACGGGTGTAAGTGTGAGGCACATTTTCTATAGTGGGAACAAAAAGAAAATAAGACCGAAGAATAGAATAGAATAGGATAGAATAGAGAAGAAATGGATACATAGCTGAGTGAGAACGTTGAAAGTATGAGAACCTCTTCCCTGAAAGTGCAATCTTGTTTCACCCTTAACTTAACACTTACCCTTCTACCGCTACGTGTTCGCTCCGCCAGCGGAACTGAAGTATTAAGTCAGTTATTTTGGTGTGATTAGTGTTTTAAAATGTCGATTTTATGGCAGAAACCAATAGAGTAGGTTGTTAGGATTCAAACGAGCCTGCGCTCGAGTCTCTCCGACCCTCCTACGGGAAGTTACAGCCCAAAATCTCCAAGGACCCAATCAGGCGCTCCATATTTCAGAATATTTCGAGGACATTTGATGGGGATAATTGTCCAGCTAATACGATTTTTCATGGGAAACCGCAGAGACGCGCCAAGAGGCTCTCGGGAGTGTGCGAGTCCAAGCTGAATTTCTTCAAAAGTAAGCGATTGGGAATTGTGACACTTCGCTTTATAAGTGTCTATAAGCTGGTTAGATGTGATAAAAGATTTTTTGAGTCGTTTTATTGTGTTTTGCGCGAGTTTTGTCGTGCTTTGTGGAAGTTTACGATTCAGTCCTCACGGGTGAAGCGGTGGGCTGAGTCGACTCACTCGGACAGTGCGTGCCGACTCGAGGTGGCTCTTCGAACACAATGAATGGCAGAGAGGCCTGTTCTAGCGGTTATTTTGTTATAATTTTATTATAAGATACGGATTTCTGAAAACAAGATGGCAGCTTTTTAATTCTTTTGAGCTCGAATTTTGAACATAAGTTCACAAGACCGGTGGCTATTGATTTCCATTGTTTAAAAAAAATTCCTTGGAGCTGGACAATAAGGACTTTGTCCTGTTTTGCTCTTTTTCAAATAAGTTGGCATATGTTATTTCTCTGGCACATGAAACTTCAGAGTCTTAGCTTTGAAATAGATTTGTATGACGGAATTGTGAGCTTTTATAAATGGTAATGCAGAATCCAAGATGGCTGTCTGGGTGTTAATGGGTTAAATACTTGTGAGTGAGTGTAAGCCACTCCCACTAATTACCTCTGGCCTCTCTAACACCAGGTGAGAATCATCTAGCTGATCGCAATTAAGCTAATGAAGCTACTGAAGCTAATGAAGCTAACCCCACCAGGTACAAAGGCAGCTAAAAAACAAACAAAATGTAGTAATCTGGGACAAAGGAAGTCTAAGTGGACAGCAAACAGTAGGCAGTACAGTAAAACAAGAGAAGAAAATTCTAGCTAGCTTACCAGATAAAGAAACAGCCAAGAATACACCACAAGCACAGATCCATGTGTAGTGTGCAGGTTAGTGTGTGGATCAGTGTGTAGACCAGTGTAGATCAGTGTATAGATCAGTGTGTGGATCAGTGTGTAGATCAGTGTATAGATCAGTGTGTGGATCAGTGTGTAGATCAGTGTAGAACAGTGTATAGATAAGTGTGTGGATCAGTATGTAGATCAGTGTATAGATCAGTGTGTGGATCAGTGTGTAGATCAGTGTGTGGATCAGTGTGTAGGCTAGTGTGTAGATCAGTGTGTAGGCTAGGGTGTAGATCAGTGTGTGGATCTGTGTGTAGATCAGTGTGTAGATCAGTGTGTAGATCAGTGTGTGGATTGGTGTGTAGATCAGTGTATAGCACAGTGTGTAGATCAGTTTG
>JBBIGA010000032.1:16219582-16237974 GCA_037576975.1 Alestes dentex
AGGACTAAATGGAGACAGATGATTCGCTGTGGCGACCCCTGAAGGGTAAAGCCGAAAGAGAAAGAAGAAGAAGAATAAGGAGGTCAAACGGGCAGTGAGACAAGCAAAAAAGAATTACAAAAATAATGGTCTAAATCCATCCATATAGAGAATATTAAGGATGAGATTTTACAATATGAATTAAATACAGTTTTTAACCATTTTGATACTCAGTACCCAACTCAGTGATCTGTTAGAGACACTTACACCAGGGTAGTCATTGCAGGTTTCTACTCAGGTGAACTATCAGAAAAGGACCAAAGTAAACAAAGCTAAAGGTCCAGATGAAATATGTGGAGGATGTTAAGATATTGTGCTAATGAGTTGAGTGTTGTTATCCAAAGACTGTTTCAGCTCTCCTTTGACTGTGGGGTCGTTCCTGGGTTTTGGAAGGTTTCTACCATCATTCCAAAAAACAAAATAGGTGGGCGGTATAAACGGTATACGGTAGAAACGATATGAATTTGGCCAACGGTAGAGATTTTGACTATACCAGCCTACCGCGATAGCACATCAAGCTGCGCCTGTTTTGGTCGAAAGCATGGAAGCGGCTGCAAGCATGGAGTTTACACGGGGGGAGTAGGAGGGGGTGCTCGTAAAGAAGACCGGTGCGATGTCGGTCATATGGACCTGGTTTGGGTTTAAGGAGTCGGATGTTGAGCAGAAAAATATAATCTGCAAAGTATGCCGGGCGACAGTAAGACCTTGTCCACTTGGACATTTGAATCAGGCGTGTTTTGGGCGTTCGTGGCGTCAGGTGAGTGCGGACTGAGCGCCAACCGTTTTTCTGCTCATTGGAGCAAATCACAGCGTCCACACAGGCATTCAGCCCCGGTGCTCAGGCAGCTGCGTGTTCGTGAGGCATCAAATTTCTGCTGAAATCCTCTCCTGCCTACGGTGCCGTATCAGTAAGTTTTAACAAAGAATACAACTTTGTTTTCAACATAGAGCTACAATGCTTTCAGTGTAGAACTACAAATCAAGATGGCCAACATGTAAACAGTCTGGTGAGAATAATTACTGCCCCCACAGGTGAATACACAAAACTACACATTGGGCTGCAGGCTGGAGTTGAGATGAGCCCAGTGTAACGCCTCACTAAAGTCAATCAAGCGCAGATACAAAACGCAACAAAAACGCCTATGGCGTTCAGAGTGCGTTCATATGTCCGTGTGGACGAGGCCTAATCGCGAAGAGAGGGAATAAAACTAATTTGTTTTATCACCTCAAAACAAAGCACGGTTTGGAATACGAAGAAAGCCAAAAACCGCGCCCTCCACAAGCACCCAGTCAGTCAAGTGGAAAGAAAATAGGTGGCCCTACACACCAGCAGACTGATATTTTACAAGCATTTTCTAAAGGCACTCCGTATGACAAAAAGAATCAGCGGTGGATTGATATTACAAATGCCATTACCGTGTACCTGTGTAAGGACATTTCTTACAGTGGAGAAAAGCAGCTTTCAGAACATGAGACTTAAGACTCGATCCACGTTACGAGGTACCTAGCCGCAAACACTGAAATGCCCAAACTGTATGACAAAGTTACACATCTTAAAAATTACTTGAAAAGTTTTGTCATTTTTAAAAATAAGTTTTGAACAATAAATGTTCTTAAAATTGCATTCTGTACTTTTTTGAAGTGTGTTTATTCTGCTGAAATGTATCTGGTATGTGAGTATGTTCAGAAACAGTCATTTTGACATATATATATATATATATATATAAGAACAGAATATATCGCAGTATATATCGTTACTGCACATAGCCTACTTCAAATTATATCGCAACATAGATCTTAGGCCATATCGCCCAGCCCTAGCCTTAAGGGCTTGAGTGACCTGTGGCCTATAGCCCTAACATCATTGGTCTCTTAACAAAGAGATTGTGAATTTAACTGCAACAGCTGGGAGAGGTGTTGATTATGCAAAGTTGTTTATTTTGAACGCTTTATACAACCATTTAGAGCAAACAAACATATATGCAAGATTTCTTTTTGTTGATTTTTCATCAGCAAAAAGAAATCTTGCATATATGTTGAACCTCATGTTCTTGTCAATAAGCTTATAGCCCTCTTTTATCTGGAACTTGTTAGGAGGATTACAAGGTTCCTCATTTATAGAACTCAGAGAGTGGTTGTAATTGGTCAAAATTCAGAATCTATTTGTACTTTCACTGTTTCACCACAGGGCTGTGTACCTTTTCGCTGACTTTTTATTTTGTATACAGATGACTATCGCAGCATTTACAAAAAACAAAATTTTGTTAAATTTGCTGATGACAGTGTTGTCGTATCTCTTCTCAGTCTGTCAGATCATTCACATGGATCCATAATACAAGAATTGGTGTGACAAGAATCACGCCATCCATCTAATCAACATTCCTGACAGTACTTTTGCTCAGTACTATAAATACTATAAAGCTCTAGAACTAAAACAGAACTAAATTATTCACAGTAATAAACTGTAACTCACATTACTAAACACAACCTTATGCTGTAGAACTAAATTGTTAACTAGATTTCTAAATAAAATAAAAAAATCAGAGTAAGCTGTGTCAATTACATCATCTAACAGACATCCAAGGGGGTTGGCATCGCTCTGAATGATTAAAGGAGAAGGAGGGACACTTGTAATTTCATGGACCATCAGACGCAGTTGACTGTAGTCCATAAACTGATATATAAACTGATATATAAACTGGTCCATACTGATATCCACACATGCTTTACATCACCTCTTTGGACTCTGTTTTCTACTCTCTTGGCTTCTGTTATCACTGATATACTGATGATCCAGAGCTATACCTGTCCTTCCCACCACATGACCACACCGTCTCACCGAGCGGTTCAGCTTCTCCATCACCTACGGCTTAACCTTGCCAAGAGCAAACTTTTGGATAACCCAGCCAAACCTTCTATCCATCACAGCATCAATATAAAAATCTCATTACTTCTCACAGTAGTAAGAAACCTGGGTGTCATGGTTGATGACAGCGGTCCTTCTCTAAACAGACTATATTTGTCTCTTGCTTGAGTCACTTTACCTTATTCAACATCAGGATAATAAGGTCATGCCAGACCCAGTATGCCACCCAACTCCTGGCACAGGCCATGGTTATCTCAATACAAAACACAGTGAAATCATAAAAAAAGTTAACCCATTTGCTTGAACATATATATAGAAATGAACTAGAAAAAGAAAGTCAACATATTACGGTCATGAAAAGACATTGTGGTAATGGAGGTGAGACATAACCAACACATTTACAACAAGAAACCTAATACGTAGAGGATTGAGTCTTAATAAAATAAAAGATTTGCATTGATCCAAAATATGTAGTAGTTAACCTACTTGAATAAATTATAATCTACACCACTTTGTTTGCTTAACTATAAACTAACTAGAAAAAGAAAATCAACATATTACAGTCATGAATAATCCACAATCCTCACGAACAAGGATGTCGTCCTCCACAGACACGGGTCGCAACTCAAGGCAAAGTCGCCCCATTTGTCGCCTCTTACGATCAGCAAGGGGGTGCTGGGGACCTATTCAGCCCGGGTCCCCACGGGGGAGAAACCTGGGTGTCACAGCTGTCCTTTTCATGGTTTACACCACTTCTCTGGGTGCGATTTTTTACTCTCATGAAGTCTCGACATCTTTCCTTTTCATTTTAACTGCATTGTCAATATTTAGTAAAGTTGATCCTCATGATCAGTGAAGATGATCATATGCTCATTATTTTATTTGTTAGACAGTCGTTCACATTTCAAGCCAGCTGAAAACAAAAATAACACTTTTTTAACAGTACGTACCCCTGGGCTGTGGGGGTGATATGCGCATCTCGGGTTCACAGTCGTGGTCCTGGGTGTTGATATGTTTTATGCGCATCTCGGCTGCATCTCGGGGCGACGAATATTTAGGCAGCTGAAAATCCCGGACGATTCTAAAATTCCGCCCGGACGCTGGTCTCAAAATGAGGACATGTCCGGGAAAAAGAGGACGCCTGGTCACCCTACATACCACTATTTTTTGTAGCTACACAGTCGTTTTTTCTACACAGTCATAATTATACATTTGTCACCACTCACCACTAGTGGCCAGCGCACACATACACGCACACCAACAACCGCGTCTCAGAGCAACTTTTGCATGAGTTTTGCCCCTTACGGTAGTCTACTATTGGCCAACGAGGCTGTGATTGGAATACAGGACTGGAGCTGCCCCGACAGGACAAATCAAAATCACTCATATTTCGAGATGTCCCGGACAACACGGGACGGTTGGCAACCCTATACCAGACCAAATAAACTCCTGGTAGAGACCATGGTTATCTCTCACCTCAGTTACTGCAATGACCTCCTTGTGGGTCTTACAGGAAAATCATATCAAGAAGTGAACAAGTTACAGGAACACACATAACCTCAGACACCAAACTGTAAAAAAGGTAAAACGGTTCAAATACATGTTCACTTCTCAAACCAGATGAAAAACTAACATTCCTTTTACAGTGCAATAACTTACGTCAGCTCTCTGGTATAATGTTCTCTAGTTTTACCACTCTCTCTAAACCAGTATTGGTCCATACAGTTATTCATTCATGGTTTACACCATCTCTCTGGGTGCAATTTTGTACTCTAATGAAGTCTCGTCACTTTTTTAGGTGATCCTCACGACAAGTGAAGATGATCCTATGTTCAGGACTTTGATTTTTTACCCCGTCATTCATGTTTCAAACCAGCTGAAAACAAAAAGAACACTTCAACAGTACAACAACGTACCTCTGGTCTCATTTCCTCTAGTTTCACCACTCTCTCATAACCAAAACTGGTCCATACAGATATCAACACATGCTTTACATTACCTCTTTGGACGTTTTCTACTCTCTTGGCTTCTGTTATCACCGTCTCACCGAGCGGTTCAGCTTCTCCATCACCTACGGCTTAACCTGGCCAAGAACAAACTTTTGGAAAACCCAGCCAAACCTTCTATCCATCACAGCATCAATATAAAAACCTCATTACTCCTCAAAGTAGTAAGAAACCTGGGTGTCACGGTTGATGACAGCAGTCCTTCTCTGAACAGATTGCATTTGTCTCTCGGTCGGGGCTAGTGGGTCTCACAGGAAAATCATGTCAACAAGTTTACAACATGCATGATCATGCATAACCTCAGACACCAAAGGTTTTTAAAAAAAAAAAGTTAAAACAATTAAAATGGAACAAAAAAGAAATGACCATACAAAACACCTCAAGCTAAATCAGTGGAAAACAGAGATAAAGAAAAAGTTTCAAGACAAAACGGAATCAAAAGTTCCCTGATGGTCCTCATGACATCGACAAAACATGGGACTAATGATATATATGTAACTACACAAAGGAAGAGAACAATTTCCAGTAATGGAAATGCTACTGCACTACTGCACACCAGCCCTCACACCAGACTCTCCCGGTTATCCATCACATCATAAAATTAGAAAACAAATAATCATAAATTTAAAACAAGAATTTTAATATGTAAATTACTGAGCCCTACTATCAAAGATTCACACAGATCCAAAATATGAATGTTAACCCACCTGAATACATTACAATTTTCAACACATTACTTGCTTAATTATAAATGAACCAGAGCAAAACAATTCAATATATTACAGTGATTAATAATATGATTACCTCATTAGAAGGAAATAATATTCAGTTACTTGTATAAATAAAATGTTTACTTTGACCAAACTTTTAAATGTTCTTTGTTTTGCTGGACCCAGACTCTGACTTTTTCATAAGTTCACTACTTTACTAGTTCACTTCTCAACCCAGCTGAAAAAGTGATATTCCTTTTACAGTGCAATAACTTATGTCTGGTCTCTGGTCTCATTTTCTCTAGTTTTACCGCTGTCTCATAACCAATACTGGTCCATACAGCTATTCACACACTGTCACATGAATATTAGTGTAATTATTTCAGTGTATTCCAAAACAAAACACAGGACAACATAGATCCTAAGTATGAACTAGTTAAAATATAATCTACACCTCTCTATTTGTTTAACTATTAGTAAACTAGACCAAAACAAGTCAACATATTACAATCATTCATTAAAATGAAGGTAGCTAGCTAATAATTAAGTAAATTTAGAGTCGGTGTGGGCTAAAAAAAAATCAGCCTTATTATCCGAGGGAGGACGCTGCACAGTCTGGACACCCGAGAGAGAATCTTTAAGTCAGGGGTGTCGAAAAGTCCTGGAGGGCCGTGGTTCAGCACGTTTTGGTGATTTTCCTGCTCAGAAACACCTAGTTCACCTTGCCAGTTAGTTGTCAGGTTTAGTGAATGTGTTTCATGTGGAGAACCATCAAACTGTGCTGGGCACCGGCCCTCCAGGACCGGAGTTTGACATGCCTGCAATAAGTGAAGCGGGGCTGACCTCTGCAGGCGATGGAGCCAACTTCAAGAATTTTCCCAATCTCCTGATTCGGCTCCCGACTCGGCTCCAGGGCTGTTTCCTCTTCTCTGTCAAGTTGTTGACTTACTGGACTGCTCAACTGTGTCTACTCATATAGCCTCTTGCGTCATAAAGGACTTTATGACGCAAGAGCTAATGGGGCGTGGCCTTTCACATCACAATGGCTTTATGTATGTATATGCGTCGTCATTTCTAATGCACAGCAAAATATCCAGAGTATGTAGCTGTTTTGATATTTTTGATCAAGGGAAAGAACAAATTTATTTACTGTCAAAATTGTTAAGAACAGCTTCCACAGACAGAACTACAGAGTGACTACAGAAGTTGTATTGGCATATACACTATATGGACATAAATATTGAGACGTCTACCCATTACACCAAAAGGGAATTTAATGACATTGCATTCAAATGCATAGACTTTAACATAGAGCTGGTCCCCCCTTTACAAATGGTTCCGCTCATCTAGGAGGACTTTCCACAGGGCTTTCCGTGGGAATTTGTGCCGATTTATTCTGTAGAGCATTTATGAGGTCAGACACTGATGTTGGACGCGAAGGCCTGGCTCACAATCTCGTTTCCAGTTCTTCCCAAAGGTGTTGGATGGGGTTGAGGTCAGTGCTCTGTGCGGGCCACTCAAGATCTTCCACACCGAACTCATCCAGCTATGTCTTTATGGAGCTTGCTTTGTGCACCGGGGTACAGTCATGCTGGAATAGAAAAGGTTCTTCCCAAACAGTGTCCACAAAGTTGGATCCATGGCCTTGTCCAAAATGTCTTGGTATGCTGAAGCATTAACATTGTCCTTCACTGAAAGTAAGAGGCCAAGACCAAACCCTGAAAAACATGTGTCACAATATTTTTGTACATATAGTGTATAACTCACGACAACACAAGGTCGTATAAGAGAAGGACAGAGTCATTCTACTGTATTAAGTATGAGGAACAGCTACCTGGATCTTATAGTAGCTAACATTTTGTTCATTTTGTCTTTTTAGGGCTCTAAGTATTATACTGATTGTTCTTCTGAGCCCCATCATGAACTGTTTATATAGTCAAAATAGTCAGCATTTTGATTTCACATCAACAGCCTCCTTGATAGAATGATATCGATAATATTGATATTTTATTATTGAATTTGTATTTTTTATTGAAACATTCATGTTGCTTCTGCCCAGAACTTTTTCAAGAAACAGATCCACAGTCAGATAATCTTTTCAGCACTTTATTTATAAACATAGAGTATAGTGTAAAGCCATTGCATTTGAACATCAAAGTAATCTATATTCGGATAGTGTACATTTGAATATCACAATAAATATACCTCAGACTTGGTATCATGTCCAAGGTAACTATTCATCCTAGACAATATCAAATTTGTCTGGCAATGCCTCCGCTCTGTAGCAACTTATATAATACCTAATAAAACATAAAATAGCTACTCAACCAGACCCGAAGCGCAGAACACGGACTATATAAGAAATTATGAGAGCATATTTAATGTCCAATATGATCAAAATTCTTGAAGGGCGAAAAATCAACGATTTTAACGAAAGTCTTCAAAATACCCTTATGGTCATGGAATAACAGCTAGTCATTTGTATTGGTTAGTGTTAAGCGTAGCTAGTGGCACCGACACGAGTGGTTTAGAGGCAGTTTATGAACTGATTAAAACAAACATAACTGGTATTGCTAATTGTGTGCAGTATTTCAAAGTAAAAACAAATGACACCATCAGATGATCAGTTAGCTTCTCTAAGCATCACCCCATATTCATCCAGGCCAGATTTAGAAGTCTAAAGTCTGGAGCAAAGTCACCTACAATAGCACGGACCATATCTGTCACTGACACCTTAATGACGCAATGACTGGAAACAGCAATGAACGATTTCTTGAAGTGGTCGCTCATGACCGCACAATGTAATGTGCAATCTGTTCAGCCTCCTTTTCCACAGTCGGAATAACAGTCACTTATTTAATCTCAATTAAAGACAAAGTCTTTGGATTTGAACTCTGAAAATGCTTTCGCCTCTTTCATGTGCAATCGCTCCCTTCACTCTAAGGCACATTTCTCAGTGCAACATTCTCACCACTAATGAAGCAAAATATCTTAAAATATTATTGACTTTAAGATACATGTGGACAGAACTGTGAAAGCAATGGATTTGCTCTTTTTTTACTGGTACTGCAAATGTTATGCATGCACCCACTTTATCAGTTCAAACCAAGAAAGCATAAGGCCGTGTTCACAAGGGCATTTTGGTATCAATCAAAAAACGCACCTCTAATCATACTGAGTGCTGATGAACAACAAATGTTAGCCAGTAAGAGATGGTGTGGGGCAGGGCTTCATTCACTCCCATTAATGTTGATTTAGATGGAAGATTTATCACTGCTGTGTGCTCACATCCAGATCTAAAGATCTGTTAGGACCACTAAAGACTTTTATTTTAAACCTGCACATATTTTTACTTCCATTATTACAAAAGATCACACCATTCCTTTTCACATGGTAAAAATGTTGCATGTAACAAAGCATTTTTATAGTGACCAAAATACCCTTTGAAAGCTGCCTTACTTGGATCAGCCATGATTATGTCCTGTTGGGACAAAAGATGCACCAGCAGAGATGTACTGTATGTCTTAGCAGCTTCCAACTGGGTCCCAAACCCAGTCCAAAATACCAGACCACAATATTCCTCACCGATAAACCACCTCTGAATAATAGTTTTACTAACAAGTAAAAAAATAGTAGTAGTGTGGTTATTTCCTTGCCTTACTTCCAACATACAGATTTATTTGCAGTGAAGTAGATAATGGAAGTGGTTTCTTCATGCTGTACTCGGACAAGGGAGGCAAGTGGACCAAATGAATCATCCATAAAAAGTGTAAATCAGTGCACCATCAAACAGAGACTAATCAGATAAGGACATTGATTGAGTTTGGTTATTTCAACCTTGACAAAAGCACCAGGCTTTTAACATGTTTCACACACACACCTATTGGAAGCTGTGTATTTGGCATTGGGCATAAAGGATTACTCAGAAATATTGCATTGCTCTCAACCAAAGGTATCAATGTGAGAAGTCCAAGCATGGGCTGATTGTGAGGAGCTGTGGTGTGTAAGAGAGACTGAGGTGTTCTGGTGGTCCCAAAACACAAAGCCTGCTCACAAAGTGGTGGGCTGACCAGCAGCTGAAAGAGAGAACAAAAAGAAAGGTATTCATTTCCTCTTTCCTGGAGTACAGAGAATAATATTAACTACATAGTTTACACAGAGATGTAGTTATTACTGGTGTTTCTGAGTTAATTAATCTACCTCATCTAATTCTCTCAGCAAAGTGTACAGAGTGTGTTCTGGTAGTTTTCGCCTACAATAAAGCTAACCATAGAAAGAACTCCAGTTTATATTAATCCTGTGTGAATTGCCATGTCAGCAAATATCCCTAAATTATAGAGGCATCTGTAGAAATATTGTAGGAGTATTTACTCGTATTCTCTTTGGCATTAATCAAGCTGAAATTACATTTTTAAAAAGTTTGACTTTATACACTGACGTTTACTACTAGTTGTAAATTCCCAAGCCAAGAAAACTGTTTTGTAATGTGTAAATCGAGTAGAACTTTCCATCAATGTAATTTAATGGAAAGATTTCTTCTCCTGTATGAATCAGGCATAAAATATTGCAGACTATCATGGGGTTTAGAGCCGAGTTGCTCCTCGCCTGTGGAATTCTCTTCTTCGTGATATCGGCAACAGCAATTCGCTTTCTACCTTTAAATCACGTCTTAAAAAATACCTTTTCAAACTTGTATCTTCTGTTTGACCCCAGTTTTAATGAATGTACCCTATTAAGTAATTATTGTTATATTTTATGGTTTGAACTACATTACATGTTGTTATTGTGTTTGTTTATTGTTTAACTGTTGTTGTTAGGCATCCTTGAGTACCTTGAAAGGCACCTGTATATAAAACTTATTATGTTGTCGTAAAATTTAACCCACTCCTGTATGGGAAACTAATCCTGTCTGAATAGTGCTTGTGTCATGTTTATTTGATTGCTTTGCTGGATTGTGGGAAAGGGGTGCCCAGTTGCAGTCCTGGAGGACCAGCCCAGTTTGGTGATTTAATTGTTCAAACACAACTGTTTCAATTCACCTGCCAGGTTTAGTGAGTTGTTTGAGGAGGGGAACTGGGAACTGGACACTGCCCCTTCAGGATCGGATTTGGGTGTCCCTGCTTTAAATACACAGGTCAACAGGTCACTGATTTCAAATCTGTGTTCAGTTTTTCCCTAGCACGTACAGTTTTTGTGATGAAGCCAGTTATATATTGCATGTTAGTGGTATAATTAGCATATAATAATCATATTATACGTGTTTTTGAAGAAACAGTGGTAGCTGACTGACACTGATCGTTATTTCTATGCCACAGTGTGCGCCTGTCTGACTTCACAATGAAAATATTGAAACAGTTACTTGATTGGTGCCTGCGGTTTAATAAAAAACGCATGCAAGTCTATTGCAAACTAAAATTTACTCATAATTCAAAAAGTTGATGTGACTTTAAAAAACTGATCTGAAATCAGCATGAAAAACTGGTTTAGAAAAGTGTGTTGTGGTTTCTGATGATTACAAAATTTTTTTTTTGTTGACTTGTGATAGTCATTCATTCACTTAACACCCATTGCTGAACGAAGTTTGAATTGCTTTATAGAAATTAACTGATTATACTGTAGTCATATTTATTGATGTTCTGATGATCAGTCAGGTACAATAAGTAAAATTACATGTGTTTGCATGTATGTTGTAGTGCAAGTACTCACAACGAGAGCGGATGTAGCACTGATGACAGTTGAGCAGACCATTACGGATCCTCACGTCTGTTCCAGTGGTGGTGTCACCTAGCTGTCCCTTACAGATTCCACACTGTGTGTTTGGACAGCATAAGACAGAATGATAAACAGAGCCTAAAAGCTGAAGCCTAGATGAGAAAGGTCTAAAATGACTGAGAAAGCTGTACAGTACAGTATTATGTCATAATAAAATCAGTTTCCAGGATTCATCACATTTCAAAAGCAGGGCAGGCAACTTGAAAAAGTGATTCAATGATTAATTATATGCTATTTTAGCAGTCCACACAATACTTGAAATATTGAATCATATTTGAAAAATTTTAAACTTCAGTGTAATATTGTAACAAGGCTATATTATCTACACAAATACAAATATTGAGTTATTCACACGCACACATACACACACACACACACACACACACACACACACACAGTGGTATACAGACCTTAAAGCATTGGATGTGGAAGTAAAGGCTGAGAGTCTCAATAATCATGGCTGCTCCTTTACCGAGTGGAAGACCACAACTTGAACACAGCTTCTTCCCACTTACGGATCTACACACACACACACACACACACACATATACACAAACACATACATGCACACAAACAAAAAGACATGTGATCCACACTTGAAACATTACCACAAACATAGTGGATTGCATGACTGCAAAAGGAAAAAAAAAACATGAATGTAGTGGAGAAAGAACAGAAATACTTTATTCAGAGTTCCAGAAACTAATCTAGACCAGAGAAAGAAAGAGAGACAAAGAGAGAGAGAGAGAGAGAAAGAGAGAGAGAGAGAGAGAGAGAGACAGAGACAGAGAGAGAGACAGACAGAGTCCCTGTACCTGTTTGGTGATGGAGGAGGCTGTGTGTCTGAGAGTGAGGATGACTGTGATGTGTTTACACCAACATTTTCTATGGAGTCAGACCTGAGGAGCAGAAGCCACATGCAATGCTCAACTGTTTCACAAACACATATCTGCACACACTTGCCGTTTTAAACATGAGGTGAACCATGAAAAGTGTCAATGGGCTCATGGCGAATAAAACATGGAGTGAGAACACACTTTCATTTATACTTAACTACAAATGCACAGTTGCTTAATGGAGTCATCAACTTGTCTCTTAGTGATGACAAAAGTATACTGTAATATCCTTCATTTTCTGTAACCGCCTAATCCTTACTAGGGTTGCAGGTACCTGGAGCCTATCCCATGATCTACAGCCACAAGGCAGGAACATACCCTGGGGGGGTGCAAGCCCACTGCAAGGGGCACACACACACAAACACACCATTCACTCACACACTCATTATACCACTGTGGGGGCACTGTAATATCAATAAGTGTTCATATAATCTTTAACAAATGGAGAAATTCTGGCAAAAATAGATTCTAAAATTTCATTAAAACCACATTTGTTTCTATAAGTAGAAGGGGGTGTACAATGTGTACCTCTGCCATGTCCCCATGTCTTGTCTGTGTGTTTTATTGTTTATATTTGCTATGTGTCCTGACCCATGTGCTTCTGTTACTGTTTTTGTTGGTTACCTGTGTCCTGTTCCTGTCTCCTCCCTTGCCCAGGTTTTTCCATTGTCTTGCCATTATATTTAACTTTCATTTGCGTTTACCTTAGTCGGTTCTCTGTCAGTCCTGAGACTGTTTTACCATGTTTAGTTTTCGGCCTTGTTATTTGGATTTATGTTCATTCTGTTTGTTGTTTTGTTTCGTTTCAGTTAATCGTTATTCAATAAACTGGACTCTGCAAAAGCATTCTGCTTCCAGCCCTCATTTCATTAAAGGGAGGTATTTCATTTATTTTACTTCCCTCTAAAACAAGCTCATACTTCTAACATGAAATAAAGCTGGAGATAGAAAAGGCCAACAGCACACAAGTTTTATTACCATTTGACAGCCTCTCTGAGAACATGTGGAAATGCACTCAATCTCTTTGTTCCAAACAAACAGACGCACTCACACACACACACATGCACACACAAACACGCACACACACCTTCTACGTCCTCCAGGTGCTGACTGTGTGTTCCTGGAACTATCCAGTGATGCACTCTTTTGCCAGGACTCTGAAGACTGCTGCTGCTGGTGAGGTTTACTGCTCCATGAGATACCTAACCCAAAAAACAAACACACACATAATTTACTGAATGTGGTATTCAAATTATCCCTAAGAATAACAAAATATGGCCTTAATCCACACAGAAAGTCATATATAATGCTGCCAGATCATTGTAACAGTATAGGTCAGTAATTGTCCCTGTAGAGAGACTCTGTACAACAGTAGAGATACAATCGCCCCAAAAGCATTTGGACACCATGTAACCCTTGGGGTTACTTCATAAAATGTTTAACAAGATAAATCTGTTTCAGAAAAAACATTTTTGTATAGCATCAAACAGGTGTATTGTCTGAGCAAAGAGAAGATTGCACTAAGGGGGCTATAATCTTCTGGGGCTCCTACAGTGGTGTTAGTGAGCTTATGTTCATTGATGGGATTGCCAATTACACAAAGGCATTTTAAATGTAAACCTGGAGAAGTCTGCAAAGAAACTGCTCAAACGAAAACCATCTGAAACACACCAAAGGACATCTTGCAAATGAGAAAAATGAATGCCACTTGGAATCTGTGGCAAGAAATAAGTTTACTAATGATCCCCAAGCATTACATTTACATTTACAGCATTTAGCAGACGCTTTTATCCAAAGCGACTTCCATTCCCTAACCACAGGGGGCGGTCTCCCTTAATCCCAAGCAATTTGGGATTTGGGATTAAGGGTCTTGCTCAGGAACCCAGTGGAGGAATGCTGGTCCAGAGGCAAGTACCTTACCCTTTAGGCCACCACCACCCAACATTATGACTGAACATGAGCAACTTGACTGAAACTGTGGCCATAAATATGAAAATCTAGATGCACAGTAATCATAGGGACACATTCTGAGAGACTTGCTCTTTTCACTGGTGGGGGCACGATATGTTAATACTTAAGCAACCAGCAAAAGTCTGCTTTTTGGTCTGATGTGTCACAATAAGCAATTACTGCACCAACAGACATTATGTTAGCCATTATGTGAAGCAAGTATTAAAAATTCCAATGAATTAATTTCAGTTGCAGGTTGTAACACTACAAAATGTAACAGAAAATCTAAAGAGGGTGAATACTTTTTGGAGCTACTGTTCACTAGAGTACTGTAGCTCTGATTGTGTTTTTGATAGATAAAAGTGTCCTTAAGCTTGAGAAAGATGCTGTATAAATAAAACATATTTATTATTTATATACCAGTATTAGGGAGATATTACTCATGTCTAGACGAGAAATCAGTGCGTTCCTGTACTCACTCTGAGTGGGACGAAGTGGATCAGGACCTTGGCTCTGCTCCCCCAATCCTTCTCTCTGTCCATTGGGCTGACCCACTAGCTTGTCACAGCTCGGCCGTCGAGGGCTGCAGAAATGTACAATGATGATGAAAATAGACTGATTGGAGGGAGTGGAAGTGAAGTGATGTGATTCATGTTTTAGTTATTGGGCCTTTAACTGTACAGACCTTCCAGTTGTCTGGGAAAGCTCTGGTTCCTTCCCTGCTGTTTCGTTCCTCCCATTTTCCTTTTGTCTCTTATTCTCCATGTTCCCCTTCTAAGACAGTAAAACACATCCAGTCAGTGCAAGTCATCTGTAAATTATAGTATTCCAAAGCACTGATCAGTGTACACCAGTTCGGACTGTGAACAGTATAAGCACAGTGGGCTGTATTTGCATTACGGATGTGACTTTTTGGCAAAAACACTATTCGAAAATCGATGAGAACTATTAGAATATTCGTCGAAAATCGACCCCCTCCCCCCGCCCGCACGTGCTTTTTGACTTTTTGTTAGATTTTTTAAAATTTGTGCATGGCTTTTTTTCCGAACCTTCCAAATCACAGTACAGTAAATGAACATATTCACTGAGCAACTCATCTATGAGATGGCCTCACCCCCTGGAACCACGGCCGAGCTGGTAAAGAAAGTCCAGGGCTGTTATAGTTCACGATCGATAGCCTCCCCATACTGAACTTTACCGTGCGGTAAAGTTCAGTTTTCTTCTTCTGTTAGTTTAGAGTAGCCTATGGGCTAAGTAGGCCCAGTCTACTGTGCCTGTAGGGAGTTTGACTGTTACCGGCACCCTCAGGCTGAATTAATGCGTTACATGAAATACTGGTTAGGAAACGTCTTCCTTTCTGTTCCGTGTTTTTTTTCGGAGTCCCTTAAGTGAGATATGGCTAAAACGGTATTTGAAATAACTATTCGATATTCGAATATTCAATAGCCAGAGGGAGAGGAAAAACAGGACTGGAGAAAGAGAGACTGGAGGAGAGAACAGAACAGCCAGAGCGAGAGGTAGTGATGAGAGCCTGGGGTATAGTTCAGCCCAGAGTGGTGGTGGTTATGTTGCGTGTTTATTTTGACACTGATATGTGTGATCTTTAAATCACGCTGTGCTCCGCTGTGCACCAGCTCTGGTGTCTCTGTGTGTTTCTGGGTGTGTGTTTAGGCTTCCCAGCCTGTGAGCGGCGGCCGTTCCCCGGACTGACTGTCGCACTATCCGTCCACCTATCCATCTGTACTTTCACCTCCTCTTCCCTCACCGTCTGTTTCTCAAGCTCCTCCTGCTTATGTTCCCAGTCAGCAAGTGAGTGGGCGATGCTGTGCTGCGTGGAGTTGCTAGGCAGGGGAGTGGTCTCCTGCCAGCTGGAAGAGGGGGGCATTGGTGAGTGTGGTGTCAAAGGTGCCACGGTCTCTTCCAGAATCTTACGTTCCTGTAAAGAGAAAAAAAAGAATCAAATACTCCTTCTATCAGACTGGGTCAATGTACAGTATTTTAAAAAATAACTCGAAAGCAACAGATTTATGCTCTGTTTGGATTATTTTTTTCTGTTAGGTAATTTTTATAACTTACTGAAATGTAAGTTATAACCTTCTAGGCAGCATTCATAAGGTAACTGACCTACATAAACAGTTATAAAGGCTTATTCCAGCTGTGATAAAGACTGTTCAGTTTTGTGTACAGAAGATTTATTTTATGTCAGAGTGATCACCTCACAAAGTTAGCTCCCATAAACGGACTATGTCATTTAGATCCAAACAGTGCTTCAATTCTAAATCAGAAGTGTCATAGCTTATAACATAAAGGAATAGTGGTTGATTAGACAAGACATGATTAGCCAAGACATGTTTGGTGTCTGTTTTCTTCCACAGCTTAGCAGTTTAGACTAGTCAGTAGTCACCCAAATTATCCATGTAACATACATTAAAATCTTTCTCAACCAACATTCTTACTGATTTTCTTCAATAAGGTGGCAAAGACTTGTGAATGACATTAATGTGAGATATCAAAATAAATAAAAGTCAATTTCACTTCACACAGATTTTATGTGATGCTAATTCTATTACTACAGCTTACAGATGCCCAGGCTGGCTGCCATCATGTTAAGGGGGCAACCTACCTTTTTGGAGGTTTATGTTAATTGGTTTAATTTTAAATATGATAATTCTATGTTGATGTCATGTATCCTTATGAACGTTGCCTAAAGTGTTAGCATACTGAATAATACGGTCCAATATACAAATATAAAAAAGGCCCCTTCCTTTTTGATTATGCTGAATATAAATTAATAAATTAATAATAATTGTGATTATTATGGTATTATTATTATTCTTTTATTATTGTTCTTTTATTATTTTGTTGTGTACAGTGTCCTGTACACCGCTTTTCAAATAAAGTGTCCGCTTTTCAAAAAAAATATTGTTATAAAGGTAACAATATATAATTGCCTCTTCATGATATCTTCTCTCTTCCTCCTCCACTTCCTTCTGAGCCTTTTCCCATTCCTGCTTCAGCTTCTCCTGCTCACGCCGATACTTCTCCTGCTCACACACACACACAGACACACACATACACACACACATGCACACACACACACACACACACGCATGCAGACACACACACGGGCGTGCCCGCACGCACCCGCGCACACACACACACGGACACATACACATGCACAAACACACATGCACACGCGTGCCCGCACGCACCCGCACACACACACGCACATATACACATGCACGCACACACACAAACACACACAGACACACACACATACAGACACATGCACACACACACACACATAGGCACACGCACATATACACATGTACACACAAACAAACACGCACACACACACACACACACATACACACACACACACACATGCACCCGCACACAAACACGCACAGAAATGATGAGATGTCTTAAGAGGAAAACTCGCATCAGAAGGCCTTCCTTCCCTAACTTGGCATCTCCAAACAGCTGTTGAAGGACCCTTGTGTGACTATGTATACTGTTTGACCTAAAGGTTAATAATGAGGAAAATAATGATGTACAGTTTGAGATTTAGTGAGGAAAGTGTTCATTAGGAAAAGAAGTAGATTAGCAAAGCAACAGCCCAAGAACAGCTAAAACCAGTAGTGCAGTAACATTTTAAAGGCACAATCCTTCAGGTGAACATCTTAACCATGAGAAATCACCTCCATATGCAGTCAATATGCATTCTACTGTTGTTGGGATTCCTCTGTGCAAATGACAAAATGAGTTCAGACAAAGAAGTAAGGTTTTTTAACACTATATGTAATTACAACGTTTCATTGTATTATACAGTACAATACATAATTATATTTCTATTATAAGTGTCTTGCTCAAGGACTCGAACCTGCGACCTTATGGTAATCTGGTTCACAGGCAAGTGTTTTACCAACTAGGCTACTACCACCCTCTACATCTGTTACCACCCTCTATACCTGTTACCACCCCCTATAACTATTACCACCCTCTATACTTGTTACCACCCCTATACCTGTTACCACCCACTATAACTGTTACCACCCCTATACCTGTTACCACCCCTATACCTGTTACCACCCCCTATAACTATTACCACCCTCTATACTTGTTACCACCCCTATACCTGTTACCACCCACT
>JBBIGA010000032.1:16250799-16270838 GCA_037576975.1 Alestes dentex
CCTAAAAATGCCTATTTTTATAGTGTAAACCCTAAATATGCCCCCAAATATGCTCCCAAAACACTTTAATTTCTTTTTAAACTCAGCTTAATACATTACCCTGAAAGAAAATGTAATGGTAAACCCGTATTTGTACTGTACAGTTTACACTGAACTTCTGCAGTGCTAGAATGTAAAATACCGATGTTCCCCCTGTATAGCCTGGACTGTAATTCATGCACGTGCGTTTTCTTTAGTATGTGCTGTCATTTTCTTTGGTATAAGCAGGAAAATACAGTAATAAACTCATTGAATTTACAGTTATAAAAAAACAGGGCTTTAAGAAGAACAAAACTAAAAACACGAGAACACTCGAGACGCTCCACGGGGGACATTCTGGACTGCGTCAAAGGACAGCAGCCAATCAGCAGCAAGGAGAAATAAATAGCGATCTCGGATTGGCTACTTTCAAACCTCCCACCTCTGAGTACAGTGGCATTTCACAATCCCAAGACGAGCTTTCTTTGTGTTTCTCTCCACAGTCCCAAAAAATGTATAGTTACTTTTTATATGGAAATGTGGCTGAATTTACATTCATATTTCTATTTAAAAAATTAGTGAATTATGTTTTTCTTAACAATTTTTCTGAAAATGTATACATTGCCACGAAAAAGCTGTGACGTTCGGGAATCGTCTGACACGCCCCCTCGTCCCCGTACAGTGTTTATGTTTGGGTGCGGTGCTTAGCAGCCCAGCCCGAGAATGAGGCCCGGACATCATAAAAAGGCCCAGACGTCACAAAAAGGCCCAGACGTTTCAGTGAACAATTATTAGTTTGGTTCTCAGAAAACTGAAACCGCAACTGCTGATCAGTGTTAAATTGGGGGTTTACTGTATAATTATTATTTGTACATATAATGTGCATATAATGTGTCTGTCTCACAACTGCAATTAAATGTGTCTTATGCAGCTGTTCACAAACTTTGTTTCTTGATCCTTTACACCATGTGTGTACTGAAATACTGTGTGAATTGCATACCATGACTCAAGCACATTTAACCTCAGTTGGAATCCCATGTATATTTTAGCTATCATAATCTACAACAAAATCTATTCAAATGTGAAAGGTAAATACTGAAAAGGAGAAATAGTGAAGTGATTATAAACGCTGTTTTAACTGTTTCCTTCACTTGCCTTACTACCTGCTCACAACATTCTTTTTTTGGATTTTTCTTTCCTCCTTAAATTATTGTCCTCTTTTATTGAAAAATGCGAATAATGAAATTCTGTCTCATTTGCTTCGCTACATACAGACATGTTTAAACAGCTTAAGTAGCAGCAGTTTAACACGAAAACTGGCATCAAAAGGAGAAATGCCCTAAGAGTGCGTCACAGGTCTGACTCCACTTCAAACATGGTACAATATGCAAAAGCCAAAAGGACAGTCAACTGTAACACAGTCCAAATTATCACCTAAAAACTAATGCAGTGGGTAGGATGTCACCCCCCTCCCCCCCACTCATCACTCAGCCTGACACCAATGCAGGCATGTGTTAGCTGAAGTAATAGAACTGGTGGTTAGTGCTCTCCTCCCTGTGTGTTCATATGTCTAATGACATGGCACAAGCGGCAGTTCAAAAAGATGCGGTGGATCTTCATGTGACTCAGAAGAAGCATGTACTATGCATGGTGGAGTCCTAACTAGTGGGAGGAGAATTGGGAAAAATCCAATAAACTAAAATGAAATGTAATCTCAAAATAGAGGTCAAAATAACAATAAATTCAAATCTTTTCATCTCAATATATGCCAAATAATGAAAATGAGTGATTTCTCATTGATAACTGGTTAAGTTAAGAGAAGGCAAATTGAGAATGGATAATGAATTTTACATTGCTGGAAGGTAACACAATGAAAACACCAGCAATGCAGCTATTATTTCTCATTATGAAGTTACTGTAGTAATATATCATTATTTGTTCATTTTGAATCATTTTATAATATTAGAACTCATCACAAGAATTTTTTGAAATATTACCCAAGTCTAAAGTTGCATTATGCGCTTACAGACACAAGGGGGCAACCTAAGTAAACCCCATCACAAGGTCAAAGCAGAACAACCCTTACATCACACCCTGCTCTGCTACACTGCAAACACAGAAAATGGAGAAAAGGCCAGATCAAAACGTCCTGTTGAAATCATGTCTGTTATTAGCCCAGGGGTAAAAGACTTCAAAGCAAGTGTCACCCAGCATTCAGACCAGGAACGGCTTCCCCTGAGCATCTGTTAGCCACAGAACTCTATAAAAGAACAGTGGGTGTGACGTGGTTTCAGGGCATGTGTGAGCGACAGCGTGGCTTGCGGCCTCATCTTAAAGTCACCACAAGAAACACTGACTCTCAGAATATAGGCCATTCAAAAAAACCCAAACCAGATCCATCGCCCCATGTCTTCCTCATAAATGCAACTATGGCAGGAGGCTGTGGTAAATCTTTCATGCAAAGGAAATAAATACGACTTGCATACTTGGCTTTGATGTATCGGCCAAAAACAATAGACAAGTTGCAGCAGTAAATCTCCAAAAGATGAGATGAGGAATGGACATCATAAATATTTTTTTATACCTTCTATTTTTTTATTCATACTTGCTGTGCATATGTTTATGTGTCCCATTGCTGCATAATAATACAATACAGCTTCTCCAGTCAAACTCACATTCCTTCAAGTTTACTGGAGTTTCAAAAGTGTTAATAGATATTGAAATGTACGTCACTTGTTAGGTGCTAACGTTAATATTGAAAGAAGCTCCAATGACATAAAAGCTAAATAATAATTTTCTTTTGGTTAAAATGTGGTCTCCGTCTGCTTAACTTCTCAGTGCTGTATGAGGTCTCTTTTAATGTAACTTTAAAGCCCTTGTCAAATTGTCAAATGTTTAAAATTTTGCTTAAATAATAAAGATATGTTGCAGAATCAACATGTCCCAATGTTACAGTCAATTAATATATACATAGCTTAAATTAATTTAATAATAGTTTTAAAGTTCTGAGCCGATCAGAACTGTGCGGTTGTGACAGGTTGCATAATGATTGACAGTGACATCTTCCTGGCAATGTCAAAAATCTGCCATGAGTGGTTCAGCCCTACATATTTAAACCATCTGACTCGATGCTCTTTTGTTGAACCTCCCCCACAGAAAAACAGACCACTTTGTTCCATTTGGATGGAATCAGAGCACAGCATGAGACAAGAAATCTATAGGTTTCTCCCATAAACTACCATAGAGAACAGAAGAAACTGTTACACAAACACAAACGTCATGTTTCGGTACTTTGTTCATACTCTGATGGAGAGCAAGTTTCATCTAAAAAGTGTGGTTTGTGATCTTAATACAGTCCTGAAGATGACATAATCTTCTGCAATGGGAACAGACTGGAACACATAACCATAAAAGCAACATCCTAACTAGTCTTTGATATAGCAGCAGGTTACATAGTGCCACCAAAAAGTTCATAATTTGAATGTATATAAAGTTTACTACGTAGAATATGGATCCACATATTTAGACCGCTATGACTTTTTCAGTTTAGATGCCAGCATCTCTACCACTTGGGGGCTGCCATCATAGAAGTTCATGCAAACTTACATACAGCTCTGGAAAAAAATAAGAGACCACTGCAATTTATTTTAAAATCAGCATCTCTGTGAGTATGACAACCAATCCATGCCAGTGTCAGTTAAATTTTTACACAACCACACCTCATTCTGCTTTATGAGGTACTGATTAGTGATCACCTGAATCACATCTTATTTAATGAGGAAAAGTATAAAAAACACTGCTGTAATCAACACTCTCCTCTCACAATGAGACCAGTTGGATGGCAAAAGACTACTAGAAGTACATCAAAGGAAATTATTGCCATTTTGTTTAATTATTCAAGTTCTGTAAACTCTGCATCATTTCTCTTATTTTGATGTTTTGTCATTTCCTTTAAAATTATGCTTTAAATAACAATATTTTTATTTGAAAATGAGGAGAAATATTCTGAAAAACTAAGGCAAAGCTGTTCAGTTCAATACTTGCACCTATAAAAGACAAAACCTGAGAAACTGAAATTTTCTTCAGTGGTCTCCTCTTTTTTTCCGGAGCTGTATCATCTGAGGCTGTGATACTGTAATATATACATTGTGATATTGAATTGTCCTAATACTGCTCAGCAATGTCTATGAAGTAAATGTGTTTTGAGAAAAGAAACTTCTTAGAAGGTATTCCAATGAAGTGATACTGAAGGAAAGCAAAAAATGCTGTTTATAGCTTACATAAGCTGGATTTGATCCCATATTAAGTATTTAACAAGCCTCTGTTCACCCATTAAAGTGTCACTAGCCCCTGCCTTTCTCCAGATCCCTCTGAAGAGCAATACTTAAAGAGAAAATTCCATCAAGCCTTCAACATAGCTATTCAGAATGGCTTGATGTGTAATATGTTGTTTTATACAAACTTCCAGAGTCAGGATTGTTCATAGTGGTGGTGATAGGAACCAGATGTCTGGAGAGTTTAATGTCTCTAAAAGACACATTAATCTAAATTAAATCTAAATATCACATACCATTATTACATATAATGGTGTTGAATATGCTGCCTGATGTCTGAGACATTGTGTAACAATAGTTTCGAGAAATGTTTATACTAAAATGTATTACTAAAATGCCCATTGAGAGGCACATACAGGACGATGTAGGACAACACACCCCCAAAAAAGCGTTTTTTCAGATTTACCATTATTTACTATTGCACATAAAAGACTAAGAAGTTCAATGATAATTTTGGATGGTAAATAAAATGGCTATATTTGGGTTGCAGACATCTGGTTCCTATCACCACCACTGTAAAAAAATCAGAGTTGTTAAATTTCCAACCTGAATAACTGTATTTATATACCACCCATTAAACTGTGCAGATTTTTTTTAATCAGCAGAGTTCTCCTTTTTTTTTTTTTATAAAATAGTGGGTTATAATGTTCTCAATAGGATGACTTGACCTTGTCCCATTGCAAACAATATTCACTGAAGATCAAGGATACATAATCATGGGGTACAATATCATACTAATACTTTCATATTAAATTCACAAGCTTAAAAAATATGAGATAAATCATATGGCTTCTATGAAAACTGTGTCAGTCGTGTTCTCTGCCTTCCCTTAACAGCACATGCAGCAAAAGCAGATGATCCATCTCCTGTTGACTGCCTGTGCATTCCAGGACTCAGGGAGAAAAAGATGTTCACAACATAAACATGTCACTGCAATGCAGAAAGAAGGAGAGCAGGCCACGTGTTCATGAAAGGCGATATTTAGAGAGGAATGATGCTGAACTTAAATCTGCAGTGAATGCAGCAAAAATGCATCAGAGCATCAAAGCATTGGGGTCCGTCCATTTTAGGGAGGGAGAAACGTCTGTGTGATGATGCCTAGCCATTCAATCGCGTTTTTTTGTGCTACATTTGGAGTCAGTATAAACTATGCAATACAACAGCTAGAGAAACAACGAAACAGTGGGATAAGATCACCAAATTTTCTTTTTACCCCAAAATCAGCCAAGACACCTTTGACATCCAAATTTGGCTTCTTTAGTTTCATCCTGAATCTAACGTGGCTAGTAAATCATAAATCATGATAACAGAAATAGAAATCTCAGTCATTTCAAAACTTTAGCTGTGTATTGTTTACATCAATATAATTTACAGCTGTGCTTTTTACTGAATGAAGATTTGATGAAGAAGTAGACAAATATAAATGGACAAATATAAATAAAATGATATTGGTAACAAAATAACTTGAAAATGGAAACTATTCAAACGTTTGGACGCCTCTAAAATAGTTTCATCACCGTGCACCGGATGGCAGGTAAAAATAATAACCAATAATATAATGTTTTACCTGCCAACCTATCAGTGAGTGAAACATTTTGTTAAGTCTGTTTGGGATTATTTCCATTACCTCTTATTCTTAAAGCTCCAGAGGAAAACTAAAGAAGCAAACTGGACATCAAACATGTCTTGGGTTGGGATGGGGGAAAATTCAGTAAATTTGGTATTTTGGTAATTCTGTAAATTTGTGCTTCAATGAAGAAATGAGGTGGCATCATTTCAGAGACTGTTTTAGAAAAAAACGGTGTAACGAAGGTAATGAAATAAATAATGTGGCAGTAACTGCAGCTGGAAATGAAGATGCTCTGTTGTCTTAAAGCAGCAGGCTCAGAGGCGGGGTGGCTCACGTTGGCGAGAGGTCCAAACTGGAAGGACATCTTTGCGAATTTTCAGTTGTCGGCCCCAGCTTCTCTGCATGACCCATCTGATTGGCTGCTGGAGGCACGGAGAGGAAATGGGTGGGGCTTGAGCTACCATGTCTGGGTGAAGTTTGGCTCTGCCGTGTCCACATGTCGTCCCGACCCATGTCAGCTGTGGGGGACACCCCACCAGCCTTGTCTGCGGTGAGTGGAGGGAACTTCTTGCACAGACCAGGGCTGGGACTGAGAGGACTGGTCACTATGATGCTTGTTGTCATGGAACTGGTCGTCAGGGATGTGCGGCAGAGTTCCTCCGAGCAAGAGCGGGCGGGGCTACTGCTGAGAGAATGATGGGATTATCACCATGGACAACAGTGAGCGATGTGGAACTCGTCAGAGCAAAACAAACAAAGCTGACCGCGCTCATTACAGCATTAGAAAAATGCACATCGGCAAAGACAGGTCGAATCTATCATGTGTGTGTTGCATCTCTAATGAGTAACAGCACATGGTGACTTCAAAACAGTTAGAAGAAATTAAGCATGAAGTCATTACATGCTAAACAAATTTAATTTTGCTAATTCATTATCTTACAGTAAAATGATCTGCCAGTTGAATAAAACAGTTTCACCAGATACAATTATTCAAAACAAGTAAAAAAGGCCTTGAAATCACTTTTTAACAGGCTACAACCCATGCTGCAGGCCTCACCGCTCTTTTCAGATTGCCTGTTATTTCTCTGTGAAGCACTAGAATAGAGACAGCGGAGACAGTATTGCTATAAATGCTGCAATTTCCACATATTTATGCAGATTTCTTTCCTCTGATCATCATAAACATCGCATGTGCACATGAAAGAGAATTACTTGCACTTTGAGTGTGCAAACCTAGGTTATCCAAAGGTATCCACTGTTGCACCTTCGCAGCATGCTCCCTGAAATAGGCTCCAGGGTGGTTCAAAGTTCCTACCTTCCACTAGAACACTTAACCTGGTCATTGAGTGAACAGAGGTAAAGAATGCAAGGCAGGAGATTTACTTTCAGAAACTGAAATTGAAAAAAAGAATCTAAAAAAGGAAGATTGCAGAAAAGGATGAACAGCAAAGCAGCTGTCATGGACCATATGGCCTATATGTGCTGCCAGTCTCCACTCACTCATGTACATCAGTGCACCCTCACCACGGTGCCGCAGTTTTTTGATGACACAGTTACACCACAGGAATTTCTTTGCCTCGCTTTCGTACTTGATCCTGTGTACCAATGTTTTATAAACAAGGTGTCTCAAAACTTTTGACACACACCAATAACATGGAATACATGCGGTCACAGAGGAGTTACACCAATTTAAAAAAATGGAGAAAACTAAGTAATTAACATGCAAATTAAGTCATTCTGAAAGGATTTAATGGTAGTGAAATAGACTAGAGAGTTTAATGCCTCTGAAAGAATGTTTCAAAACAACACAAAAGTTAAAAATGCATTCTTGCCAGAGACGTACATGCAGTATAAGTTTACCCCTGTCTTACCAATATCAATCTCACATACAAAAATTCAGGATGTGTACATGCAATGTATACTCGGAACCCCTGGTGACCCCATTTACCGCTGTAAGAAAATCCGAGTCGACAAGTTTCTCTACAAAGAACCACTTCACATCACACCACACTGAATGACTTCATTTACATCTCAACTATTTATGCAGATATTTTGAGAAATTCCCCCTTATTGACAGAGGACAGAGACAGTGTGACTTCACTAGATTCCCTTTCTACAGGCCCCTTGCCAGGAGAGAAACATGAGCAAGACGACACTCCTAAATAACTTTAAAGCTGCGTCTGGCTGACAGCTGGAGTGTTGTGCTCTGACTCGGCCTTTCCATGTCTGAACAGGGAGGACACTGGGCTGCTGGGATGCGTGAGAGATGCACACTCCTGAATGCGGCCTTTCATGTCCGCCCAAAAGAAGCCCCTTCTTCTCTGCCCTTGGCATACAAAGGACCCTCAGTGGCTGTAGACTGGCACCCAAATTCACGCACCCACCCAAAAGCCCTAGTGCCATATGCCCACTACGCCTGGCACAGGCCAACAGCACCAGCCTCCTGCCAGCATACACACCCACAAACACACACACACACACGCACAGACACACACAAACTCACCCACATGGTCTTGGTACAGACAGAGTGGAGGCTCATCATGTTGAGATAAAAGAACTGACCAGCATGGAATCTAATCTGCGTGCAATAATGACACACAGACACTACAGCACACTGTACAACTGCTTAGATTACTGTGTGAACAAAGTTGACACCATCCCATTTTCTCAAAGGCAAATTCTGTCTATTTTTCACCTTATTTGAATATGAAGCAATGGTTGCAGTGAAGCTATGGCCTTTGCTCTGAATACAGAAACCTCTGGGAGTTTATGTGTCCTTTACTTTATACTATAAAGTATCTTGCTGAGAAACATGCAGGACCAGCACTAAACCATTTCACCAGAGTGATAATTTACCAATAATACAATCCTATACCTACACTGTCAGAAAAAAAGCACTGTCCAGGGATACTTTAGTCCTCCATGAGAAAAACAGGCTCCTTAGACATGTTCCTTAATTGTGTTCCTTAAATAAGCCTTTAATGTCCACTCTATTCAAATTCCCTGGGGCATATTTGCACTTAACCTTTTCAACAGATAAATACAGGAAAGGTCTGGAGTTGATACAGGCATGTATGGAACAATTACATTGCTAAAAGTACTTAAGACACACCCTTAAAAGCACCTCCTTTGCGACAGCATTTATACCCTGAAAGGTATGGGTTGTTTACTGAAAGCATATGCACTGAACAACCAGAAAGTAAGTAATCCGTGAACACACCACAGCACCCAGGGTGAACAACATGAAATTCTTCCTCTGCATTTAACTCATGCACCATGTGAAGCAACGGGCAGCCAGAAACAGGGAGCAGTTTACCAGAGAACTTTCTCAATAAACTTATTGACTCGAAAATGGCCTTTGAATAAGGCATAAGTCTTTCCACAAGTCTGATTCTAAAGTGACTGTCACAAACTAAACCATCTTGAGTTTGGACACTTGAGCCTTCATACTGGTTATCATTTTCCCATTTGTTCACCATCATGTTCACCAACTGTGGTTGTAGCAGAGCACAGTTGGGGCAGCTGGTTGCCTTGTGTTAAGGGCACTGCCCTCGCGATCAGAAGGTCATGGGTTCGAATCCTAGTACTGCTAGCGTCATAACTGAGGTATCCCTGAGCAAGGTACTGTTCCCACACACTGCTCCCCAGACAGACCCCAGGGCAGCCCCCTGCTTAGTTAAATGCAGTGCAAGAATTTCACACTGTTCACACGGTGTGCTGTGCTGTGGTGTGGTGTGGTGTGTTCACGCGTGACTATGAAGGGCCATTTTGCCACTTTCATGCCCAAGACATTTAGCAAAACTTGCTAGGAAATTCGAAAGTCCTTAGTAAAAGTACTTTTACTAAGCACCTGAGTACTTGTGCTTTAGTTTTAGTACTTTTACTAAAACTAAAGCACCTGATCCAGCAATACAGGGCTTTCAGGAAAGCCTGAATGCTGGAGGCAGGTGTATTAAATTAAGACTGGAATTAAACTGTGCATGAGACTTCAGCTCTTGGAGTTGGAGGAGCAAAGAAACACCTTGTTAGTGATCTAAGACGGCCCATTGGGTTAAATTCAACCAGATGGTCACTGATCTAATGAGCTATACCAGGGCCCAACAATGCTTCTCAAACAAAGCTTCTGGTCTTGGATCAGCTTATTCCTATGTTTTTTAATGACATGAGGAGCTCCCAGATGGCCACTCCTTCTCTGACAAGCGTTGTGAATATGAGCCCCGGTCTATTTATGTAATGTCATACTCAAATGTTATATCATTCTACATGTTGCCTATGATGGAACACTCTGCCACAAAATTTTGTCTTAACAGGGTCCCGGAGCAGGCACAGCCAGTTCAGTTAGGCTCAGCTATGCTGAGGGTCAAACGCAGGAAACCCGTTCATTTCCCATTTTCCTCTGGGCAGGACATGTTTTGTGTGTGTGTGTGTGTGTGTGTGTCTGTGTGAAATTGTTCATCTGGGGACAAAAAGTGACCATGTCAATTCCACTTATTATATAATGTATGCATGATAATATAACATGTGTGGGTTTGTGTGGGTAGGACACAATGTTCAGCAAAACTGGATCAGACTTCAATGAATGTCTGACTTCACAATATAGGGAAAGCTTAAAAAAGCATTGGCAAAATAAAAATCTACATAATTTTCCATTTTCTCTAGCTGTAGTGGATCAGCCAAGGCTTCTTCAGTTTCCACTGAAGCCGCAAGACTAATGTAGCTAAGAAACATTACAAGTCAACAGTTAGCCAAATAGTTTTTGTAACATGCATAACCAGAATTTCTCTCAGCCTGCTCAACCCAAATCCAGCTCTTCATTAAGGAAGAGCAGCCATGCTGATGCAGTTTACAACACAGTATTACTTACTGTGCTATGAAAATGAACAAAATTTCAGAACACCTTGGGTTGGTAGTCATAAAACAGGAGAATTTTCATGGTTATTGTCATGAAAAACTATTCTAGAACAGCACACCTACTTCTGAGGGGGTTTGTGAAAACAGACCCTATTGTCTAAAATAGTTGTCCACAGTGTTCAGCTACACAGTAAGGTTTTATTCAATTTCATAGCTCACAGTAAGTCATACTATGTCCTAAACCACCAATCAACAAGTCTTAATGAAGAGCTGGATGCAGTTTGCGTGGGTTAAGAGAAGTTGCAAGGCTGTATTTATGGAAGAGATTTGAGTGCCTATGGACTTCTTGTGTTTGTTGTACATCAGCTTCAATACTATATTAAATAAGTAAAATCTGGACACAAAACACGCTTAGGCGGATGAACTACATCTGAAATGAATGGAAAACTTTGTTAATTTGATTTCTTTTGCCAAATTATTCCTTTAAAGAGCCACCCAGGCACCTTCCAAGATCAATTGCTCTACCAACAAAGCCATCTTTAGTCCATTTACTGCCTAATTAAATAACCAATGGTTCAAAAGGGCTTCTGTGGTACAAAGAAACCAAACAGGCAGTTTAATTTAAAAATGATCCACTGCTACTTCTAGACTAAATGTAATAGAAAAGCATACACTTGGCATCTCCTCTGTTATTCTACAACTATGGGCCAAATCACTGCAAGAAATTTATTTCTCTTAGTACTGCCATAAGAGCCCTCATTAAATCTGTCTACAAGTGACATTCTCCATGTTCTGTTTTATGTTTATTAGATCAATCCTTTTTTTAAACACAACCTCTAAAAGCTATTATGGACCACCCTGCATGAGCTGGCTTCATCTAAGTTTCAGCATTCAGGAAGCCTCTCTGGAGAGGATCCTCCACATCTGCCTAAATCCCTAAAACATGGTTCAGAAGCCGACCAGTCTGAGGAGCAGGCCAGAATTTGGGACAGAATGAAACTTATCTCTCTGGAACCCAAGTTGAAAAGACAAGAACAATCCAACAGAACATGAAGCAGTCCAGTATGTAGTTTCCTCCCCAAAAATCTGAGCCAGGCTCAGCACACGAGGCCTCAGCAGGATCCCTCAGCCGAGGATTAACATGCTCTGTGAAAAGGATTTAGGGTAAAACTAAGGTTTATTTTAAAACAGTATTTGTGTAAATTATGAGGATGTGGCGTACTGAGATCCAGCGAGGATGGCTGAAGCTGTTGAAGCTGCATCTATTCTCCACTTAGGTTTTGCCAACTCTCTATATCACACTCCTCACATAAATGCTTTTGAGAAATACAATCAGAGTTCACAGAGTTTAATGCATCTTGTTGCTGTTTAGTATTCTATATATTATACTGCATAATATAAATATGACTTTCTAGATGTATTTTTAATCAAAAGTACAACAAATGTATTGGAAAACACAGCAGCTCAAGAAATGTTCATTAATCAATGGTAGGATGTCTGTTTACCATCTAATACCGCCATTGTGTTTTATTTTACTTTACATTAGAAAATCATTTTAATTACATTTTAATTTCTTTATTTCTTCATTTCACATCACTGCCATCTGCTATGATTTTTAAGAAACACGAGCTGAACAGTCATACTATTTTTGGCAGATGTTTCAGTCATATCATGTTTCATCTTTTTGCTTGAATATTTTTTTAAATGTAATACACCAAAGTGCCGTTAAAAATATATAGACAGAAACCTGGCTACTTGTAGCAAGTAGAAGGTAGACATGCAAAGGTAACTGACCATAAACCTAACCATTCCAGTTTACAGTTTTTGAATATATTTATTATCTTACTTTAGTAGCAACACGGTTATTCAAGCGTCAAACTGCATATCATGATTTCTTACGTTGAAGTAAAGCCACCATCAGAAGAAATCCGATAAAAATGTCTGGATTTTAGTTGTGTGCAACTCTGTGCATGTATGGGGTTAATCTGATTTGCAAGAACTGCCCGGGAAGCAAACATTACAGATTTAAGGCAACAACATTAATTGCAATTATATGAAAAAGACTGACAAGGAGTTACATTTTTCATTTCTTTTAAACTGTTAGGTGCCTCTACTTTATTGGGTTTATTGCCGTACTGTCAAGCCACAGTAGAAGTGAATCAGAAAGAAAACTGACTGACTCAAGAAGACCTGGGATTCCACATTATCAGATTTTGTAAGGACTTGTAAACATATTAAATTACTGCAAAAACTGGATTTACGGCAGGTATCAGTATTTGGTGCCTGTAAACATGCATTTTGCATTATTTTTTGAGGCCTATATTACCTAAACACGTGAGTCACCAGTGGAAATCTTGACTGCAACCAAAAGAAATATGTGATACGATGATAGGATAAGGATAAAGGCTAAATGACAGCCATTTTGATAGTCTTTTGGACAGTCAAGTATCAAAATTAGTTAGAATACACGCCAAGAGAGTAGTATGGCAGGATGTGGGGAGGGGGAATGGTGCACCTTGAATTATGTTGGGGCTTCTCAGCATCGTTCATCTGTGTGGGGGAGGTGGGCTTTGGGGCAACGCTGCATTTGGGTGTTTCTTCTCCACTGGTGCTGGGGCTTTCAGTGGGGGATATCAGATTCTGAAAGGGTGTGTGTGATGACACGCCACTCTGTTCTTCCACCTCCTCTAGGTCCTCATCGTCCATATGCAGTTGGGTTCCTGGAGAGGGAGGGGAAGGGTGGGGATCTCTAGTTTGAGGGTTGGTGGTGTCACCACTGGGAGAGTCAGTTTCGGAGTGAGAGTCTTGAGAGTGGCGGTTTTTAGAGGGAGGGTCTGAATCTACACATTGAGTATCTATGCTGTTTACTGCAGGGGATGATTCTAGGGGAGGACAAGGACTTTCACTGCACCATACAAGCACAGAGCAGTGGTGTAGCAGCCACAATACAAATGTAAAAAATCCAAAAAAAGGTCACAAAAATGTTATGAACCAATAATGGCAACAAAGGGAAACCAAAGGAGCAGTGGGAAAAGGGCGACATAGACAAAAAGAAAGAACAAAGGCAAATAATTATGTGATGTATATACACATCCCATGAGCAAAACAAATGGAAATGAATGAAATATTTGACGGTGATAGGGGCTTAAAGGGAAAAAACAGGCAACATGAACATCCAAGTGAAAACCAAACTTAGTGTCAGAGACTCATTCCAAGGTTGCCAACTTACCAAACAGTGATCTGAACCACAGTTACCAGCATATGAAGGCGCAACATTACTCACTGTGCTGTCTACCATCTACAAACTTCAGAACTTAAACTCTGTTTAAGTGCTGCACAGACTCTGGAATAATTCCTTGCCTCTTACAACAATAAAACGTTGGTTTAGCAAGTTATTAACATGCCTTAATGCCATTTGTTTGGTTCCTGTTCTAAAAACCACATTATTTAGGATTCCCAGCACTGAGGTGATACATGTGTGCCTGACAGATAAGAGTTACTGAAAGGAATTTCATACAGGGGTCGATACTCCACCAGAGGAGGTGCTCAAGAGCCACTAGCTCTGTCCCTCGCCTTGAGGAATTAACTTTGAAAAATGGCCAAATAAAACACTATTATTGTACACACCAGCCAGGACGGCACTTGTGCACTGTGAGGGCAAACAGACAAGTTTGGCTCAAGCACCCGCTGGGGCCTGTCTGTGCATTAAAATCACAAACAGAAAAATGGAAAAAGTATGCTGAGTTATGCTGTATATGTAAAAAGCTCCTGAAGAGATTACAAACAAAAACAGAATGAGCACACATCAGCACCCTTATGCCATGCACACAATTATGTAAACAAACAGGGTCAAACAAGACCTGAATTTACTTGATTTGAATGTGTCATTCTTCCATGAATTAAGTGTATTTCCATAAAAAGTGGAAATGGAAGTGGAAGACGAATTTGTGGTCCTCCAGTTTGTAAACATTTGAATTAAGGTTTCAGTGCACTGATCAAAGAAAGACTATGAGTCAGTAACTTAATTATACATTAAAATACCTAAAAAATGCTCCATCAAGCCCACAATGATCTTTAAAAACCCTTCAGAAAAAAAGAAGACACCCATAAAAGAAGTAAACAGCCACTAAGTCCATAAGCTGTAGCATCAGGCATGTAACATCTGTAATCTACACTCGTAAACTAGTTTTTTGACCAGTGGGGGGGGGCTGACTGGCTTCCAAGCCTTTAGTCAATTAACGCCCACATCTGTTCTCCATCAACCACTCCCCTCATACCACTACTGTATTAAATCAACAAAACGACTGAAAAAAGGACGAGAAAATCCCCCGCACTTCTCTTTTCTTAAGTTCCCATCATGGTGCCAAACACTTAACATGTTCCCAAGCCAGTCAGGCCGTGAGGGAAAATTGGCTGCTTCCTGGTGTTGTCAGGAGCACTGTGTTGAGTTTGGCAGTTACCAGGAGTGTTGGGAGAGTGTGTGCTTTTAGGGAGGGACCGATCATCTTAAAACACTTTCCCCAAATGCTCTGGTGGCTGACGTGCACCCTTAGTCTTTATTTTGCCTGGATGTTTTTGCCAGAAGCCAAAGCGTGGGGTAGCAATGCAATGGGAAACCCAAGACACGGGTCATGTAATAAAGAACTGGGGCTTTAATTAGTCAGGTAATAAAAATGAACAGCCTAAAAGCTACTAGCAATAACTTATTTCCCTTACACTGATTAAATAAATGAAAGATCTAATTGTTCTCTTTAATGTACAGTTTCATTCACTACAAGCATCTGCTTGTTATGTCTATTCCTTTAGTAGAAGGGGTGGAGGAAAACAGGAGCAGTAGAAGAGGTTTCTAGATGCAGTTGTAAACAATGCGGCAGAAAGGATTTTTTGCTAGGCTTTCCCACCAAAGCTGGTCTGGTGCTGGAGCCATGCTGGTGCCTCTTCTTGACCAGGACTACACTTCCACACTGCAAAAAGAGCTGGTGCTTGGACTGATTCAGTCTCAGCACAAGAAGGCTGCCAGACTGGAAGTGCGAACGAGTGATGTTTCCCAAGAGGATCAAGAGATTTGGCATAAGGGCAAGGTGATGAGGGAGTGGGGGTATGATGGGGGGTGGTGAGAATTTTCTTGCTGTGGTGTCAAGGATTTCGTCATGGCAGGCCGCCATAGAGAAACAGTCCTAGCGGAAACATTGCAAGAACAGGCTCTGGCACCAGCACCAACAAATTTTCAATGGAAAAGCTCTGTGTGTGATGCCAGAGAAGAACTGTTTTTTTGAAGAACCATTTTTGAAAAGAGATATGTGAGTGCAAAGAACCTCCATATGACATAACATAACATAACATCTGCCAAAGATTCTTGGCAGAAGCATCAAATTGGTAAAGAAACTTCACATTATGTGATGGCTCCGTCTACCTTTAAAAAGTTCTTCACATACGCATTTTATTTGACTTTAGACTTTTAAGGTTTGAATGACTAGAGCGCCAGCACATCACTCATCTGTCCTGACCAGCCCCTCAATATCTTTTAGACTTGAGAGCTTGTAAGAATAATGAAATCAGGGCAAAGTGTGTGCAGTATAACAGAAAGCTTCCCTGTGTGGTACTGCGGGGAGATCAAGATAAAGAAGTTCACCTGAAGGGTCTCTCCCCTCCTATAGGTGAAGTGGCATTGCTCCAGCTCTTGCGACTGTCCTCGCGTTCAGTGCGCTGTCGCCGCAGTGGTGTGGGCATGTAGGACGTCTGGTTGCTCTTGTTGGGCAGGTACTGGTTGAAAGGCACTGCGGATCGCGGCTCGCTGCACGAGGTCCGCCGCGCCAGCATATCGTCTCGCCGCATGTCTGGCAGCTTCCTGTATGGAACGTCACACTCCGAGTCGCTGCCGCGGCCTGCAGGACAAGAGTGAACATTAAAGGACCAAATGCTGTTTATTATGTACAGTATACAGTCTAAAAGAGATAAGTGGGCATTATGGGATAATGTTAAGTGATCCTAGCATGTTCCTAGTGTGACATACACCAACTGGTCACTTTATTAGAAAGCCCTGTCCTATCTTTTTGGTGTACATTAGAGACTGTAATCCACTTGTTAGCATGCACCAGTCGTTTGCCACTGTCCATTGTGATACAAAATTGTATGCTGCCACAGTCAGATATGCACCTATTTGATGTGGATATATAATATGTGATATATACATATATATATGTACCCTGTATTGAGATGCCTGACCACTACTCCAACAGGGATTTTAATGACATTGCATTCAAATACACAGACTTTAATATGGGGTTAGTCCCCCCTTTGCAGCTATAACAGCTTCCACTCGTTTTTGGAAGGCACATCTGACACTTTCTGGAAGTTTGTTTTAACTACAGTTGGACTATTTCATCTCATGATTTGTGAAGATTTCTTGAAGTATTGTGATATACACCTGTAGTTCCAAAATAGTTGCCTCAACATGCTTTTTCTGATTTCGGGCACTGTAAGTTGATCGATCCCTTTTGATCTAAGACATCTGCTAGACATGCATTTTTTCAGCATGTGCACACCAGTTCTTCTGTCCATGTTATTATCTCCTGAATTTGGGTGAGAAGTTTCTTAAAACCACCCCTATTCTACAATGTACACTGAAAGCACATACATGAAGCAGTAACACACCCAGACTACCATCTGATGAGAAGAATATGGTGCCGTTAAAAGAAGCACCTGGGTCAGCAACCTCTTTTCTGAAGATCTGCTCCTTCATTTCTCATCTCAACACATTTTTTAGCAAGATGCTCCCCACATGTGGCTTCAACACTACCTAAGCCTTCTGTCTGGCAGTCACTGAGACTCAGGGGAAACACAAGCTGTAGCTTTTTGCTACATTCCACATGACTCAACCTTTTGACTGTTATGACAGATGATACCTGTCAAAGGAAAGAAAATCTAAAGCCGTCAGAGATCAAACTAAACTACAGGTGAAGTCTGGTGAAGTCTGAGGTCATATGATCCTATTTCATATGAGACTACAGTATAATATTATTTTTTGATCTTTCATGAAGTAATGCATACAATTTGGGGGATCAGGAATAGCAGTGCCTGCTAAGCAACATGTACACAATCAAAATTGACAGAAAGAAGAGAAGTGAAGAGACGAGAGGAGAAGAGACGAGAGGAGAAGAGAAGAGAAGAGAAGAGAAGAGGGAAAGCATTGCAAAAATGAAAAGAAAAGTGAAGAGTAGCAAAGCAGAAGAGAAACAAACGTTTCTTCATGAACTCTCAGTAAAAGGCCATCTAATGGTCTGTAGTGATTTGATCTCTTCATTGCTTCTTAATAAATGACAAAAATCCCACAGCTGGTATCCAGTTTCTTTTGGTTGATGGGATCTAACAGGCTCCAGTTGCCTAATTGCTGTTTGGGTAAGTGCAGCCACACGGCAGAGACCATCAGCAGAAACACTGGAGTTTTGGAGCTTTGGGTCAGCAAGGGCCAGCTCTGTTTTGGGTAAACACTTCATCAGGGGCTCATTTATGCATTCAAAGCCCCTTCCTGGAACACTACAGGCTGAACTCCAGTCAGTGAAGAACAGCGGAGCTCCAAAAAGACAACGTTCCATTCTCATAAAACAGACCTGGAATCAATAATAGCAATAAAACTAGTAACCCAGTGATCCAGACAACAGCTCTCCAACACACAACCCACAGCTTAAAGTCAGTGCCTTGGAAGTTAGTATGCTAAGAAGTTCAGCTGACCTTCAAATTGCAGTGCAGTTCATTAATAACTCAACAGTGTTGGTTTTTGCTCTATACCCCAGACTTCAGCTGAAACAATGATTATGAGATTGAAGAGAAAAGTCGGTTTTAATTTGATGATTTTTAAACTTGAGTCTGATACACTTACGCCGGCTCCACACAGACTATCTTGATATTATCATGTCAGGGTCACTGCTGTGCTGAGAAAATGGAACCACAAAACTGTATTCGACCTTGAGCCTCCAGTATAGATCTGAAAATCCCTATCCTAAAGAATTGACTATGGCGCACCATTTCTTTAGTATCTGTCAGATTCGGATTAAGTCCCACTTTCGACATATTGAAAATTCTGTATTCTTCCAACAAACAAACAAACACGTGTTTTTGACCAAAGCAATTTCAGCCAAGCTCTGTTATGTACATTCTGTTGATGACAGCAATAACCCCTCTCAGACGCCTCCCGTAAAACCTTAACTACCCACCGTGGTGAATTCTGCAGCAATCAACAGCTTCCTATGCTAACTTACGGGCCGACTGGCATTATAAAATACTCCATATTCAGCCAAGTTATAATTACGTCTCCATTTCTGCTTTCAAACCCGCACATAAATATCTCTAGCAGCTGTTTACGAGTCTGCCTCACTTTCATTAAATATTTACAAAGCCAACATATGTAAAACTCCATCGCTACACACATTTGCTTTGGCATTGGATTTGGGCTATGTTTACTGTTCAAATGAAAAGGAGCTGCAGGCACTCCCTTTTGGGATTAGTACAAAGAGGCTTGAAATTACACTACAAAGAGCATGCAAATATTCATTACTGTATAAGGGAGTGATGAGAACATACTATATTTAAGTGCAAGAGCATGCTTTGAACGTCAACACAGGCTTTCCAAAGCAAGAGCCATTTGTCGTTCAGTGACAAAATACTGAAGTACGTGAACAGCATGTAATTGCACATAAACACACACCGATACACTACCTAAACACACAGTCCAAGTCGAAATCTAGCAAAACCAAGCATAAAACAATGTCCTTTATACATACTGTCTTTGGATTTGGACTAAAGTTTGTGGTAAGATTAGGTTTGGGGTTCAGGCTAAGGTCAGGGTTAAGATTAAGGCCAGGGTTACAGTTAGCTCAAATAAAGGTGAGGTTAAAGGGTCATGTGTCTCGTTACCTTTACAGATAATCGTCAAGACTATTGTAATATTTAATGTCTTGACCTTATATTAGCATGACATACACTGGCATGAAATCAGATTTACAGTATCAGGCATGGTGGGTAATGGTAATATGACAGTTCATGATGATGAATGGTGACACATATTAATAGACACAAACTATCATCACAGCAGTATATGGCAGGATAAAACACGTGTTCTTAAGACATTTTATCAGTGATTAGAATGACATTATGGTATATGTACAGCATATGTACAGTAACCTTTTCTCACCACAAAAGCTACACAGATTCTCGTCCAGTCTCTGGTCATCTCCAAGCTGGACTACTGCAACTCTCTTCTGGCTGGA
>JBBIGA010000032.1:16278951-16299906 GCA_037576975.1 Alestes dentex
TCTCTGTCTCTCATTTTTTCACTTAAGCATACTCTCTTTTTTACGCGTTACTTATGTTCTTATGTTTCTCTCTTTCTCTCTCTCTCTCTCTCTCTCTCTCTCTCTCTCTCTCTCTCTCTCTCTCTCTCATTTATAGTTAATTAGAGAGGGGGAAACAGTGGGAACCTTGTTAATCTCTCAAAAAACAATTATTCTCTGATTGGAAGCAGAGCCGGCTCTTAGAACACCTACAAAGTCTGACCACAACCACACAGTCGCCACAGTGGAAGACTTCCACTGCAGGAGAAGCTGTTCAACACTTGCTCCCTGTCAACTTCCAAAGCTAACTTACCTACAGAACACATTAACAAAACACAACAGTCTAATAAAATTGTTTTTAAAAAGTTTAAATGAAAAACAAATGGACACATTGGTATTTACAAAACAGCAAGATGTGAAGATGTGTCAGAACATCTACTGGTGTAGGTAGAGTCATTGATGTCCAAAATGACTTCAGTGCCATTAGATAGATAGATAAATGGATGGATGGATGGATGGATGGATAGATAGATAGATAGACACTTTATTCACCCCAGAGGGAAATTCACAGTTTCCAGCAGTATATACAAAAGCAAGAAGTAGATTAACTAAAATAAAAAGTCTTGAAAGCAGACATGTACACACACAGACAAAGCAGACATAGTACGCACCTTATAGACAAAAGTTATAGGTGATCATTTGAAGGTAATGCTTGTGCAGTAAAACTTGGAGGGTAATGCTTAGATTAAGTTAGATTAAAACACACATTCCTGTTAACTCAGAGATGAACTCTGACTGCAGTGACTGTATGGACGTATTGAGCAGCAGGCAGCAGAAAGGGGGGTTAATACACTCTGGCGTCGTGGTGTGTAGTGCTGACAGGGTTGTGTGTGGTCAGCCGCGTGACTGTGAGAGCCAAGAGGGGAACACGATACTGAAAGAAATGAGGAGAAAACATCTCCAGGGGAGACATGGACACCATGGACTCACTGTGTTCAAAGCAATGTCCTGAAGATAGAGACACACATAGTCACTCAAACACACACGCGTTTGTATTTCTGTACTCATGGGCTGTTTCCATGTCCCTGTGTGTTGGTCCAATGTACAAGGAATAGCTTGGCAAAAAGTCAAATTGAGACATAATTAGTTGATGTAGTTGTGGTTGATTAGCCAAGACATGTTTAGAGTCTGACTTCGCTTCTTTAGTTCAGAACTGGAGTTGCAAGTTGTTGTTAACAAGCACTTAAAGTCAATAGTCACCCAATAACTTGTGTAAAAAAGACATCATCAAAACTTGCTCAACCCACATCCGGCTCTTCTTTGAGGCTAATTGGACTTGCTGATGTGGTTCGTGTGTCTAATTTGTCTCATTTATAACTGCTTTGTACTTACCAGCCTTGAGATAGACGCAGTTTCAGAGGTATCTGTAATGCATTTAGAAAGGATTTGGCCTATTTTGGTTCTAGTGATCGTAGCCATGTTTGCCAGTTCGAAACTAAAGAAACAACATCTGGATGCTACAAATGTCAGATGACAAGTGGAAAAATGCCAAATGACAAGTGAGAAAATGTGGTAAATTTGTTGCCTCAACAAAAAGATCAGCTTTGGCCTCTTTTTCCAATTGATTATTTTCTTTAAAGCACGTTTATCCCATAGAGAGTTGCTGAATGTCGCCACAATGTTGCAATGCTCATGTTTTCTTTCATTTCCATCATGTTTTACAATCTTCAGTCCCATCTAGAGATAAAAACAAGTGCACACATACACACACTTTCAGCACGGTCTCACAGATACAGAGCTCTTTAGCTCACCGTCCCATTGTGTATGAGTGCATAACAGGAGCTATTACGAGAATAGCCTTAGGACAGAGGCGCGCGCCTGTGTGCGTGTGTACATGTGTTTCTGACTTTTTTTTTTTTTCAATGTTTTATACTGAAACAGTAAAACAATTTTTTGTTGGTTATTGACGTTTGAGACTTAGTTTTAGACTTAGAAAATTGTCACATATAGATACTTAAATCACACATATGGGCCATATTAATACTGGGCTGTGTGAAAGTTTTAAGTTTTAAGATGACTGTTATTCGTTTTGGTGCCGTACTTCAAATATTATATATGTGGGACATATTGTTAATACATGTAGATCCTTGTATACATGCCTTCTGCATCTTTTTTTACTGTAAAGCACAAATTACCATATACCATTTCCACAAGGACTATTTGCACATTCTATTTATACTTCACTGGAAATATTCAGACAGCTTTATTTTTATATACACTATTATATTTATATCATTTAAATTTGTGGATGTCCAGCAAATATTTCAATTATAATACTCTTTCATCTGTTTTATAGTGTCTAATTATTGGTCAGGAGTGATTCAAGGTTACATTTCATTGCACATTGTATGTGTATAACTGTGTATGTGGTAAATATCTTGTATATGTAGACACACACACACAAACACACACACACACACACACACACATACTGTATATATATATATATATATATATATATAATGTGTGTATATATACTGTATATGCATATGTGACATTGTTATTGCACACACTCTACTACACACTATATCTAATGTGTATATGTGTATATGTGTGTGTGTGTGTGTGTGTGTGTGTGTGTGTGTGCGTGCATGCGTGCGTGCGTGTTGAAATGAAGGGAAGTCCCAAAGTTACACCAAGGTATTATCACCTAAAAGCTCATATGACATATATGCTTAGTAAAAGCAATGAGAACTAAATGGAGACTGAATAAAGATGCCTGTGGGACACAGGAAACCACCTGTACAATAAATACTCTCTCTTCTGAAAGATCAGCACATCTGACCACCACAGTGCCTCAGCATGAGTAACCCTGCTAACAGATTTTACCCTAGAGGAAGGCTGACTCAACTCTTACACACACACATCACTCGCACACACCTTTCTGAGATCACAGCTCCTTTAAGCACATCACAGCTTTCAAAAGGGCTCCAATCACGCTCAGCCCGAAGATACAGACACCACCACCACCTCCCACCCCCTTCCCATTTTGACCCGAAGGTGCCCCAAGTCTAGCGAGCGGAAAAAAGAGGAGAAAACAAGCTGAGCGTCTTTGGTTTGGAAGAACAAAGCAGGGGCTGTAAAGTCAGAATGTGATAAAATGCTGAACAATACATGGAAGGAACCCCATACTGACGTTTACAGATCCTTCATACATAAGACAGTGTGGGGGCGAATACCAACAGTGCACCTACGGCTTTATATATATAAACTACATATGAAAGGAATGTATTAGTATATCCATCTGCAGGAGGGTTTAATAGAACATAGTTATGAAAAAGTTCATGAAGAAGTACAAAGGTGTATGTGTGCTCTAAACCCAATTTATATGAAGAAAACTGAAAACTGAAATAAGTTACACTAATGTAAACATACTGAACATGTTCCGACAATTTAGAACACAAATATACCTCTTCATTAACCTTTTTATAACTACATGTGCTCCAAACACTAAGCAATTATGTGAAAAAAACCAGAAACATATCCTGCAGTGACATTAATGTATGCATATTGAATGTATTCAACAATTTCTTATTTTGGGGATTGTGAAATTGGAAACTTTTGCCATGAAGTCATTTTAGTAAAAGTAAAAGTGGCTGGAAGGAAGATCATCCCATCATTCTACATTTAATGTTCATGGAATGATCTTTGCTTGGCAACTGTAGCCCACTGTCTACAAACTACTTAGTGGATTGTGATTAATACTAATGATGCATTCATTCATCCAATTCATTAAAGCTAATCCAACAGCAGCTTTCACTAATTTGTTGACAATAAAATCATCTGTAAATAATCTATAAGGAACTATCAACAACAAGTGGGGACAAAAGTAACAGCATTAATCAAACATGTTCAGTTTGTAGAGGTGTATTCATGTTATGCCAATTGTCAGATATAAAGCAGACTCATATGTAAAAAAATATATATATATATATATATATATATATATATATGTATGTATATATCCAATTATTTTTTTATATTTTTACTATTTTACATTTCCTTTGTGAAGGAAATATAAGTATATAGAGGTGTGTTACACCATAAGTAATGATATGTTGCATCAATGTTTGTCATTTTAGTCCTGACCCAAAACAATGGGCATGCTAAACAACAGGAAAAGGCCAAGTAGTGTTTTCAGAAACTTAAGATAAAGCCACTGAATCACTGTTTCCTGCTCTGGTTGTTTGCTAACATTTACTGTCAACAAAATACTTTAGAGTTCATTATGAATTTTGCATGTAATACGATCCCCAGTGACATTCCTCCACATGATAATAGGACAATGACAGTGTTTTGTTTCATGGAATTGCGACTAGATCAGTTCAGTGTGGAAATAAGAATGAGCTGAAAGCGAGACTCTCAGTTTTCATTATTGTTATGATTTTAGGAGTGGACCTTCTTTGAATTGACATTGGCAGGTCTTTAAATTACAGGGTTGAATTTGACGTAGAATTCTGAAATAACTGGCCTAAAAAATCCGAGCCTGCAGGCCGGCGGTTCTTGATCCCAGCCCAGGAGGATCTCTGCACTTTTTTTTCCAGCTCCAGCACACCTGATCCAGCTCATGTCAGACTTGATCATTTGTGAGTTCAGTTAGTTCAGACAGACATGTTAAAACAAGAAGAACTGTGCCGGGCAGAACATCCATCAGAGTGTTACCGAGGAACAATGTTGCATGTTTAAAGTAAAACATTTTTCATTACCCTCCTACTGTTAGATTCGTACATGAATTAAATGTTATGCTATGGATACAGCTGTCATTAACTCATTTGGCCTAAGGAATGCAGGACCCATTCATTGTTTAAATTATTTTGGTGAAAAAATGTAATTTACACAATTTTCCACTTACCCCAATTTACCAGCCGAGACAGGCTTGTTGCCCAGATTTTTCTTCTTTGGTTTAGCAGTGGAGCTATGAGCCCTATGTGGCTAATAACACTGGAAGTGAATAGTCACCCAAACCATCTCCATAAAAATACACCACCAAAACCTCTCACCCTGCTCAAACTGCAAGTAGGACGATTAGACCTGCTGGTGTGGTTTAGGATGCAGAAGGACTCATTATGAATTATATAACAAAGAAGACAGCCATTTTGGACAAGGCCAGAGGTGGTATTCACAATGATCCTGTTGTCTAAAGGGCTGTCTACAGCATTTGGCTGCACGGTAAAGTTCCTTTCAGTTTCATAGCTCATGGTAAGTCGTACTGTGTCCTAAACCACACCAACAAGGCTGCATCACTGCAGTAAAGAGCTGGAAGTTTTGAAGACGTAAATATAGGAAAGATTTGGGTGACTTTTTACTCTTGTGTTTGTTATCTACATTAGCTTTGTAGCTCCAGTACTAAACTAAAGAAAAAAAACAGCACATTAAACTGAATGATCATCTGGTGTAGGTGGAAAGGGGATAATGAGATTTTCCCCAAAGCATTCTTTTAAGGGTTTCTTTTGATATCAATGACTTATCCCTTAGATTAATCACTATATACTGATAAGCCTGTCCTGAAGCTGGCAATGTTGCCAGCTATTACACCTTTAAACAGTTAAAGTCTCTCACCAGGGTTGTTGAGGCCCTCTTCGAGTAAGTGGTCGACAGGAGAGTCCCTGCCCGCCTCCCAGTCTACGTCTCCTGGCTCACTCTCTCCATGCCCACTGTCCTTGGTACTCAGCCAATCAGCATCCTGCGTGCCTGACCTTGAGCACAACAAAAGAGAACGTTTAAGGGATAAATTATGGAATTTGAGAACACAGGGCTTCCAAACTGAACTATGTGGAAAATGTACTGAGATCTCCAAAGAGAGCATTAATTCATGCACAGCTCAGTCAAGTATAGACCAAGTAAAATTATATTTGTGTTTGAAACAACGGCACAGGAGGGGCTGTCAACATCTGTTAGCTGTCTGCTTAGTGGTGCATGCTAATACATTTGTGCAGAAAAAGATGTGCAGAGGAGAAAGAAGGTATGGACAAAAGTATTGGGGCGCCTGACTATTATACCGACAGGGACTTTAATGGCATTGCATTCAAATACATAGCCTTTAATATGGAGTTGGTCCCCCTTTGCAGCTGTAACAGCTTCTTGGAAGGCTTTCCATAAAATCTGGGGTGTTTCTGTTGGAATTTGTACTCATCCATTCTGTAGAGCTTTTATGAGGTCAGACACTGATGTTAGACGACAAGGTCTGGATCACAATCTCTGTTCCAGTTCATCCCAGAAGGTGCTGGACGGGGTTGAGGTCAGGGCTCTGTGTGGCCAGTCAAGTTCTTCCACAACAAACTCATCCAGCCATGTCTTTATGGAGCTTGCTTTGTGTACTGGGACACAGTCATGCTGGAATAAAAAAGGTTCTTCCCCAAACTGGGTCCCCAAAGTTGGATCCATGGCGTTATCCAAAATGTCTTGGTACGCTGAAGCATTAAGATTTCCTTTCACTGGAAGTAAGGGGCCCCCTGAATTCATTAATTAAGAGGTGTGTCCATTGTCCAAATAGTATATGTATGAAGGTTAATGACACACAAATTCAATACACACAGGCTTAGAAAGCTATGGATAGTTTCATTCATAAACTGCAACCCTGTATAGATGCCAGAGGTGAAAATGCTTGATTGTACTAGGTATCATAAACTTACAATCTTCTGCATGTTCATCATGTTCATCAGTCGGGTTCTATTGTACCCTTTAAATTATGATGGGGTTTTTTTTGTAAAAGGCCGAGAGGAACAGTATGGGATCTTTGATGATGTGATCTTTGGTCTAGTCAAGTCTAGGCAATGAGTCAAGAATACTTTTAGAATGGCATTTATTTGAGATCAGCAAAGATAACACTGATGTGAACCCACTGGAACGGATTCAAATAAAAGCCACAAAGTCTGAAGAGTAAATAGCGGAGGTGACTGTATCTTTCACTGACACTGCTGTATTAGTCAGGTGAGCGAGGTAGACACTGGGTCCTGCTCTAGCATGCCTTGCCCATATTTCACCGGTGCCATGGTGACCACTGAGGGCAATGAGACACTATTTTCTGGAACTTGATCACTGGCTCTTCCCGTTTACTAGCCCTCTTCACCCTGGACCCCCGCAGGATTTCATATGAATCTCAGTGAGCTTTATTACATTTTACTGTAATTATAAAAGCTTTCTTGGCTTTTTCCAATGATGCATAATTTATATATAATCCAAAAAAACAAGACTTGTCTCCAAAAGGTAACTTTACAGGGGAAGATAACTTCTAATGTAGGTTATTGTAAAAGAATCTGGAACATTTCTGTTGGTTCATTCATCATTCAAGTGCCATGCAACGTAAAGGGCAGCTCCCGTGCCGAAATGATGCAAAAAACAATAGCGGAAAACTATTAGGATGCATGGTTCTCCATGGACATATGGTTTTGCCCTTCATTGCAAAACTAGAAATGTATTTCTAATCAAGAGAGCTAAGGATCTTACCGGCCAGCTCGGTGGGAATATTTGTTGCCACGGAAATTTGGGCGAGGCTGAAGCTGGCCCTGATGCAGCAACGACAACAGCTGAGACACCTGCTGTGGAATAAGAAAAAATTGGTGTTATTTTATATATTATTTTTCCATATGAAATTTGCCATTTTCTTTAAAAAATAAAACACAAAATGTGATTAATAACTTTTGCACTTCCTCTATCATTTTTCACTAAGAAAATCAACAAACAAATCATGGTATATGACAGGGAAGTCCAACAGTGTTTACCAGTCATAGATGTAAAAATGGGTGTATGCGACATATGTATGCGACCAATGATTTGAGCCTTTTGGACATGAAACAGGTTTATCTATATACTGTTTAGTAGAAATTTTACCATACTGCATAATAAGAACATACAAATACAGGCTTGCATAATTATAATTATATATTTTTGGCCATATTGCCAACCACTAATAAAGACTTTCTATGTACAGAATGGTGTGAAATGTAGCTAGTTTTATAACAGTAAGAATATTTGTAAGTTGCTTTAATATATGGCACCCCTCCACTTTCCAATGCTCACTATATGACCATTCTGATAAAACCTGAGTGAAATTTACATCTCTTTGTTGTGGGAGCGGATACAACACAAGATGGAGGACAGAGAGGAAACACCGGACTATTGTGAAATGTGAGGTGTAGATAGGGGCAGAGAGAGGTTCTGAGTTGAGCTTGGGCGAACGAGGGGGAGCCAGGAAGCCATTACTACGCAGGGCCTATTCTTCTACAGGCTGCTTCCTTCCAGGATGCACCTTAGAAATACAGTCTCAGCCAAGGGGGCAGAAACACTGCGACATTTCGGCTCCTTTTCCTCTTTGGGGTCTCCAAGTGTCTCTTTAAGTCAAATTGCCAACTGGGCCAACTAGATGAGGGAAGGAGGGTGGAGAGAGAGAGGAAATTGGATGTGGGGGGGTGGGAGGGGAGTAAAATCTATATGCTTCCTGTCTGGCCATGGTGTTCACGTGAGGGCGCAGACCCATGCCAGGCCCTTTTGTTCTGCTAACTACATGAAATGCCTATGGGTGGACCCAGGTCCAGAGGATGCACTAATCTGACCAGCACAGCACTTTCAGCCTTTTGAAATAAGAACTTGATGAGTAGCTTTTAGAAAAACCAACTGCTAGAGTCCATGTACAGCATACCAAAGACATATGATCTTACTATGCAGACATATCTAGACTGAGATGAAGTAAATGTTCCCCCTCTGCTGACAGACCTTGACTGAATCTGTTTTTCTTTCATCCAATAAGCGAGTGTCATGTGATATTACTCAGGACTGTTAGAATTTTCTCCTGAAGCATATTAGAGGTTCGGGTTACAGGCTGTGACAGCCTGAATAACCTCAATGCCTTAATTCCAACATAATCTGTCAGCTGTCCCCTCAGGCTGCCATAGATATAGACCAGTCATCAGTAATACTGCAGCAGTGGGAAAACACAGGAAACTAGACTCTTGTGAACTTGAACTTATATCAACTTTGATAGCCATGAAACTCAATAAACTGAAACAAAATCATCATAATAAGACATGATTACCCTTACACACTGATTATATACGTTTGTCTTACCTGAACCTCAGGTGAAGCCGAAGACAGCTCAATTGAGTTCTCCCCAAAGGCAGCCATGGACAGCCGGACCAGGTTTCTCAGAATCTGTCTGTGGTCTTGTTCTTCTATCTTTCTGCTTTTTTCTGAGTTCTTTTGTCTCCGGAGGGTAGTTTGTGTGAATGGTCCATGAGCCTCAGCCTCTGAGGGGTCAGTAGATTCAATGGCTTCAGGCTTGTGGCGTCTCAGTGTGCTGGTCTGTGAGTATGAGGATGAACAGGAGGAAGGGTTCCGAGCCTTGCGAAGGGTTCTGTAGGAATTTGTAGGGCTATGGGGGCAGTCTAACTCTATATTTGCAGGTTTCCTGAGTGTTTTGCTCTGTGTGAGTGGAAGGATCCCATCGTTCTCTGGATAAGCATGGCTTCGGGCTAATCGAGCAAGTGTTGGCGAAAGACTGAGCTGGCCCTGAGGATGTACATTTTCTGCCAGAGGTGACTCAGATGAGAGCGGCTCGGTCTCATGTTCAGGTGGGTCATCTCTCCTACCCCTTAGGACAGGTACGAGTTGTATATCGGTTTTGCGAATGTGCTTCTGTGGTCTGCGGGGGTGACTAGCGTAAGTAGACTCAGCTTCTCTACAGTTGTAAGCATGGTTGTCTCGTTTCTCTGGCCGACAGAAGGTAGTAACCAAAGCGATGGTTAAGAGTAACAGCAAGCAGGTTCCCCCAAGGCAGATAGCTAAAAGCATTGTGAAACTGAACTGAGCCTGTTGGCCAGGAGAAGAGTTTTTAAGGTGGTCACGAAGATTTATAAATGTCACCTCCAGTGTTGTTTGTGTGACAAGTGCAGGTGTTCCCATGTCTGATACCGCAATGGCCACTTTAAAAGCTTTGCCTATCAATTCAGTGGCATTGGTGGTGTTCACATATAACTGGCCTGTGTCTTTGTCCAGCCAGAACAGTCCTGAGGGGTTCCCATCTACTATTCTAAAATGAAGCTTTCCATTGAGACCAGAGTCAGGATCACTGGCTACAATGGTTGTGGCCAGAAAACCTTCATGTCTGTGGTGGGAAGAATGATTACTCAGTGGATGTAGGTTTGTGTGAACTTTTCCTGAAAGTTCAGTCACAATCTCTCCCTTTTCTGGATTAACTGGTACACTAATGGCTGCAATACCTCTCTTGGGAAGTGGTTCATTGATGATGGGATAGTTGTCATTAACATCCTGGACCTCTATAAGCACAATGGCACTGCTGGTCATTGGAGGGTAGCCATGATCTACTGCCTCCACAATAAATGAGTATACGGGTGATTCTTCATAATCCAATGACTGCTGGACAGTGACAGCCCCACTGGTTGAGTGGACGGAGAAGGATGCAGTTGGTGTCCCCAGTTCATTTGACTCTCTAATTGAATATGACACCTTTCCACTGAGATCCAAATCAACATCATGGGCCTCTAAAGTCAAGACTTGCAATCCCGGTACATTGTTCTCATTGAAGACACCCGTGTAGTGAGTCTTAGAAAACACTGGTGCATTGTCATTCTCATCTAGTACATGGACAGTTAGGTGCTTGACACAAGAAAGAGAGGGCACACCATTATCCTGTGCTAGAAGAGTCAGATTGTACTCCATCTGTCGTTCCCGATCCAGGCTTCCATTTGTAACAATCATGTAGTTGTCTCCATGGATTGGCTTGAGACGGAAGGGGCCTGACCCATCCTGAATACGGGCTCGCACATTCCCATTTGGCCCAGAATCTGCATCAGATACCATCACTAGAGCCAGAAAGGTCTCGTTCAAAGCTCCCTCTGACACCGTTGCCACAGGGGAGTCTGGAGGTGTCCATGTAACGTGTATCCGAGGTGCATTATCATTAATGTCTTGAAGTTTGACTTGCAGCTTGCAGTGAGATGGTACAGCATTGTGCCCTCGATCTTTAGCTTGAATGTCTATCTCATAGGATCTCTTCTCTTCAAAGTCCAGAGGGCCTTTTAAGACCACAGCTCCTGTTTGTGGATCAACACTAAATAGTCTTTGCACATCTAATGGAGAGTGCTTACTGAGCGAATACTCAACCTCTCCATTAGCACCCTGGTCAGGGTCTGTCGCATGAAGGTTGATAACTACTGTGCCTTGCAGTGTGTCCTCTGAAAGCTCCACTACCACAGAACTGTCCTCAAACACAGGGCTGTTGTCATTGGAGTCTAGTATTAGGACTTTGACTTTAGTGCTTCCAGATCTGGGGGGATTGCCTTTATCCCAGGCCTCTAATGTGAGTTCAATTGACTCTTCGATCTCTCTGTCCAGTTCTTTAATAACCACTAACTCTGCCTGTTTGGTACCTCCAGAGGGACGAACATCCAGGGCAAAGTGCAGACTGGAAGAAAGGGTGTAGGTCTGCAGCCCATTGGGACCTGCATCTGGATCCATAGCACGGTCCAGTGGAATTCGTGTCCTTAGTCCAACCGTTTCTGAGATCTCCACCTCCTGTACTGGGTTGGGGAAGACAGGACTGTGATCATTCAGGTCCTTCACCTCCACTTTGACACGGAGGAAGTGCACAGCTCCACCCTTCCTATACAGGACATTAAAGTCTAGTTCACAGTAATCAGCACCACGACATAGTTCCTCCCGGTCCAGCCGGCCCAGTGTTGACACCACCCCATCTCTCATGGTCACAGCAAATGGCAGGGCCCTACCATGCTCCACAACCCGGAAGTCCTCCAGTGACCCAGTCTCCCCGCTCTGACGTAGGTCATCCAACAGGCGGCCCACCCTTGTCCCTGCTGGCTGCTCTTCCCAGACATGATACTGGATAATGAAGGGAGCATGGTCTAGATACTGGGCCTCACAAAATGGCCACACGGTTAAAATGACCAGAAGCCAAAACTGAAGCATGGCTGTGTGTGAGCTTCTTCCTAGCTACCAAGTTCTCAGATAAGCATTCTAATATCTAAACATGAAAACATGAACATAAAGCCAGCCATCAACAGAATCTGCTCTCACAGCAGCTCTTTAAATCTCAAGGTGCCACACTAACATTAAAACATTAAATTAAATTAAATTCAAGCAGAAGTTAGACTAGATGAAAAATAATTGAAATGCTAATTACAGCATAAAAAATTGACAGTACAAAATTTGTGTTTAAATGATGCATATACCAAGTTCATTCAAATGCATGTAAAAAAATGTTTTCCAGACACATTAATCTGAAGTGATTTTCCACTTCATTATTAGTGCTTCTTCTAAACATACATTATCTGCAGTACAGTTTCTGATACAGTCTATTACATACAAAAGCAACAGCCATAAGAATTCATAAGCCAAGAAATCAACAAACCAAACACAGCCTACAATCCTAAACAGCTAAAGTTTGCCATTGTCTAACTGCTTCTGCTCAATCAGTGCTCTCCAAAAGCATTACTCACTCACACACAGCTCCAGCTTCCAGACTCTATAAACCTTGGACAAGTGTGGAAGCATGGAAGTTAGAGGCTGGGATGATGATTCAAGGGGGTATTCCACTGACCAATCACACGAAAAGAGGGAAGAGCGTGGGCCACCAAAAACTCCACCCCTTGAGCAAAAAAGTGTGCCCTGAGGAAGCTGGAGGAGAGCTGAAAAAAACACCAATGCACTTTTAAAGAAATATGATCCTTCTTCTCTCACTCACTGCCTCCAGCTCTTCATGCATCTTTGCCTTTTCTCCTTTCCCCCCTTTGTCTAAATAAACACATTAAGATAGGCTGTGTCTGTGGCTCCTGTCAGCAGTGATCAGAGCTGTGCCTAAAGTAGAACCCTGAGGGACTCCCAAGAACTGAAACCAGAGCCTGACCCAAACCCTGGTCCACTACAAGCCCTGACGTACTACCTGGACCTGCTGCTGTTATCACAAACACAGATAGCCAGCACTGATACCTACATGGGCAACTTGTAACATGCCAGTCTCATTGTTTGTCAGCAACAAAGAAATGTAAGTTGAGTTTGAAATGGATTTTCTCACCTACACTGTGTCCCCTGGTAGAGAAAATTTAAGCAGTTAGCAAAGCTTCCATTCCAAGGATTTTACTCTTTATCATTCTTAGCCTAAAACTAACCAATTAGTCAAAGACCAGGTTTAATCCATGTCCAATAATCCACCCTGTTAAGGATTAAAATGATCTGTCTGGATTGGTAAATATTTATACATGTTTTCATTCAAACTTGACTCAAAAACTGATTTTGCTCAGTAGACTGATTTTGCAGATTTAAGAAGGAAGGAAAAGGGTTAGTAGAGTTATTAAACAGGCTGAGGGGAAAAAGCCCACCCCCCTCTCTAGGTGGGGGTCTTCTTAAACTATCCCATTAACCCACAGGCCAGTAAAAGCTTTCTCAGACTGATAACAGAGCAGAGCCATAATTCAAGGAGATGATAACCCTGATAGCAACTTTAAGTCATTCCTTGAGTGTGTGTGTGTGTGTGTGTGTGTGTGTGTGTGTGTGTGTATGTGTGCAGTTAAAGACATGGGTGGAAGATTATATGCCCTAACTTATGAAAGGTAAGATGCTTTCTGTGTGTGTGTGTGTGTGTGTGTGTGTGTGTGTGTGTGTGTGTGTGTGTGTGGACTTGTGGTCATAAATTGGATAATTACATGGCTTTTCCTCTGTGTGTGTGTTTCTGAGTGCAGAGGTCAGTCCATGTGATCAGGCTCAATCTCCTAAACAAACACCGGTTCCTTTTCACACAAAGCCTCCCGCTAATTAACTCCATTTGTGAGGAACTGTAGGAGTTCACTCACTTGCATGCTCAGGTTGAACTTCTCTTTTTCTGCTTTCCCCTCTTTTGTCTTTCTCCTACAGTTTCAAGATCTACCTCTGTTCCCTTTGCCATGATTTTTCAAAAAGCATCTTTACTGATCCTGACATTATTACTGACTGAAAATCTTAAATTCAGCATTATTACAGACTGATTTCATCCTGAAATCAAAATAGGCCTGTTTCATGTTGGTTCATGTTGTCACTCATAGGAAGCATAATTTTTTATTTATCGTTACAATGGTACCTGTCAAGGGGTGAGATAAATTAGGCAACACGTAAACAGTCAGATCTTAAAGTTGTGTTGGAAGCAGGGAAATGTTAGGATATGATCATCTTTGACAAGGACCAAATTGTCCTGGATCAGATCATCTCCAAACCAGCAGGTCTTGTGGGGTGTTCATGGTTTGCAGTGGTCAGTACCTCATAAAATTTGTCCAATGAAAGACAGCCGGTGAACTGTCGACAGGCCCTTGGGGTCTAGACTCATTGATAAGCATGGGGAGTGAAAGCCACCCCGTCTGGGCCAGTCCCACAGAAGAGCTACGGTAACACAAATGACTGAAAATGTTAATGCAGGTTATGATAGAAAGGTGGCAGAACACAGTACCTCTAAAACGTCTTCTAAGTTTTGATTACACCATAGGGCACCAGGTGGGAGAAAATAATGTAAACCATGTTAGGTTTCATCTCACCCTCCTCCCACCTCCACCTGTCAACTAGCTGGTTCATCTTATGTTGCACTCTAAAATATACCATAGTACGGAATAAAAATGTTGATTACTGATTCACATTGACTTTAAATGTAAGTGTTTGGCTAAGCGTTTGGTTACCTCAGGTAACAACTAAGCAGTTATTTCTATGTACAAAGAAAACATACAAATGTAGAAAATGTAGCTCCATCATTAAAAACAGCAGCTGTCTACTACATTGTGTATGACTTTAACAATGAGTGAACCTATAGGAATGCTCCAGAATGACTCTGAATGAAAATGTTTTACCTAATTTTATATTAGAGATTAATAACATTTTTGCCTGTAAAGTTACAGTTTTGTAGCTGTTTTTTTTTTTTTTTTACTGCAAAATTGTATAAAATTTTACATCTAATACAAACTGATCTGTGTTCTACAGTGTATACAGTTCTATTTCATTTAGTATAAAATGCTGTAAAATATTCAATACTCATTAAGCTATTAAAATAGTAGATGTTCATGGACTAATCCTTGAGCACTGTGTTGCTTGGTACCCATAGCCTACTACTAACTACATTAACTGGAAGAAGAATTGTTAATTGCCATGATTATTAATAATAAACTTCATCACCAGTAAAGTTCTGACTCTCATGTGTGATACACGGATGTGGCGTTACCCCATACCTCCTTAAAAAAGCTCTTCTGGTTTGGCAGGGACTCTAAAGAAAAGACACTTGACAATTAACAGGCCTGAGGTGATCTCAAGCACCCACACACACAAAACAAGAACTCTCTGAGTTTGAGAAGACACAGTTCAGTTACCACAAGATGGCAGGAAATTAGAAAAAGATTTTATAAAGTGGAAGCTTCACTTCAGTTCCACAATTTCCAAGGAAGTGTGTTGGGAAGGTGGCCAAAGTCCTTAGTGGTTGGGTCAGTTGCCTGAGTAGAGCCACTACACAGAGCACACAACCACTCCATAAGGAACAGAGTATTCTGCTTCAAATGAGACAGGATTACAGTGCAGTAAATTAGCATCGGAGCATTTTTCATCACCAACTGGTCAAAGCAAGCCCTGAAGAACTTTTAAGCTTTTGCCAATGCAATTCTTGCCATGTTAAAATCAGATGTCCACAGATCCAGAAGTGGATCTACTCTACCCTAGAATGAAGTGATGACTTAACCTGAAGAGGTGCATAGCTTTGGCCCTGGAGGTCTACTTTCCAGGACAGTTTGATGATTTCCCCTCTCAAACACATCTGTTTCAACTGATTTAGTGGGCATATATGAGCAGAGGACCTACCAAGCTGTGCTGGATACCAGCCCCCGACCCATAGGGCTGTATCTAGGTGAGTTGGTCGCGACAGAAAAAGATCAACTATGACTGAAAGCTCAAAAGGAAGTAAAGCACTAAAGTAGATCATGTGCAACATATGCAATAATGGTTCACCCTTCTACAAAAGCACACCCCAGTGGAGACATTCTAGTGCAGAACAATCAGTGAACAATAGCTTCTGACAAATCAAACCGCAGGGGACCCCCAGAATAAACAAACATTACTCTTACATTACTCTAAATCATATTTAGCAGCTACTAAATATGACTGAACATTTGGTGGCTCATCCTGTCACAGTGTTAAATACACCAGGTAGCTACATAAAACTGGTTAATTTTCTTAAAATATGACTCATTCTGTAAATATTTCACATTGAAACATACCACTTGCTCAAGCTAGATACCTGTTTGGACACAGCTTGTCTAGAAAAATAATAAATGCTATCACCTTGTTAAAATGTCAAACTGGTCAAATGATGCTGCAGCCTAAAGACCAATAAAGTGAATCGACATGCTTATTAATATATTGCTTATTTTAGTTACTGTTGGTCTTACAGTAGCTTACGGGCACAGACACATTGAACAAATGGATTTTTTTCTGCATTAGTAAAGTAGCTCTTCAGTACATCAATTCATCAAATATTGCAAAATGTTTTAGATTATATGATTTTTTCCCCTTTAAATTTAGTTTACCGACCACACTTCGGTCGATTGCTCAGTTATTTGTCAATTAATTCACATGACTTATCAACTATTGTCATTTTGTCAAACTGCCCATGTATATTACTACCTTGAGAATGACACCACTCTCTTAATCCATTTCTTGTGAGGTCAGCAGCCATCAGCACTCAAATTATTATTTTAGCCACGACTTGTTTTGAAGAAACGTGTTGAAGCTAAATATTCTCATTAGCAAATAGCTGTGGTGTGATAATAAAAGCTGTTTGTGGTAATAAAATGGTTGCCTTGCTTAAACGAAGAGCGACAGTGAGAATTTCAAGCGCTCCCAAACTTTTGACCACTTCCACAGTCTGTCTGCCACATTTCTGAGGCTGCCTTTAAAACTACATCTGTGAGTTTAAATTGCACCGCCGTCCAGACACAAAGCGGGTGGGTCGCGTTTCATCTCCCTCCCTAAAAACCCACACCCCACCCCCTTGCTTAGATTAATCCCCCTCCACCTCCCCTTCCTCTACAACCACTTCCATCCTCTCTTCTTCTAAGTGGATGGGGTGAAACTGTTCAAACGTTATTGTGCTGCTTGGACAATAGATTGCACAGCTGAAAATAAAAACACAGGGAAGTGAGTGGGACTAACAGGTGAATCTGACTGGTTCTGAACACTGTTTACTGGTGGTGTTATGAGTAGCAGAGGATACAGAACTGTGTATAAACACCACTTTCACTCACAGACCGCAGATCTGTCTTGACAGTGAGAAGCCACCAGCAAAACACACACACACACACACACACACACATACACACACACACACACACACACACACACACACACACTCACTGCATTCCATGCAAACCCCACACACTTATCTCTCTAAAGATAAACTATGCGCCAAACTGTGTGCATCTGATAAACAAGCAGCACTATCATCAGCATGAAAACCAGAAACCGTTTGCAACAGAAACCAGCTGCGCCGCATGTACACAAACAAAGAAATAATATTATTATTTATATTATATACTGTACAAACCGCATTTATTGGTCAAGAACAAGATGAAAGGATCAGCTCATTTTAGGGCCATCACTATTGATTCTTAGCAAAACCTCAAGAATATTGTGACGATTACTTGCATAATCTGTTTCTTTTAAAAATTTACTGCAATAAGCAGCAATGTTTATGTCCCACACAGAGTTTACTTTTACCTAAGCTCTGCGCAATCCTGGACATTTGAAGAATTGACTTCCAAATCATGTAACATTCTTTACTTTGTTTTTTAAGTTTTACAGCGAGTCCTTCGGTAAAAATACTATTGGAGTAATCTGTTTTCTCTCTGATGAGCTATTCAGCCAAGACCCTAAACAATCCTTTACTTCCAATAAATGCAACCTGTAATGGCAAACACTTCATTTATATGCAGTGAAATTGTACATACAAACATGTGTTCATGGGGTCCTGCTGGTGTGGGTGTCCTCTTTTTAATTCCACTTGCAAACTATATAAATAAAGTTGAAGTTGAAACTATTCACAAAGTCAGTTAACTGAGAAGACTTTAACTGATTCATTATTACTTTGTGATGGGTGATGGGTTTTAACTGAATAATCATGACAGCCCCAGTGTATTGTAGTGTAATGTAGGAATAACTGTAACAAGTGCAATACCAGAGTGTAATAATAACAATATCTGCACATTATGACAAATGGTAACAGTAGTAAAATGTAGATCATCATACACTTAATATTATTTATTTGTTTATTATACAGGTTTTTTTTCACAGACTTCAAGGTGTTTACTGGGTATTGTGTACAGGATGATATAAAACATTTACAGTTACAGTTAAAGAATGTGAGCACTAGATTATATTGTACATTTCTTTAAGCTGCTCAAAGTTCTACATTCCCATAACTACACAACTTGCATATTAGTTTAACAGTAGTTACTTGCAGTTACTCTTAGTATGTATTGCAGGGGTTGCACTGTGCTTTTTATAACGACATAATTTGGTAACACACACAGTTCCTTACACTAGCACAGTTTATTCTGGCTGTTTAAACTGCAGATTTTAACGAGGTAAAAGGGACAAAACCAAAGCCTCAGTGTTCTGCCCACAAGATGTTTGGTAGGGTGTGGCTTTTCCAAACATGACTCAAATTCATTAAACGTCAAGTACCGGTAAAAATGTTTTCAGGATTTTGTTGGATGCTATGCTTAGCTCTGGTCAGACATGGTAGATGTGGCAATGAAGCCTGGGACAAAATGTCATCTCCACCACAGTCAGAACACATCATGTTCAGTCAAAATGACAAGTTTACATTTCCATTGAAGGGCCTGCGTCACACATAGGTGGAGTGATTCTTTATTTTGTCCTTTTTTTTTTTACTCATTTTTCACTGTCGGTAATGAGTAAGAGCCAGTTCAGGATTTGCACGTTAGCAGATGTGCAGGATAGGTAACACACACACACACACACACACACACACACACACACACACACACCCTGTCCTTTTCCTCAGGATGAACTTACTCATTTTCTCTCCTGCCCTCAGATTTATAGTTACAGGGCCTTGATTTGGGATGGTAGGATGACACACTGTAATGAACAAGCCCTATTTTACTTACCGAAAGAAAGTTCAAGACACAGAGAGGGAGGGTGTGCAGGAGAATGAAAGTGGAGTCAGATTCCGAGTTTAATTTTGATGTGCTTTGACTGCCAAAAAGACCCACCAAGGCATTTAGAGATGACTGTCAAAGAAAATCTCGCATTCTCTCACCCTCACACACACAGACATTCAGAAAGTCTTCTGTGAGGAAGACAAGCTCGGCCTCCATCCTGTGTTGTGTGTCTAATGGTGAAAACATGATTAGAGCTTTAGGGTGGTCCCCATGCTTCAGTAAGCAGGAAAAAATCAAATTAACCAATTATATACATCATATAAACTCTCCTTCCCACCACCTTTACCAATCACCTAGAGAAAATGCTTAGCTAACTCCTACCTTCTTTCATTCAGAAAAAAATTATGGTGTGAAAGGGAAATGAATGAGCATTTTTGATCAGTGCTGATTTTAAAATCAGTGATGAAATAAACAGGGTCAGATAAGCAGCTTAAAACACGGTTTTCTTCTATTAACTCTAAATTATGTTTAGCATCAACCATACCACTGATATGAAGAAGTTAATTAATTTTATAGTATTCAGTGTGTCACTGCAGACATTGTAAAAGACCATGTCCCTGTGTGCGGGTCTGGGGGCCTGGTCTTCTTGAGCATTCTGGTGCACACAGAGAATAAAATACAAGGAAAGAAGAAATTATTGTAGAGTTTCTTTATTCTGAGTCCCATGTATGTTGACTGACTTGTTCAATACTTTCTGTGCCAAGGTCAAAAGGTTAGCATGTGTCACATTTAGCCTCTCTTCTTAAGACTCCTCCTCAACATTTTTTTCTAAACAGAAGCCATTATAAAGACTTGGCCCATCATTAGTGTTCTGCTTAAAGGTCTACATTTGCTCTGTAGCATGTGTGATGCTTGGACCCCAGTGATTGCCATTTGCACACAGTCCCTTAAGTTCTCACAGCAGTTACTACAGTCTACAAAAATCTTCTTCTTCACCAATTTCAGATTTTAAAAAAGTAACCGATTGTTTTGGCTGTGAAGAATAAAAGTTTTAAACTGCCCTTGTTGCACCACCATTTTAACATTACTGTAGAAATAAAACAGGGCAAAAAATGAAATCAACTTTTCATGTTTTGCCATCTATGTGTTTTAGAATTGTTCCATTTTTTAGTAATGCTAAGGCATTTCACATTTCTACTCAGAACTTAGAAAACATACAAGTAAAATAAAATACTGTCTTATTGTGAACTGAATGAATCAAATAGAATTGTCCAATGACCCGAGTTTAATGCATTCTTGGCTTGCGTGCTGAGACTCTGATTGGAGCTACTTGTTTACTTTCAGAAATAAATCCTTAAATTAGGTGTTTAATCATATACCTTTAGATTAAGATATCTTCATCTTAAATTATATATTTAATTGGGTTTGTTAGTTACAGTCGATGAGCGATGCGTAGAGGGAAGTGGAATGTTTCTGTGGTCATTGTGTGTATGGTAGGTGGTGCAAGAATGTGTGTGTGTGTGTGTGGGTGTTTGTGTGAGGGAAGGACATGGCTAGACCACTGACCTGTGTGGTAATGGCTAGATAAAGATCAGACCAACTACAGGATGACTGATCACCACTGAGTGAATGAGGGAGGGGGGAGTGAGAGAGACAGAGAAAGAGAGAGAAAGAGAGAGAGAGAGAGAGAGAGAGAGAGAGAGAGAGAGAGAGAGAGAGAGAG
>JBBIGA010000032.1:16300006-16319540 GCA_037576975.1 Alestes dentex
ATACACATACACACACACACACACACACACACAGAGTCCTTAAAAGAATGTCTGCCCACTCTGTCAACACACCCAGGCAGTTATTTCCACTCACACTGGACTAGGTTCTTGTCTTTTTGAATGGTGAGACCTAATATCTTAGACATTCTGATTAACATAAAAAAAAATTCACTGGAAACATCTAATAATAATCACCCAAATCGTGTTTTGTGTTTGGTTCAACGCACAATAAGAATATTGTTTCAGGTTTTTCTGGCTGTTGAGTTTGGACAGGTCTTTCCTGATTGGTTCTTTTTACTACAGGGTGTGGCTTTCCTCTTAAAAAGATGCGATGAAGGTTAAGAGCCATCCCTTCATTTTTCACCCACTGAACACTCTCTTCGTTTATAATATCTCTAGCAATGCCGCAATGCCTCAGCTAAACCTTCAGTATAATGGGAAAAACACAATTATCAGTTGTTTGTCACCGTCACACTGTATATGACACTTCCGTTAATCGGCATCATGTCTTAGTTTACACTGTGTTTAATGACATCATCTGCATCATAATCAAGCCTATTAGTGAAAATGAACCTTTGAAGATCACACTGAGTGCATTTTCTTTTTCATTTTGGTGCATTCATTAATATGACGGTAATGCTGATGGTATTTACATTAATTTTCCCAAAATGGGTTTAGAACTATTTATGGGAACTCTACCAAGAACCTAGATGCTTTAAGCTACTGGGTGGCTGGTATCCTAGTGGTTTGAGAGTTGGCCCTGTGATCAGAACATTTGGGGTTTAAACCATAGGACTGCTAGTGGCAGCATGGAGGTACCCTTGAGCAAGGTACCGTCCCCACACTGTGTTCCTGGCTGCCCACTGCTTTGCTTGGTGAATGGGTTAAAAAAAAAGAGAAAGAATTCACATTGTTCACACTGTGTGCTGTGGTGTGTTCACACATAACGATGAGGGGCCACTTTACTTTACTCTAATTAGTTTCAAGGCTTGGACTCAAAGAATTCTGTTTGTGTTTTCACTAATAATCTACCCTCAGCTTAAAAAAAAAAAAAAAAAAGCTTGTACGTACTGGTGTATGTGGGTGGAGGAATAATTTCACATTGTGTGCTGTGGCGTGTTCATATATGACAAATGGACACTTACTAATTTCTTTGTCAGTTAAGGTTCAAGACTAATTCAAAAGCACTGGAGGAATCTCTCACCCTATTAGCTGAGATCTATGTTTAACAAAGCAGTGTTCTTTAGAAGGGTCTGATTATGGGTTTGGGCCTTTCACTTTACACACCTGCACCTAGAAACAAACATACATGCATTTGCAAGATCCTGCATGTGATCAAAAGCTGACTGTGCAGCGGAAGCTTTTGAAACCAGAGATGCTCTGCACATCTAAAAATATCTCCAAAGGCAATAAAGGTGCATCCACACTATTAAAACTGTTCGTGCTGAACATTGTTAAATCTAGCTTTCTATAACTATATAAAACCTTTCCGTTAATATTTTGTCACTAAAAAGTACATCTACTGTTGCTAAATAGCGATTCTAATCAATCATTTGATTCCAAATGACATTCTCAATGTATCAGCTTACATAGTAGGTCACAATTTGAACAATACACAGGGAATCTACAGGTCATTATTCATCTTCAAGACACTTTTTCACTTACAGCGCAAGAGAGAGCATTCACATATGCTGTCTGTCAGACATGGAGACAGAGGAGTCGGGCAGGACCTAGATAGGAAAGCTCAAAACATACATGAAGTTCTTGTTCCACTGCAAGTGAAATAACTTCAGAAGCTGAACAAAATTCTCGTTCACCATTAATGACTTGGTTATTTCAGTATTTGACAGCAGTTGTATTTTTTCACCAGGATATTTCATAGCCTGTATGAACCAGCAAAACCAAGTTATCTGTTGTATGGTATTCTCAGCTTACACCAAAGAAACTAGTGAGAGTGTCTTTCAGCAGAGAAAACCAAATGAACTATTTTGATTCTCTCTCTTGCTTCAGTTTCAAATTGAAAGGCTCACAAAACTAGCTGCCTTGGAAGTGTTTTTAGACCATGCAGCCGAAGTGTGGATTCTTTATGTGAGAGTGACATGGCAAGTTTAATGACATGGCAAGTTTGTTGTAGCCAGTTTGTTTCACAGCAACATTCTTAATTCCCAGGAACTTTATGTATTAACCTTATAATTACAAATGGAAGAGACACTGTCAATTTGATTTATGCGCCTTCGGCTTGTTTTCATATTAAGAATGTGGCACTCACCTTTAAAAGTAAATGAGTTTGTAATTATTTTTTAATAATGTTAATTATAATTGGCTTTTATAATGTTTTAATGCTTTGAACAGTTACTAAATTACTGGAATGTCATGGAATTGTTGGGGCCTAGAGGGTTAAAAAACATGATTTGATTAATCATTCATAATAATCTGTATATTACTTGAGCACCCATATAATCAATTGTGTCAACCCTAATTATGACCTGACTAACGAAGGCATGACTTGTGCGCTTAGTAAAACACCCTGGTGCACAAACCACAAACAGACCCCAAAAATAGCAACCCTAGGAACAGGATAAACAAAACACACCGTGCACGACTGTTTCTAAAGAACTATATTTACATAATACTCTTTTTTGCAGAGAACAATAAAAAGTATAAAATACTTACAAAAATTAGCAACAATGTACATACAAAAATAAGATCTATCTTCTCCGGAACATTAGGAAATGCATACATACAAAAAATATATATAAATAAACAAGAAGCCCTGTCAGATACTGAAATGAGCACGCTTCTTAGATGCAGACAGACAGCTGAAAACAGAAAAGACACTCATTTCTCAGGCTGGAACTGTCTATCTACCCCAGTGTAACACGTGGGGTGTGGTAACGATCTCAATTTGCAGGTTTCTGCCCATCATTCTGAAACAGTGCAGAAGAACAGGTTCTGCTTTAGTGTAACATCATGAATAGAAATGATGAGACATCACTGCGTTTTCACGTTAGTGTTGTAGTGTAATGCTCAAGCCTGTGGGCTGCTCCCCTATCCTCCCTGTTCTGTAACTGATCCACAGAACACACACATTAGCCACCCACATTCTGTAAGCAGAAAATCATTTAACTGTTAAGACTGCTGCCAAGTCAAAACAGAAAAAAAAAACATCTCCCCTTTACTCCTTTTTCCTCCCCTTATCTTGATATCAGTTGTGGATGTGTACATTAAAACAAGCAACTCAAGGCCACAGATGCAGGACTAAGGCTTTTGGGACTATGTAAAGGGTTTAAGAGTCTCTTATGTCAGTATAAGAGCCTATGACATCCAATATAGCCCATGTCCATTACAAAAGTCAGGCCTTTCCCATTCTGGCCCTTTACTAGGACAAGCGAGAGTAGGTAGTCTAGCTGCAGCTTAACAGCAAACGAAGGCAGAAAATCTGTGTGTGTGTGTGTGTGTGAAAATCTTTGTGTGTTGGTGTGTGTGTTTTGACCCACCACATTTGGGGACAAGTCAGTGGTTTTGGGGCTTGGCCACAGGTTTAGTAGCAGGGTTTTTTTTTTTTTTTTTTTTTTTTTACATATATATATCTACACATTATCATTCCAGCCCTGGGAATACTCTATACACACAGGCTTTTGGTCCTGTGCCCCACACTCCGTATATTATATACATATCATGTATACATATGCAATGTAAAAAAAAAAAAAAAAAATCAAACCAAAATAAAAAAAACAGCAGTTCTGACCATAGTACAGCCAGTAATTTTGCCTTACTCTGTGGCAACTGTTCATACAACTCACTGACAGTTTTTAATTCATAGCACACACCTTAACTGGAATGTGCAAGTCTGTGACTGGTGTGAGCATCAAATCACTGATGACTAGCCAACAGCTCGTCCAAATCGTCCATCCACTCGTGCGTCGGCTGGTTCTTCAGTAGCGAGTCCACGAGATCGCTTTCTGCAGGAAAGCTGGGTAAACTTGCTCCTGGCTGGGTGTTGTAGCCAAACGGCAGCTGCTGACCTGCCGATCGGCTCACCTGGTAGGCCTGGTTGCATTGCATGCCAGTGGTGCGGTTGGGAACCTGAGCTCCCTGCGGCTGCCCGAACGCCCCCAGGTCAGGCAGTACTTGCTGGGACTGAGGTGGCGCTTGCTGTCCTTGCTGGGCCTGCTGCTGCTGGTTGGGAGGAGGCAGCTGCTGGCCCATACCAGTGTTATTGGTCCTTTGTTGGGACATGTTCGACATCATCTGCCCAGGGTTCATACTCGTCATGGCCCTGTTGGCCGCACCGTTCCCCATGCCAGCCTGAGTGAATGGGGCACTGCCAGGCAGTTTAGGCAGTCGTGGTTGCATGTGGAATCCGGAGCTAGGGAATGCAGGGGGCATGTTGCTGTTGCTGGGGTTAGGCTGGCCTGCCATGCCCTGCTGCAGACCTGGGTGAGGCTGCTGCTGTTGCCAAGATTGGGCCTGTGGTGGCATTGCACCCGACATATTGCCAGCCATGGAGTTGGGCATGGCTGAATTCATGCTGTTAGCTAGCGTGTTGGGCATGCTGTTGGGTAACCGAGCTAACTGCTGCTGTTTCAACAAAGCAGCATTGGGCTGGCTCTTTAGATGGGCCTGTTGCTGCGCCAGAACATTCTGTCTGTAGGCTGCCGGGATGGATGACACAGGCAGTCTCTGCTGGTTAGGGTGGGATGGGTGCATGCCGTACAAAACCTGCTGCACATCAAGCCCACCCGCACAGGACGACAGGCTCATGTCTGCTTGACTGGCAGTAGGAGGGGCACTGGGCGCAGGGCCTCCACCCTGACCCATTCCCATCATGCCTTGAGTTTGTGGGAACATACGCTGACCGCTGGGGTTGGGGCCGCCGAGGGGGTTCACACTGGCCATAGTCTGTGATGAACCTGATGAACAAACAATAAAACAGAGGGAAAGCTTACATTATTAAGTACTTGGTCTGGGTTTAAAAATGTTAAAACGTTATAAATACCTTAAAGTCAATGATTACCCGTTTCTGTTATACCTATCTAGCTTACTGGACACTAATACAGACGCCGGCAATAGGCAGATATCTAACTGAACAGAACAAGCTCCTCTACCTCTAATGATCATTGGTATGCATCTAAGACTGCAACTTTGGTAATATGAGAGGGGAAAGGACATCTTTTATTTGCTAAACAGAGGAAAAATTCATTATGATTCATCATGATATATGCATAATAATAATAGATCATTTTATATAATTTCAAACAAGTATGCAGAATGTAAGGTTCAGCCTTTAATTTGAGCGTTATATCCTCTATTAAAAATACTAATACCCAAGGAAAAAGATACTGTTAGAATACCTTGTCCTTCACTCGACTGTATATCACTTAAAGTAAACAGAAATGTTAAAGTACTAATGCCCAATCTCAACCTCTAGGGGTCAGTGTGGGTCTTATTTAGTAAGATGACCAGCAAGGCTTGACAAAGAAACTAGCACTGTTTTAAGGTCTGTTTTAACGACAAATTTACATTTTCAACATCAGCTGTACCCGCTTACTAACCATCCTGTTCGTTTGCTATTCAAATGAATCAGTCTGTAAGCACACTTTGCAAATCAGGTGAGGTAAAAGCTTTCAGGGAACAAAGCCATGTCTGTATGGAAACGCTGGCCTTTTTCCCAAATCAACAGAGGACGAACCTGGACAGAAGGTAGGATTTTATCTTTTTCAAGCAACCAATGGTCATGTCCTTGGGACACTGCATGTATAGTAGAATTTTGAGGTTGGTGCAGATACCTTGAAATTGCGAGACCTGTGGCTGCTGCTGGAATGGGTTCTGCTGGGCAGAGGGATTCGGTTGGTCCTGGTACTGAGGCGGAGGGCGGGTCAAGTGCCTCTGCATTTGTTCCTTCTGCTGCCGCTGCTTCTCCTGAGGGTGATGCACATACAGGCCTGCTTAGTTCTGAGCAGCATACAGAAGCAACTTACTAATCATGTCAGACAGAAACCCAAAAGAAATAATCTAAGATCTACATAACCTCTTGAATGACACTAGCACCTCCTAGTGGGCAAGCAAAGCAATGTTTGTTTCCTTGCTTAGTTCTTAATGATTAGAGGAAAAAATATACATATACGGTCTGTTTAACTCTTATGCTTGAAGTTCATACTAACACTATATTGTTTAATACTAAGCTTCATCCCAGACCAGGGGTGTAAACACAGGGCCGGTGGGGCAGCAGGTTTTTACCCCAACCAACAGGAGTGCGTCTGAGTCCACCTGGTATCAGTCTAAAAACAGGTGATCAGGTGCGCTCTTGCTTGTTCAGAATGAAAATCTGCAGCCACACCAACATTTGTGAATACGATTTGACGCCTCTGCCCCAGACACTCAGTTAGCATATTGTTACTCACTACTACAATGTCTCACTCTTACTTCCTCTGGCCTGGAGCCCTGAAAATCAACTGAAGTTCAGATTTTTTTTTATTTTATACATGTTCTCTCGAGAAGCCAGGAGTGAGTTCCACAATGAGGACAAAGTGACATGGTGCATCACACACAGAATGATTTAATGTCTATTCTATTCTATGTCTGACCTTTCAAATCACTGTATAGGTTCTGGATGAAAAGGTATGTAAGCCAGTTGCTAGTCGAGGCCATGTAAAAAGTTATACATACGGTAATGCATTCTGAGGCTGTCAGATGAAATTAGAAAATGTCCGCCAAATATTCAAACGTATTTGATTTGTAAAAATATTCCCTTTTAAAAGAAAAAAAAAAAAAAGTAGGACACAACCTGTAAATAATAGGTTTGTCCACAAGGGGGTCATTTATTTAAACCAGCAATCAGTGACTCATGAAAAGATTGTCAGGTCTATTCTGATACTTTAAACAATTTTTAAAAAATCCATTCAATAGTGGTACTCATGGTTACTCATCATTTGCTACACGGAGTGGTTGTGCTTAAAGCACAATAGTGAAGGAAAAATCTAACTGGCAATGGTGGCGGCAGCAGCTGTGTAGCAGCTTAGTCATGCAGCTAAACTAGCAGTGTCCTTCACTACCTTATTACACACAGTGGTTTTCAGCTTGCTGAGCTAAAAATCAAACACTGGCTTGTCAGAAAGTATTTCATCTGGAGACTGTTTCATCAAACAAAAATAGCTCTCTGTCCAGTTGTATTATTAAAGTATAAAGCCAACATCTAGCTTTGTTCAGAACAACCAATTTACTGAATAGCAGTTCAATATTTGCAAACATCAAAATTTTTAATTTTATTAAAGCCAAAATAGATGATTTTGTTTATGATTAACAGGGGCACGTTCTTCCTTTTGTACGGTGACAGTCATTTGTAATGCTCATTTAACAGACTAGGAGCTGCAGAGGCACTTTAATGTGTTTTTTCATATATCAATATTTGAATATTCAGTAAACCCCGCTTTCATGCAGACCAGGAGTCGCAGAATCAGTCTAACACGGATTTTTTCTGAGAACCGTACTGATAATTGTATGCGGAAATCCCCACAATAACACGGAAACTGCACATTTTTTTGTGGCAATGTTATGTATTTTAGTTCTAAATTAAGAAAATACATAATTTACTAATTTTGTAACAAACAGTAATCCAAATTTCCAGTTATTGGCTGCTGCCCTCCTGTTCTCGTGTTTTTGTTTTATTCTGCTAAAAGCCCTAAGATGCCGCCCAAACGCCCTGCGCCTTCTGGCAATGCACTTAAGCGCAAGAGAAAGAGTAAGACACTCCAGGAGAAGGTTGAACTACTGGATATGCTCCCGGGAAGGAAAAAGTTATGCCGCTGTAGCACGTCATTATGAACAGTAAATTACTGAACTTTAAAATTATTGGTGATTACCCGTACATGTATATTTATTACTAAAAAATTAAATTAAATTATTACTGTATTTACCTTGCTTATCCCAAAGAAAACATGCTTGCATTAATTATTGCTGGCAAATTTGTGGAAACCACAGATATCCACCACATTTTTTTTGCTTTGTTTCATGGCAATATATAATTCTTCATGCATTTTAGAGCTAAATTATTAAGAAAAATATAATTTACTAATTTTGTAACAAATAACGTAAATTCAGCTACATTTTTGGACTGTCCAGAGAACAAAGAAAGCGCTTCTTGGGATGGTTAAATACATGTACTCAGAGGCAGGAGGTTTAAAAGTAGCCAATCCGAGAATGTTATTTCTCCTTGCTGCTGATTGGCTGCCGCCGTTTGAAGCATCTGTGGCAGCTGCAGACCAGAATTTCGAGTGTTTCTCTTGTTTTTCGTTTCTTCTCAAAGCCCTGTATTTTTATTACTGTACAGTACTGTAAAGTCGCTGTCCAGTGTCTGCTTTAACCAGCGGGTCTCTACAATACAGTTGGGCTGCAACTATCGAACATTTTTAGAATCAAGTATTCTGTCGATTTTTCAACGATTAACCGAGTAATCGGATAATTCATACGTTTGTGTTTTTTAAACAACTACATTCCGAACCGTGTTGCTCTGCGGGGCAAGGACTCAGACACTTCAAACTCCACAGGCTGACAGGTCTCCAGGAGACCTTTCCAACGAGACCAAGCATGAAGCTCTCCTTCCCGGGGAACCAGAGTAACGGGCACGCGAACCTCAATGGGGAGGGGGACCCAATTGCCCTGCTGTTCTACAGCCGGAGTGGGTCGAGCTATCTTCCCCTAAGCCACCCGGACTGGCTAGCAACACACCTGACTCTCGTCTCATACCCCCAGTTAAAGTCCGTATGCGCTCCTCTAACTCTGAAACCTTCTCCGTCAGATATGTAACTAACGTACACTTCACACCAGTAAATTTTACACTAGTGCTAGTGACGGAGAGAGGGGCTGAACTAAACATGCCACACTCCGTGCAGAGAAGGCGCTCGCCAAACTCCGCACTGAAACCCCGTTTATCGGACCAGTCGTCTCTCTTCTGTGGGCTGATGACATTGTAGACCGATGGAAATAATTTAACAATCGTCCAAAACGTTAAGTGAACTCACTAGTAAGTTATAATTAGCGACTAAAAACAGTACAAACACGCTCAGACCCTGAGCAGCACCGGCTACACTGCACTACATTTCCGCCTGACGCAGTGTTAAATGGTCCCACACTTGAGACATTCTCAGCCTTTTACGCACACCGGGATCTTTATTTTCCGCCATTTCCACAGAGAGCAAAATGAACGCGCTGTCTTAAATCTTTGAAATGCGCGTCAGTTACATCAGTCCGTATGAAACGATACCGGAGCTGCGCAGTGTCTACAAAGCGGGAGTGATACGATAGCACAGACATTTTAAATAGATGGACTTTGGTGACATAAATTAAATGAGGCCTCGAGGCAAAATATTTGCATCATTTTTTGTAATCGAATTATTCGAGTTACTCGAATAATCGTTTCAGCCCTACAATACAGTACTCCTCCTGAAGCCCCTGAATAAGATGTGCCGCCCCGATGAACAGTAAATTGACACAAAAATTACTGGTGATTACCCGTACATTTTACTTTATTTTTATTCATAAAATATTAGATTTCATTATTACTGTTACCTGCTTATACCAAAGAAAATGACAGCGCATACCAAAGAAAACGCCTGTGCATGAATTACAGTTCAGTCTGTACAGGGGTAACATCGGTATTTACATTCTAGCACTGCAGGAGTTCAGTGTAAACTGTGCAGTACGGATACGGGTTTACCTTTACATTTTCTTTAAGGGTAATGTATTAAACTGAGTTCAAAATTAAATTAGTGTTTTGGGAGCATATTTGGGGTTTACACTATAAAAATAGGCATTTTGGGGCTTTTTTACCACAACACAACAAAGCAGTTTTTCACTATACACGGGTGCTCTTGGAACGTAACCCCCACGAAAAGTGCGTTCCCCCTCACATCTTCAGGGAGAAACTAAGATATATTAAAGAATAAAACGGAATTAAAGCAATGAGAAAATCCCTTTGACTACAAAAATGCAGTCATGTCCCTTGCCCTCTGACCTTTTCAGCCATCATGTGTCTCTGCTGTTGCCCCAAGAGAAACTGATTTTGCTGTGAACTCATCATCTGCATCTGCTGCTGCTTCTGCAGGCCGCTCAAGTAGGACACGTTACTGTGGCTGGGTGCCATGCCACCACCACCTGGCTGTGTTGCCATGGTGCCACCAGGGCCCGGGACATGGGGACCTGAAGGGTAAGTACCTGGCTCCTGCTGGAACACAGAAGGAAAACATCACGTTAGGACATAGGATTGCAGTGATTCTTGACTCATACACTAAAAAAGTGCTGAGCAAGTGAGAGGTATCAGTGCTGTAGTAAACATTCTCTCCACTAGGGGCAGAGCATTAAATCCCTTATCAGATGTTCAACACTGAGATTATCCCAAGAGACCATACTATAAAACTGAAACAAAAACAGACAAAATAGAATCAAAATTAGGAGAAATAAAAAGAAAAAAAAAATGGAAAACAGAACATAAAATCAAAATTCAAAAATAAAAGAGAAAAAAGTTTTAAAAAACTAAAAATAAAAGAGAGTGCATAAAAGAGAGGAATGCAATAGCTTGACTGAAAACAAACTAATACAAACAGGAAAGCCACTAATAAATCACTAATAAAGGTTATATGACATGCCTCCACAGGACAGGTGTTGGGAAGGGCAAAGACTTAATGGTTTTCTTTTTCTTTTTTTTCTTTTTTTTGGGGGGGGGGTTGTTGTGGGCAGTTAGGGGTGGGTGATTTGGTAAAATGACATTTTTTTTTTAAAGTTGGAAGAGATTTTAAAAAAGGAATCCATGGAGAAATATTTCAATGCAAGCAATCAACAAGGGAGTTCATGTTTGCTACTGAACTTGACACTTTATTATATATTATATCAAACAGGCTTCATTACACCCCTTTTGGAAAGAAATATGCAGACAGTCAGTGGTCTAGAAGTACTGACAATATCCCCAATATATTCAGGAAAATACTGCAAAGCCAAAATGACAACGTCAGGATTTCTAGTTAACCACTGATATATACGATCCGATCTGCTTTAAAAATAAACCAAAGATGCCACCCCTGGTCATTTTCCATTCACGCACATTCTCTCTCGCTCCCTCACTCTCATCTCTGCATGGAAAAGCAGAAGCTGCCAAACTGTCTAAAAAAGCAACACTGCTCAGCTCCGGTCCAAAAGGTACAATTTGTAGTTGGAAGAGAAAGAGAGAGAAAAAAAAAACCAAAACAGTTCAGTATATTAAGAAGAGGACTGAAAGAAAAGAGAGAAAGAGCAAAAAGTTCATTTTGCAACTGCAAGAGAGGAAAAAACCCAAGTGGGTTAAGCAGCTATATTTAAATAGGCACAGGAGCGAGAGAGAGGGGGGCTGATCCCAAAATACTCTTGGAGGGACGAAAGCCAGGGGAGGGGGAGGACCAATGCATGAAAGACTGCTTTGTCGTCTCTCTGTCCCTCCCTCTCTCCCTCCCTCTGTTCTTCCCACTCTCACCCATTCCTTCTCTGTCTCTTCCTTTCTCTACTGGCTCCTCTGTCACAGGGCTGCAACCTCATGGCCCATCCCAGTCCGCATCCATGTGCACAAGTGTGCGTGCGTGTGTGGGAGAGTGTGCTAGAGCGACCGAAAACGCCTGCCAGCGCTCTGCTCCTTAGCAACCAGCTGCCTGACCCAGACAAACTGTGTTCATCCCCAGGGCTGAGGAGGCCTGCTGCCAGACACAGCCAACAAAACCAAACCACCCCCCCACCTACATACACAGTACATACAAGCATATTTCCTTTTTTTTTCTTTTTTTTTTTTTTTTTTTTAAAGCTGAGGGTAGATTATCAGTGAAAACACAATCAGAATGGTTCAAATCCAAGCCTTGTAACCTATTAGAGTAAACTAAAGTGGCCCCCTATAGTTATGTGTGAACACAGTACACAGTGTGAACAATGAATTTCTTTCTCTGTATTTGACCCATTCACCAAGCAAAGCAGTAAGCTGCCACAGAGCGTGCCCGGGGAGCAGTGTGTGGTATGGTACCTTGCTCAAGGGTACCTCAATGGTGCCACTGGCAGTCCTGGGGTGGTGACCTAGTGGGTAGGATACTTGCCTCTGGACCAAGAGGTCATGGGTTCAAATCCTACCTTCAGCATATCACCACTAGCTTCCTGAGCAAGACCCTTAACCCCAAGTTGCTCTAGGGAGACTGCCCCCTGTAGTTAGGGAATGGAAGTAGCTTTGGATAAAAGTGTCTGCTAATTGCCATAAAAGTAAATGTAAACCAACAACCTTCTGATTGCAGGGGCAACTCCCTAAACGCTAGGCCACCAGCTACCCCTAAAGTGCACATGTAACACCCAACATGGGGCACACAACCCTGAGATTAAGAGTCTCACGCTCTACCAACTGAGCTGGCTGGGCACATGCTAGCCGCATTAAGGGTCCTGAATTTTGTAATTACTAGTAGTTACGTCACTAAGTGGCCAATCAGTTGCACAAACATTTCATGAACTACATTCAAGGTCTATATTTGAAGACCTCTGTACTGAACCACAAAATAGCCACTAAAGGCCCAAAATATCTCCTCCTGATTAAACCCTAGCAAACATTTCTGTGAGAAACAATGATAGACCTTTTCTAAACCTGTTTAAAAATGTTTCCTAAACCTGTCCTCTCTTCCAGCACTGCATGCTTTCAAGAACGTATTTCAACACACCTAATCAAGTTCATCAACTAAACAAATCAGAGTTAAAGGAAAGAACAGTGAAACTGCAGGACGCCAATAAAAAAAAAATCAAGACAGAATGAGATTTCTTGTTTTTATTATTACTCTTATTATTAGTGTTATTACTTCTAGCTATTTTAATGATTACAAATGGATTACATAATAGCATCAGGCATTATTAGTAAAAGGAGCAACAGTAGTAGTATTATGCATTCTTTTTGCTTTTACACAAAGCACAATTGAAATGCTAATGAAATGGTTTTTTTTTCCATCACTGAATAATTTTTCTAAAGCACTCAGCTTGTTCTGTGCAACAGATGATAAATGTGAGAGACTTGAAATGTTGGAATATTTCATTTTCAAATGTATTTGCTGTAACCCTACTGTGCAGTGCTGTCCAACTACAGGAGCAGGTTTGAGAAACATTGTTCAAAACCACACCTAACAATGCAACAGTAATGCAGACACTGTCAGAGAGGAGCTGAGATTATTATAAACGGCAATATGCTTATGTAGGCTGCGTGCGAGTGGGGTAACATTATCTTACCTGAGTGTGCGGTAGATGTGTCTGGGGCCTGAAGGGCATGCTGGGCGGCCTATGTTTCATTTGCTGGTGGCGGAGGATGTTAAGGAGGGCCGCTTTGTTCTGTGGCTGTGGGGGAGCAGGGCCTCTAGGTGGCCCAGGTGCTCCGGCTTCATAGTGACTCAGGGGTTTAGTGTTATTGTAGTCCAAGATGGCACTGGTTGGGTGGTTGAGGGTGCCTGAAGGTGCTGCTGGGTGACTCAGCATTGTGTGGGCACCAGGCTGCATGTACCCACCTTGGGCACCTGGTTTGGGTGAGGCCTTGCTTGGCTGTTGACCAGGCATGAGCAGAGGCTTAGGATTCTGAAAATCTGCGGTATACATTGAAGGGCTAGTGGGCTTCTCCATACCAAAAGTGCCTCCGAGTGGACTCTGGGTGGGATTGTTCTGGGGCCAGGTTGAGGGGTGATTGGACGGCTGGTGGAATTTGGGTGTCTGCTGCTGCTGCTGTTTTTGTTGCTGCTGTTTCTGCGACTGGTGCTGCTGACTCTGCATTAGCTGCGCCCTCTGCTGCTCCCTTGCAGCTAGCTGCTGCAGATGCTGAGCAGGCGAAAGGTCTTTGGGCGGCCCAGTCAACAGGTGGTTCTGGTGAGGTCGGGATGGCTGGCCTGACGGCGGCGGCTGCTGAGGATGCTGAGGCCCGGGCAGGGCGGGAGAAGAGGCGGCTGAGGGAGCCGTGACTGGGGAGCCGGTGTGTAGCAGAGGCCCAGATGAGGATGGTGGAACGTGAGGAGAGCCTGTGCGGGAGTCCTGTTCAAAAGCAGAGGATGAAGCCGGGGCTGGAGAAAACTCTGCCTTGATTGTGAGGTCCGAAGGCAGGAGGTTGGGAGGCGCTCCACCAGACGTCAGGTCCGCATCCTTCCGGTCCTCAAAGCCGTCGTTGAAGAGCTCCTGGATCTCCTCGTAGGGAACAGAGCGGTTGAATTCCTCCATTAGTTCTGTCCATTCCTGTTCGTTCAGGTTGAGGTCAGGGAGGATGATGTTGCCACTGCTTGCTCCAGGGGGGAGGATGTCGTCCATGGGCTCCTGCTTCATCTCCTTCAGGCGGATGTCCGATTCTGCACCCCGAACTGTGCATCCATCAGTTAGCCCCACCCCGTTCTGCTCTGCGCCACCCGTGGCATGTGTGCCATTCAGTACCATAGAGTCAGTGCCCAAACCATGCTTGGTGTCCAGGGGAGAAAGAGGAGGCACCACACCATTCGAGGTCCCATTGAGTCCACCTAAAGTATCTTCCAAACAGGACTTTTTGGAAGGGGGAAAGCCATTGACCTGGTCACGACCCAGTGGAGAGCCTGCATTCTCCAGCTTCCTCTTTACAGTTTCCTGCAACTGATGGAGATTAAAATAAAAAACAAATTAGTATCACAAACAATACATCAAACCATTAGGACAGAAACAATGACATTATCGACACTGTCCATATTGTTGATGATAAATTGTCAGCAACTATATTCAACATTATTTATTTCATTTATGTTTTCAAAGACTACAGTAAGTTCACAACAACCTATATGGCTAAAATCTTTTTTTTTTTTAAAAACCATCCAAGTATCGATTCTGAAGCAGTAGAACAGATAGTAAACAGTAGTCTTCTTCCAATGCTGGCGTCCTAAATTAGTTACTCCCTAAATACACTGCTTGCACTGTAAGTGATGTGTCAGAACGAATTAAGGTAACCCTCTAAAAGTTTAACATGTTTTAAAACTAATGCTAATCAGTGGACTACTCTAAAACTTCAGTTCTGTTAATTACAAGTATTTATCAGCAACTTCTAAAAGTGCAGTTAAGGTGTTAAATACAACAACAATTTTAAACTGGTAAATTAACTTAAAATACAGCAAATCTGTAAACACATCACATACAAAGTTACCAGCAGCTTATCCTGGAAACCTATTCACACACAGCTCAAGAGGGAAAAAATGTATTAAGGTTAATTATCAACTGCACTGTTAATCTATGTTCATAACTATATCACTTCTTTTAACCATTATTCATTATTTACAGTATCTCAACATTTAAACACCTTGGTGAACAGTACCTGTTCAACAGAACACTGTAAGACATACATGAAGACATACTTTATTTTTACCCCTTTCGCAAGTACAGACCAGCCGGTCCCTAGACAGCATGGTCTCACTGGTGGGATCTGAACATTGTGTTAGAACATTCAGCTCTGAACACTGAGGCAACAAATCAGCTTTAGTTTTACTTGTCCATTAAAATGTGCCTTCAAAATGATCTTCTTACAACATGCAGCAGATCTCTAACACACAGCTTAAACATGGTGACATGTCTATGTTCATTGTCACACAAGTATGCTACAAGTGCATTTTAGAAGCATCTACAAATATTTTCAGTGGTGTTACTCAAACAAAAAGGTTTCACTTTGCTATTTGTGCCAGGTGCTTCTGCCTTAACCCAAGCAGCAGGTTGAGCAAAGTTTACCGAAGCTACCCAAATGCAAATGGCCATTAAAGATGCCAAACCAAATGAGTATGTTAATGCTGCCTCGGTCGAATCTTAACCACCTCGCTACATAATCTACGATGCTTTTCTCATCATGGTACCACTGCATGACAGTGAAACAAACAGGGCTGTGACCATGGTTGGACTGTTTAACGGTTTTAAAAGCACTTAAAACACTGTCAGCTCCAGTGAAGAAAGAAATCAGACATGTACTTTTTTTTTTTTTTTTTTACACAAATAATCTGTTATTTAACTATTAAAAGATTCTTTTTTTTGCACCCTTAAAAAAGGGTGCTCAAAAGGGTTTCAGTGCTTTCTCAAACAACTGGATGAAATACAATGTGCAAGAAAACTGTGGTACAACAGTCCAGCATGGGGATGAATGCAAATGCTACAAAGCAAAAATGATCAACATTGCAGTTTCTACAAACCTAGAGTTAATCGAAGCTTAAATGATAAATGAGAGAGGCCTTTGTCTACAGGTTACTAGGGATAGAAGTGGTTTATGGTCATCACAATCACTTAAGTTGGTAATTCATTAATAAATAAAATCTTTAAATAAACCTTCTTGATTAATTCACAATGATTCAGCAGCAATGATTCGGTGGTAAATGATAAAGTAAGCAAGCAAAGTGAAGTAGCCTCTTATAGTCACAAGTTAACACACCACTGCAAAGCACAGTGTGAACAACATGAAATTCTTTCACTGCATTTAACCCATTCATCAAGTGAAGCAGTGGGTAGCCAGGAACACAGCACCCAGGGGGGCAGTGTGTAGGGATGGTGTCTTGCTCAAGTACCTTAGTGGTGCCACTGGCAGTCTTGGGATTCGAATCCACAACCCTCCGATTGCAGGGGCAACTCCCTAACCACAAGACCACCAGCTGATAGCATGATTAAAGCATATCAGTGCAGGCTCAAGATTCTCTACAAAGGTGAGCTATTTGGTACTTAGACCAACAAAATCTACTACTAAACTCATGTTAGCCACAAAACTAATAAAATCATTAAGTCAACCACAATCTGCATGCAGTAAATTGCAATAATTCTTTCAAGTAAATGCAATAAACACTATAAACAATTAAGGCCGCAACAAGAAATGGATTCAATAATGATACATTTTGCAAATAGTCACAAAAATCAAATTACTGAAGCTGAATAAACTTCACACTGTTTAGTTACCAGAATACTCAGGTGCCTTTATTTCCAAGATTAAATGAGGGTGCTACCTAGTCGTTTAGAGCAGAAGGAAACGTATTCAGGTGGCCCAGTGTTAACAGACGGCAATTTAGTACATGTTCGCTCACTAAGTTTCTATTTTTTTAATATTTCTCTTAAAACCAGCATCTGTGTTCTCTTGTAACGCCCATACCTAATGCACTGAAACAGGACCAGGACCCTGCTCAATGTTTTTAATCGGTGATGTTTTTTAATCAATTAACTTTCGTTTGAACTAAAAAAAAAAGGAAAAGCAGAGTCAATTACGTTAATTTGTCACATGGTACAAACAACCAAATGAAGTAAAAAAAAAAAATTGCTCATTTCCGCCTCATTGAAAGATTAAAGTGAAAAACGTCTCTTATTCTTATGTCATATATGCATATTGAAAATGATATTCAATAGAATGTTTGAAAATACTAAGTCATTATTTAGAGCCTTAAAGGCTTTTTGCATTTTGATTCATCTTTTCTATTGTTATGCCACAAATTACTTAACATAAATAACGTACAAACAGTGAAAAAACACATAAACCTCAGTTCATTTAGCTGAAATCAGAGTTTCAGTGAAATAAAAATGCACTCGCAGTGCTTCTGTTTCCTCTCAAACCACCTGCAGCGTCGTCGGTTAGCTGCATAGTGCAATGTTGCGGTCTTGATGCCTGACTCAAAGCAAAAAACTGAGGACCAGCTCATGACTTTTTACATTTACTGAAGCAGTGCACACTACTCATCTGAACAGAAAAAAAACATCCAAGCTTCAAAAAACCATATGACTTTCAAATAACAGGCCTAATAATTAAGGTGAAAAAACATTATATTTAAACACAGGAGTGACTGTAGTCTCACTTTTTCTACCACATTAACTACAGCTAGCTGAGGCTGCAGTTCCACCTTAAGACAAGTCAAGTTGAGCCGAGCTAGGGGCTTGCTATGGGTTTAGCAGGGCGGCTCGTCTGATCTTAACACCCTCCTCAGCGCACGCACGCACGCACGCAGGACGCAAGTTACTGAAGGGCTTTGTGAACCAGAAAAACTGGTCTCTTTTCACACTCCTTCAGCACTCTCTCCTCCGAGTTATGCATGCACACCCACATGTGCTCTCACACACCCAAAAGGGTTCAAACTTTTTCCCCCAAACCATTTCTCTGCCTCTTTTGCGCATCTTAATCCTCACTTTAACCCTCTCCTTCTCCCTTTCTCTCACTTCCCCTTTTTCTCCCCCCCTCCTCTCTCGCTCTCCTTCTCTGCCTTCATGACTCCCCCTCTTCACAACCACCATCACCACAGGCCCGAGCCACATGAGACTAATTACCATGTGTATAGATGTACAGACCACAACAAAAGAGGCAGCGCTGTGGCTGCAGAGGGTTGCGAGAGCGTGCCGAATTCCTGCCCAGGCTTAGCTCGCCTTTGAAGCCCTCATTGGCACAATGGGCTTCCTATAGCCCCACAGCCCAAGAGCAGCGACGGCTCCAGCCCAGGGGCCAAGCGAGAGCAGCCTAGTCCAGCCAAGAACCACTAGGCTGGGATAACACTCAGGATAAATCTGAATATATACACGATGACCCACGAACCCACTGACAGTATGCTTAACTGCTAACCTGTAATTACAAATTCTGAAAATGTTTGTAACTAGTTTAATCTTTCAAAACAGGGACAGCCCTCATTTAAAAACAAACTATTACTACTCAAGAACGGTTGGAAACACCTTTTGGTTTACTCGCCGTGTAAAAAACAGCAATATGATATGCCAGTTTTAAGGCTAATTTTAATACAGCATCAGCACAACAGTGGCAGAAAAAGATCAAACGCAGGCCAAGTGTCTAACAGGGCGGATGAGCTACACTGAGTCATTCTCTGAGGGAGGGGAGAGCCCATGCTGCTACTGAGAAACTGGACTAAAATCAGTGCATTGTAAAAGTGAATCTAAAGGACATTTCTAAACTCATTTTCCAGTTTCCCTGTAAAACGACTGAGGGGCTGAGAAGATGGAACACATTGTGACCTGAAGGCACAGTGAACAGTGTGAACTCTGGCTGCTGTAAGTGTCCAGCATGGTGACATACATGTACACATGCATACACACACACACACACACACACTGCTGCCCTGGGGCACTGGGAAAAATGGTGAGTCAACTGCGTGGGTGAGCTGGGGGAGGGTTGAGATTAGTCCTGAGTCATCCTAAACGCGCTGAGCATTCACCCCCTTTCTTACTACAGCCTTTCTAACACACAGCAGCCACTGACCAATTCACTGGGTGCCAATTATTGGGGATTATGATTCCACCAATTTAAAAAAACAGCTACATGGGCGTGGGCGATATGACAATACTTTAAGACCTTCACAGTATATGTCAGTATTTTTCTGGCATCTTTCAAGCTGCAATGGTAGCAGCGCAACTGAAAAACCATCAAAAGGGAATATAAATTATTTTAATTAACATTTCACACAGCACTGCACTGCGTTGGTCGACGGAGGAGAGGAGGAAGGCGTGTGCGAAAGCAGAGAGAGAAGAGGAAAGGCAAGAGTGTGGAACTGAA
>JBBIGA010000032.1:16324163-16335081 GCA_037576975.1 Alestes dentex
GAGAGAGAGAGAGAGAGAGAGAGAGAGAGAGAGAGAGAGAGAGAGAGAGAGAGAGAGAGAGAGAGAGAGCACAAACAAACGTTCACACACGTAAACTAGACAAGTATAATTTGACATCCTATACGCACAACATTATCATGGCAACTTGGAACCATGTTTTTGTCACACAAGCTCTGGTATGCCATCATATTGTGATCCCAGGCAAAGGGGGGGGGGGTATTTTCAGTAATATCCTTTTATACTCAAATTTGCTATCTAGAGAACCAGGCAGGTCCATGAAATATACATTTTATAGGACCTAGTGTTTTTTCCCATGTAAATTAAAATACTCTGCAGGCTGTGTATGTGCAGCGAATTAAATATTTCCAGCAGCGACTAGGCAGAAGCAGCACCAGCCAGAAACCTCTGCCTTATTGTAATTGATGATGAGGGTAATTGTAAATCCTGCACCATTAAAAGTGTAAACAAACAGAGGTGGGGGTTTGCATGTTCCCACATGGTTATTTGTGATTGGTTGATTGAAAAACACCCACACACTATTCCACAGAGGTTTATACTTAACTAAACAACTACATGCTCAGATCTAAATGCTAAGCTTACAATTTGTCTTGGACAGCAGCCAAAAAAAAAAACAACAAAAAAAAACCAAAACAAAACACAACAAAAAAAAAATTGACAAGAAGTGCATTGGGAGTGTAATGATGGTGCCATCACAAAGTGGCATTTGGCAGACGCCCTTATCCAGGGCTTACTTTTTTTAAATCACAAAACAGAAGTCAGCAAACAGTAGACTTTTGATGTCACTAATGATTATATTGGGAATTAAGCCGTTTACCAAAAATGTTGACAATTAACCAAAGAATCATTTCTTTGTTCTATACTTTAAAACAGAATTCTGGAACATTTCTTGCTATTTTACACTTTTCAATCTTTGCTAATCACTGTTAAAGTATTTTATTATAAACGAAGGCAAAATTACATTTTATTTAAGTGAGTGCCAGCTCTTTCATATGAAAGCACCAAGGGACAGAAATCAAAACAGCTGTGAGACCAGGACTAAATGGAAATGGAAAAGTCACCTGTAGCTAAAACTGGTTTCCACACGTAGTATGGAACTCTCTCTCCAACCTTTTCTACCCATTTCTTTTAAAGAGATATTCATAGATAACTAGATTATGTTCACACGAAGGGAAATAGCAAAATACATCTATTTACATCTATCCTGCCAATCTCACAATATTAGTCAAAAATGACTGGAGTGGCAACAGCTCTCCCTTGTGGAGAACGCTCAGACTGCAGAGCTTGCCTTTAAAATGACTTGCAGATTTCATGTTCATCTTTCAAACTGGGATCGTATCATTAAACTAGATCATAGAGATCAAAACTTTTAAATGTCTTGACAGCATTCAAATCTACACAAATATCCCCCAAACCCCACATACAGTGGCTAAGATATGTTTAGGTTCCTAGGTTTGTGTTTTTAGTATCATCCCAGAGCTAAAAGGTCAAAATTGCTTGCTTTTTGTGGTTTTTGATACTGAATGACACACTGACCTTTATTAAATACAGACAAAATTATGTTGCATTATCTACATTAACACCAATTCCACCCTCTACCAAGGATGACTAAACTGGGGGAAAGAATTACACAAAATGTTTCCACAAGCATGTTAGTGCATGTTTTAATAGCCTATCCCAGACCAGCTTGCATGGAGACCCCTTGTGACTTAGGACACAGTCATAAGGTTAAAGTCTCTAATCCACACAGATACACAGTAACCACCCCGCTTTTCGCGGAGGTTACGTTCCATGTGGGTAAAAAATGCCTAAAAATGTTTATAGTATAAACCCTAGACAGGCCCCCAAATTTGCCCTCAAAACAACTGAATGTCTTTTTAAACTCATTACCCTGAAAAAACCTAAAGGTAAACCTGTATTCGTACTGTACAGTTTACACTGAACTCCTGCAGCGTCACAGTGCAGCAGCCAATCAGGAGCAAGGAGAAATAAATAACGTTCTCGAATTGGCTACTTTCAAGTCTCCCGCCTCTGAGTACAGCGAGGGATGCGTCAAATGGCACCAGCCAATCAGCAGCAAGGAGAAAAAAAATAATATTCTCGGATTGGCTACTTTCAAACCTCCCAGCTCTGAGTACAGCCGTATTTCACTACCCAAAGACGTGCTTTCTTTGTGTTCTCTCGTCAGTAACAAGACATTTATAGTTACATTTATACATTTCTAAATATAGTTTTTATTTAGAAATGTAGCTGAATGTACGTAAATTTTATTTTTCTTAATAATTTAGGACTAAAATGAAAAATGAAGCCACGGAAAAAACATGTGACGTCAGGGCTTCGTCCGCGCGCTGGATTATGTGTGGGCGCGGTGCTTAGCAACCCAGCACGAGGACGAGGGGGCGTGGCGGATGAGGCCTGGACGTCACAAAAGCAAAAAAAATTTGCAGAGGATCTCTGCAGTTTCCACGTTAGTGTGGGGGTTTCAGTGCAAAATGATTAGTTCGGTTCTCAGAAAAAAATCAGCGTTGGACTGATACCGTGACTGCTGATCCGCGTAAAAGTGGGGGGTTACTGTACTGACCAATCATCAGGCTTGACTGCGTCTGGGTCCTGGATCTTGGGCCTCTCGTCCCAGTCCTCAGGCTTGTGGTCATCAGGGTCCTCAATCTCTGCGGGGGGGTTGACTGCAGGGGTCATGTCGGACAGCAGATTTCCACTGTTCACCACTGTCTGGTCAATCAGGATCTCAAAGCTGTTGTCAGGGTTCAGCACTGCAAGCACACCAGGTATTGTGTCAACCGTCAACATTTCAGGTTCTTAAAAAAGTAGTTTCAAATAATGGGTCCCAAAAAACTAATGTAATGAATCAATATTAAGGAACACTGATTCTCTTAGTCAGCTACTCAGACTCACGATCACAGATTAATTACACAAATTAACCCACAGAAACTAAATCATGCGCTGGTGCATCACAAGCACATCCCTGCTAAAACACATCCCTGCTTATTTGGAGCTTCCGTGCATTTGAGTCACACGTCACAGGAATCTTTGTTTCGTGATCATAGGTCAGGATCATATGTGTGTTCTTTGGGTGGTGCATGATGCAGGGATGTGTGCAAGGAAGGGGTGTTTGCGAGAGTGGTGTGGGAGAAAGAGGCGTGTACAAGGGTGGTGTGTGAGGGAAGGGTGTGTTTGAGTGTGGGGCTGCACGTGTGCAGGACAGACAGAGTTACTGTAAATACATGCCTAAAACAGACTTGTGATTGTAAAAAGTTGTACATCGTTCATTTGTTTTTCCAGCATTATAATATTAGTGTGTGTGTAAGATGAAGTTCTCCAAAAGCCTTAAGATGTATGTTCAGGGATTATACACTTTTTTTGGCCCGTTTTTGCTTTTTGTTTTTTTTGGTCAGTTGTGAACAATTTAAAATCCAAAAATAATCTAATCATACTGACAAAGTTATGCTGAAAAAAGGTTTTGAGATACTTGTTCATTATACATTGTTTTAAATATTAGGCTTTAAATATTAGAAAAGAACAAGTAACGGAGAAACAGGAAAAATTCCCTTCAGGGTTCCAAGACCAATTGAGCAATTATACTTACCCAGTGTGTAAAGGTGGGTCTTCTTGTCAGTGTAGTAAGTGCGGAGGTCAGATTCTGGCTTCTTGGCGTGTTTCTCCTCATACTCGCCCGTCTTGGGGTTCTTGTGGCGAAAAATGAAGTGCAGTTTGTAGTCCTCACCGCACTTATCTGGCCCGAACATGATGGTGTAGGGGGTCTTGTCCACAAACTCGTCCTGAAAGGGTGAGAGAGGAGGGAGAAGCTCCAGTTAGTAACACTTCAATTTGCAAACACGTGGTCAATCAAGGACATGGCCTGTAGCGAATTCCATTCAGACTTTTCCTTGCATCCTGAGTAAAGCTTTCTACTTCTCTGGCCCCTGATGCACAGATGAGGGAAATCTTATGACCTACTAAGCCACTGATGTATTGTTATGATACAAGTACTCCACTGGCCTACTCCATATTCTACCCCATGCCCCATATTCTACAATGGGGTAGAGATTACAAGCCAGAAGATTTTTAACCTGTTAACGTCATATCCTTCTGTGCTTCCCCTGGCAGAAGCAAAGTGAACAAAAGAGTCCTGTCATACAAACAGCCTATTTAGAGCAATAGTGCCATCTATCACTTAGATTCCAGAGGATGCAGGTGGTCAAACTCTCATTTAAAAAAGGAAGAATGACCATGTACGTCTTAGAGCAGAGGAACAGTGAAACTAACAGACGTCACTGCTTCCTAGCATGTGTTATCATCTTCACACTTAGATCCCTGAAGGTGTCTTTGCATTTATACATTACTTTTCCTTTTCAAATATTTAAAGCCTTCTAGCCAATATAATAATTTAACTAACTATATGGACACTATTGACAAAATAAATACATATAAAAAAAATTCAAATAAAAATAAGTTCTGTAAAAATCCCCAAAGATACATATTAAACTTTCAGAAATAATCACCTTATACACACAAAAACAGAACTACGTACAAACATTTACAATCAAAAGTAAATCCGTCACAGGTGGAGTTTTTGTATTGACAGTTCCTCTCTACTTGTGCTGCTTTAAAACACTGATTTCTCTGATTCTACACATATGATCACGAAACAAAGCTTCCTCTGACGTGTGAAGCCTCAAAATAAGGGTGCATTAAACATTTTATAAGGGTTTTGAAAAAAAAAAACAAAAAAAAAACCCCACACCAGTAATGACAGAATTAAGTGTTAATTCGCATTGTGTCCTCCAGATCGCATTTTGATATGGATACTCTGGGCATTGTGGAGGCCACTTCATTTTGTTCCAGCAGCTTCTATTTTTAAGGTTCCCTCCCATCGCCATGCAACGGGGCAAACAGTTTAGTGTCTGCACGGCCGAGTGAAGCCTGCGCTGATGTTCTGTATGAGCAATGCTTCAAAACACTTAAGTGGCGTATGCATAGAGGAATAACTGTTCAAATGCTTGATCTTTTCAACCCCCTTAAATATGTGGGACAGGCAGCATGTTTCCCAGAACGCTTGGAGATTTCACAACACGTTGGGCTTGTCAAGCAGTGGATTGGTGGTTTGACCAAGCAGACACTAAATACCGGTGACATTCTTTCGCGTTCTTACCAGATCGAGATTTGGGCTTTGAGAGAGCAGCTTGACGTAGGCTCCTCCACAATCAATTCCATTCTGGAAGTTCACCTCATACCTGGAAATCAACATAAAACAATTCAGGATGCGTCATCTTCCCGTACTGAATTCAACAACACTGAACTGCTCCCGGCAGAAGGTTCTCAGCGATGACTAATATTCTGCGCAAGCTAACAGCTGAGCTGGACGTTAAAAGTTGCAATTTTAGATTGAGATAGTTTATAATTTGTTTATAACCAGTGATCTCCCAATATATCACAATACCTAGGTGCCAATTCAATGGGTATTGCGATTCTATCAATATGCCGCTTTTACAATTTTTTTCCCTCATCTTTTGTTGTTAGCTACTTTAAAGCCTTAAACTACATACAAAGGTTCAGTCACTCTAAAGCTTTATTCAATAGCTGCACAGTTGAATTGGACCTGGGTAAACACAGAACCTCAAAAACCAAAGGCAGTAAAAAAAAAAATTAAAAAAAACCCACCAGAAATTAGAATTAGGTTAAAATTAAAATGGTTAGGGATCTGCCCCTGTGATCAGAAGTTTGTGGATTCAAATCGCAGGACCACCAAATGCATCACTTTTGATGATAGTGAGGCATACACAAGACCAGACAGTTTGGATGTGCTTTAATGTTTAGAATGTTTAGCTTTTTTGCAAAAGCAAGAGCTGGTCAACACACTCTGGGGGAAGATTGCTACTCTGGGTCGTCATAATTAAATGTAAACTCCTAATAACATTATTTTGACCCCTCAAGAACAAAGTTTCTCCAACATGAATTCAAACAGATACATAACAGAATCTATTTCCCCCATCTGTTTATAAGTTTATACTCCACAGGATTCTACATTCCCCTCTTCCCTTATTTGTCTGACAGAGAGTGAGGATGGGAGGTCCTGGCTGAGGATTGTGTACCTTTTTCACATACAACTCCATCACTACTGACAAGCAACAGGCCTTTTTTGCTTATACATGCAAGATGTGAGGGATATTTCACGACATTCTACAGACTGTTCTCTTTTCCATTTGTGTGCCTGTGTAGAGTGTAAGACCAACAAACAGTAAAACTACTCCAATATGCTTGGCTTAAATTCAATCCAGGAAATAAAGTCTCTCACACTCAAGCGATTTGAATCACACCTCACCAACCAGGCCTGTAATACACCCTTAACATTTAACTCACCCTGAGCAACTGGGCGATAATTAATGTTAAACCCTGCCTGAAAACAGTGGGTCAATTTCGGCCATTACTGGCAAACCGGTTAGTGTTGACACAGTTATACTCACTGGACAATGAGGGGTTTAGTGTCAAAGGTGAAAGGCCGCAGCAGCGGAGCAGAGATGGCATGATGTTTGGCTTTAGATTTTAGTACCAGGCCTTTATCACCGGGCAGCTTTGAGTCCTTCATTTCTTCAACCTCCCATTTTCCTGTGTACACACACAATCCAGATGCATTATGATATGAGGCCTAATAGAACACACTCAACCTGGCATTTAACCCAGAACGTCCACTTTCTAAGACAAAACCAAAACCTCGCTTTGGATGATGCTATAAACGTAAATATAAAAACCGAAGCAGAATTGTAGTTATTTTTCTCCTGAGGTTCGCTTAAAACATCTGTGCTCGATTCATTTTTAAACTTTTTCTAACCTTTCTCTAAACTTTTTAACCTTTTTCTAACCTTTTATCCCTTAGGATTAAACTATTTGTTTCTACGCCGTTGAGACTGGTATATGTTAATGATATATGTAAATGATCTCGCCTGAATAGTAGGATTAAACCTTTCACAATGTTTACATAACACGTAAACCTCTTAACTGAAAAATGTAAAAACAAACAAAAAAAAACAACTTGGTGAATTAAATGTGGAACATGAAAATGACTCACTATTTACACTAAAAACAAACATATATGGTTTCAGTAAATGTTTACCATCATATTTAGCAATTTCCTCATCAATGTCCTCCTTCTTTGCCTTGGATAAAACCCATCTGAAAAGAAAAAAAAAAAAAAAAACAGCTTTAACACTGCAAATACAGCAACGCTCTTGTCTTTTATGATTCCGCTGAAAAGTGATGAAACTCATACCCATCAAGCGTTCCTTTGTCGAATGACTCAGCAAAGAAATGCTCTCCCTTTGGCTCAGGGGCTTTATACGTCACCTGTAACAGAAAGTCCTGCATTTTTATATTACACTCATCACTGGAATGTTACTGAAAATGCTACACTGCATTTAAATAAGCAACATTATTGTTCCTGGATACAACAAAAAAGCACCAGAGCAGCAACAAACTTGTATGAGAATCACATCTACTGATTTCTGCTGTTCCAAAACAAACCAGTATAAAACTGACTATGAAAAATGAATCCTCAGCAATTTCAAGAGGTGATAAAAAAAAAAATCTTTTAAAACACACTCACTGAACTATTACGCATTTTACACCATCACAGCACCTCAAGTCTCACTAAGGTCAAGCCACTGCTGTGTGGATATATCTGGATTTGTGTCCGTGAGGTATCTGATTAGACAACTTCTAACTTGGTAACTGGGTCAGTAGGCTAATTCAGAAGTCAGGGACACGCAAACTTTACCATTAGACAGCAAGAAACCAGGCATTCAATTCCCAGTAAGGCCTTACAGAAACCTTAGTTCAATATTTTCTTACTTGGAGTAATAAAAGTTCAGCTGTTTGCTTAAGTAGTTTTATCAGGCTGATATGAAAACCTTCACCCACAGAACCATTAAAAAGTGTCTCATCCTATGCAGCAGCTGGGAAACGAGCGGTAAGACTGTCCGCACAGGCAAACTACCACACCTTAATGTTTTATTCCTCATGAACACACCCCTCTCTGCTGTATTAAACGGCACAAATCTAAGAGCTCCCATCAGCAGTCAGAGCCTGTTTATGCTGACTGTTCAACTGAAAAGCTAAGGCACATTTTTGCCCTCTCTGAAAAACAGAGTTTCCCTTTGACTGTATCCCACAGGATGGTATAGTATATACAAGATATCTGAACTCATTTTAGTATTTTTTTAAATGTTTTTTTAAAAAGTAAGTATGAACTAGAGTAAAATGTATTCCAAAAAACATAAAATATATTTGGAAATTGTTTTTAAAAAAAGGAGCAAAATATACTTGTCATATTCAGCTCATGAATGCGGCTACGCGTTCAGCTGTCCTTAACCAGAAACGGCTTGTAAGAGACGGCGCATTAACACTCTCTTGATGGTTCAGTGGTAAGACATAACACGTCGAATGAAGAGAATCAGAAGATCCAAATTTCGAATCCACGGTGTGAGTGGATTTTTTTTTTAATTGTTTGTGTTTTTTAGGGTTTTTTTTAACACAACCTTTTTTGGACCGTAAGACTGATGCTTGGCTGTCTTTATTGCAACCAAACAGCAGTCATACATCACATTTTCTCACAGAAATGCATCATACTGATACTTCTAAATCTACTTTAGATATGATCGAGCAAAACAGAGGCGGCCTTCAAGTCTGCTCAAAAGCTTATACTCTTAATTATTTGCATGGCTACACTGAAGTAGAATGTGTTTCACTTTGGTACCTTCTGGGCGTCACATACTCTGGTGAAAGTGAACACAGTAACGTTCATTCATTAGTTTTTCATGTGCTGCTGAATGAAGGGAGGACCGTATTAAATAACTAGTCATTACGTAATACTTTATGTTAAGTGCAGAGTGTATACTTCTTATGTATAGTCCTCAAGTCTCATTTCACGGGTGTGTTTTAGTTTGTAGCTGGTAGTTCGCACCTTGCTGTGATTAGCACTTAGCTGCTAGAGCTGCTTTGTGTTTGTAGCACCGTTAAGAACCAAACAGATGACGTTACTGTGCAAAATGTGGTCTGTGGCACGTATTTTGCTCTGGGAATGTTACAGCCATGGACTCTCAAATACTGGCTACTGCCTGCCCATAAAGCTGATTAAAGTGCAAATTCACTCGTCTGCATCACTGACCTCTGACCAGAACCTCAGTGAACCACAACTAAATTATAGTTCTCTGAAACTCTCCAGCAGTACAGATTCATTCATCTTGTATTATTTTTTAAAATACATAAAATACATTTTTTTTAATTTGCCACTATCATACACCCCAGTACTAGGTATTCATTAAAGTTATTTATTAATATTACTGTATTTTGTGTATATAGCATAGTGCCTATAGTAATGCGTATTTTCTGGGGATTTTTTTTTTGACTTTGTGTATATTTTATATTGTTCGTCTTTGTGCATCTGTATGACTGTGCAGTAATCAGTTTTCTCCAGGATCACTCAAGTTTTCCCATTCTGATTGCAGGTTTTTAAAACAGTTAAGGCAAAAAAAAAAAACATTAGAGTTACACATATGATGTAGTTTATCACTGTATTGGAAGGTTGCTAACAATATTGAGCCCTACAGTCAAGCAGCAGTAGCTGAAAAAAGAAGAAAAAAAAGGAGACTGTGGCTGCTGTATATCAGAAGAGCTGTTGGTCTTACGGTAGGCGCAGGGGGAGCTGCAGGGGCTGCTTTCTCCTCTTCCTCAGCTTCTCCATCCAGCAGCTCTTCATCTTCAAGGGTACCTACGTCATCCTCCACGTCCACATCCACGTCCTCTTCTTGAGCCTTCACCTGCAGGGTCACACACAGGCCCAGCGCCAGCAGCAGCACACACAACTGCGCCTTCAGCTTCATGGTCTAAAAAAGGAGGAAGAAGAAGAAAAAAAGAAGGGACTGCATTAATACACAGAAAACCACAGTACATAAACTGCTCAATTAGAGATGACAACTGTACAACTACAGCGAGTTAAAAGTATACAGGCAACAGCTAAACCTGACCCTCCCCCTCCCCCATACCCCTGCCTAGTATCAACACTGGGAACAAAAGTGGACGTTACCATCCCAGTGCTGCCTTGACTTCATCACCATAGTGACTGGAGACAGATAGGGAGTTTCACAGCCCTTTTCCCTTAAGGAGATTCAACCCACTACCATTACACCTCTGTACCTTTGTGCCACACCGACACGCAGTAAAAACAGGCGTATATACATTTTCCTGCATATACATCCTTTGTTGTATCTTTTCACTTTTAAGGCACAGGGACACTAATTCACAGAATATATAGACAACTCAGTGACTTTTGTCTGATACCAATTCCGCCGAAAGCAACAAAAACCAAGTGGATTCAACTGACGGCAGTACAGACACCCCACATCCACACTACCTTCAGTTAAAACTGATTACAGGTAATTAGCATTTGACGATGATAACATGACATAATGGACCTTTCTTGGAAGCAGAAGTGGCCAGGAGAACTTTGAAAACAAGCCTCTTCCTATCTACTCAGTAGAAATATCACAGTTCACGCTGCCTTTACTCGTAAACTACTGAGACAGGAACCAGAGAGGACAAGGTCTTGTGCCCTGAAGGAGGGCACAAACTCAATTTCATATCTTGCTCTGATAGGAAGGAAAAGGCCATTTGCAAAAAAAAAATGTTAGTCCAGATTCAGCACATTTCATTAAGTCCATCGTTGCTCAAGGAACTCTAGAAAGTTGACTGTATGGATTACCAAGGGGGATCCACTAAAACACACAAAGCAACAAACCTCCCATGCTGATTCTAAACTCTCACACACACACACACACACACACACACACACACACACACACACACACACACACACACACACACACACACA
>JBBIGA010000032.1:16359130-16387491 GCA_037576975.1 Alestes dentex
GGAAAAATTTTTTACTTTTGCCAATTGTACAATTGCCAATATTTGGAAAAATGGTTGTACTTTTGCCAATTTCCATAGACACCAGTACCTACAGTCCAATCTACAGAGTCTAAAACCACATAAGGAAGTCTATTTGAGGTTATAAGGTTATTAAACATCTTAACGTGTTGTACACAAGTGTGTGATGACTTTAGCTTGCTGTTTGCACATTTCTAGTAGGAAATAACCTTCCAATACGTGTTAGCTACATTAGCCTTGTAGCTAATGTAGCTAAAGTCTTTCGTTTTGCAATGGAGCTACATGGCTAATAATCTTTTACCATGTCTTTTAAAAAAGTCTGTCAAAACGATTGACAATAGATTCCGGACTTATGGTCTCACCTCAGCGATGAAGACCACGATCACGCAGTCCTCTTTCTCGGCTTGACTCAATTCCGACATCAGAGAGCTGAGCGTGTCCGTTAAATACGAATGCACCTCCCTCTTCACGCTGGGAACGCCCATCACTATTGAAACTGCAAGACAGGCAGGAATATTATTAAAGTACATTCATTACTTCCAGAGAATATTCACAGTATATTGATACTGTCAGCAGCAACTCACAAGCCAGTCCTGCTCATAATGGGAAAGCCAGACACTAGATACTCACATAAGAATTATGCACAATAAAGGAAAAATGAGAAAACAGATGGTCGAGCGCCGACAGAGAGAGAGAGCTCAAGAATAGTGCCCAATATTTACTCACATAAATCATAAACTAATCTTAATAAAACTGCTTTCATTATCTTTAAAGTGTAATTGTTCAGCAAAAAAATCAATGTCTTTGATTTTTTGTCAAAGATGATGAAAAGTAGTGTATATTTTTCTATATTTAACTTGAACTGTACATGCTCTAGTCCTATTAAACGGTGTGTCTATAGATTTATATTAGGTGAAGAGCACAGTCCCAAATGAGGTCCACAAACTGTCAAAGCAGCTCTCTAATCAGGCCCCCTGGTGGGTCTACATTCAGTAGACCACCATATAACTACATCCCAGTGGTCTAATACACACACACACACACACACACACACACACACACAGTAAGAAATTGGAGAGAGCAGTCTCCAGCCCTGTGCTGCTGGAACACAGGCTTGGCTGAAAGAGTTGGAGCCAAGGCATCCCTGGGCTGGGGGCCGGGGCCTCGGAGACAGAAGGCCCCCCTCCACCCTTGAGGCCTGGGACAGTTTCTAGACGGCTAACCACAAAGCAGCCAACTCCATCAGGGACCAGAGACCCAGGGACAGCTAGACATAGAGAGAGAGGGTTGGAGAGGAAAAGCTCTTTCCATGAAAAACTCACATCCGTTTTAATCGATAAGTAGATTTTGTATAATTCCTATATTGTGTTTTGTGCGTATTAAATATTCACTGCGATTCCAGTTTGGAATTGATGTTTCCAGTAATATCATAATATCACATAACATGCGTAGAACAGTAATATAATATGTTTCTATTGTGCTAGTCCTGAAAAACCTAAAAGTGACCTATATTGACTATTACTGTATATAAATTATTAAAATGATCAACATGATAAGTGATACCGACTTTCGAACACACACACACACACACACACACACACACACACAAATACATCCCTAAACTGAACTGCTTTCTTGCCTTACACTATTCACACACACACTGATTGTTATGCTTGAAACAACTTGCACCCCAACTGCCACTGTAAACACCCTGTATTTATTATATACTGCACATCCTCTGTCCTGAGGCTGCTTTTATTTGCACAACTATTATTCATTACTGTCTACCTCCATTCTACCGCCTCTACTGCTAGAATGCAATATCTGTCATAATAATGCATTCATTCAATTGTCAACTGCACTAAATGTTGTCTTGTCCTGTTGTTTTGCTGCTCATGTTTTTCTTGCACTCTGTCTCTAGCTCCCTTTGGACTATGTGTGTTTTGTCCTGCTAGCACCTGTGCAGTCTTGTGGTGTTTCTGTTTTTGTCATTGTGTTCCTGGAGGAACACTGTTTCATTTCACTGTGTACTGTATATATGGCTGTTATGACAATGAACCTACTTGACTTGACACTGATGAGCCACTTCATTAGATGCACCCTGTATGTGCACTCGTAAATGTTACTAGTGCAGCTGTTTCTGTGCATAATTTGTACATCCCCTTTAACTCCATCAACAATGGCTGGGACCAACACAGGTTCATTAGAGATCAGGTGTTATTTGTGTGGTGAATCATTCTCAGCACAGCAGTGACAATGACTCTGTGTGGAATGTCTGTGTGTGCGAGGCACAGAGTGGATCACACATAGCAGTGCTGCCGGAGTTTTTAAACATCTCAGTGTCACTGCTGGAATGGAAATAGCCTACCGACCAAAAATCTTCAGCCAACAGTCAAGTGAGGTTTATTTATACAGCCCGTTGTCAAACACAAAGGTCGTTCAATGTACTTTACAGAAATAGAATAAAAATATTGCTAAATCAGGAGAAACAGATTGTTGCTGAGCAGCTGCACACAAACCCAAGATCACTGTACATATTGCCAAGTGTCAGCTGGACTAGTGTAATCCAGTAGAGCGAGAGCAATTAACTGTTTCAGCGTGGGTACATGAAGACAAGGTATGACGAGTTTGGTGTGGAGGAACTCCAATGGCCCGCGCAGAGCCCTGACGTCAATTCAGTTAAACACCGAAGAACAGACGAAGTGAAATGTCCAATGTGAGCTATGCCAAAATCATACAAAATCCCACAAATTCTTCCCCAAAATTTTGTGGAAAGCCTTCTCAGAAGAGTGGAGGGTGTCATTATTAATGCACATTGTCCAGGTGTCCTTGACTGGCTCGGCTGCTTTGGACTCCCTACGTGCTCCTCCCCCCTTCAAGGGCAAATCTACCTCTACTGACTCTTAACTGTACCAACTCTATTGGCCGTCGATGGCCAGTCTGTGTAACAGTGATTACATTTGTACACTAAGGCCTTCTACTTTCTCTTGGTCCCTCTACTGAGTCTTGGTTTCTTCCTCTAGCTCAGGGCGTTTATTCTCACCTCTGTTGCTGTTGGCTTGCTCACTAGGGGCTCAGATCTGGATTCAGTAAAGCTGCTTTGTGACAACATCAGTTGTAAAAAGTGTTTTGTAATTAAATTGGATTGAATTAATATACTGGACAGGGATGTCCAACAAGCTCCTATAGACTGCGCTTGTCAGGTGCCCACATACTTCTGGCCAGAATGAAAGACAGAAAGTTAGAACAGAAGTTAGGACTGAGATGCTGACACCCACACACCTCCAGTGCGGCCTTGTCCGATGTGCACAGCAGGCTGCAGGCTGGTCTCTTTGGCCAGGAGATGCGGCAAGTGATGGAAAATGCTGGGCAGTTGCAACACATTCTTACTGCTGGTGACGTTCCACAGCTTCAGCTTGGTCTCATCTAAAAAAGAGACAGACAACGGTCGGCATGAGCTCACACCCTTACTCTCAACTTCGCATATGCTTTAGAAATGCTTTCTCAGTTAAACTTGGCCTTAACTTTTTTGACTGAGCATCAACCTCATGGCCACTTTATCAGTGCTGGTGTACAGTTTGGCTAGCAATTTTTGGGTGGTGAACATACAGTACTGTGCAAAAATAATATTTAAAAACTGTTTAGTTGTGCAACGAAAAGTGAGTGTTTTTTTTTTTTTTTCAAATTAATATTGCCAAATATACTGAAGAAAACTATAAAGAATACAAACAACATTACACAACAAATGGTGATTTTATGTTCAGTGTATCAGTGTGTTCCTTGCAGAAGCCCAGTATTACTTGTAGTTTCCATCAGAAACCTGGTTTGACTCGATCAGTCCTTCATGAACTTAAATCAGGAGCTGCTGATGGAGTTTCACAAATCCAAACAACGGCTGGAGGAACCGAGGAGGAATCTGGAACCGACCCTGTGTTCTCCTCAACCAGCTTACACAAAATCAACTCCTTTTATATAAACAACATAAATCTTGACACATTTTCCTGCTTGCTTGTTCATTTGTATTTATTCTAATGTTATCTTTGCTAGTAGAAAGACACTTAATCACATGCTGAGAAAAATTAAACAATTTGCACATGTATCTAAGACGTTTGGAGAGAACTGTACCTTTGTGCCTGATACATTCTTACCATTCTTACCATACAGTTGTGTCAGTTCTCTTTGAAAACGATGGGAGTACCCAAATAATATCAGGTCAACAGAGGTCTAGGGTTTAAAAACTGACCCGTGATAGATGGAGTAGAGGGTGGATGACAACAGATGGACTACAGTCAGTTATAATACACCCCTACAGTGAAAAACACTCTGAGTGGTGCAGTTTGCTGCTCCTAATAAAGTGGAGAGTGGATGTATGTGAATGGTTCTACATTCTGTCCATCATAAGTGACCTAATCCATGTTCCTCTCACCAGACAGGCTGCTCCAGGTGCGATTGATGTCTCGCAGCGCTTGTTTCTCCGCAATGGCTCGCTTGATCTCGTCCAGCACGAGGTTGAGCTCCTTCGAGCGCTTCAGGTTCTCCTGCTCGGCCGTGTGGAGCCGATCTCTCAGGGCCAAGAACTCCCTCTGGTAGATATCAACCACGTTACCTACACACATTCAGCGAGAGAGGGAAGAAAGTTTTCAGTTTAATAGGCTTCCAGTACACCAGCACAGAAATGCTGAAGCTTAAAGGTAGGTTTTTTTTGGGTTTTTTTTTTTTTCCATAATTCATGATAACACCGCTTAATAATTCAAGCTCAGGTCCCTAACATTATGCACCAATAAATAAAGCTAAATTATTCAAACTGAGCTTTTGAACAGGGGCTTCACAAAAGCGCGGTGATCAGAGCGAGCGGTGGAAAGAACAGAAGATATTTTGAGCTTCTCTCTCTCTCTCTGCCCTTTAAAGGACTGAGGCTGCACTCGTTTACATTTAGAGAGGCTGCTTTCCTCCCGAAGAGGCAGAGGGAGCGTGAGAGAGAAGGAGAGAGAGAGAGAGAGAGAGAGAGACAGACAGACAGAGAGAGAGCTTTCCGTCCATCCATATCTTGCGCCTGCTATTTCTGCTGCTCCACCCGTTGCACTCCTTAACAGGCCAGTCCATGTACTTTCCCCAGACTGGTCGATATCCATTGCTTGAGTCCCGCTCTTCCACGGCTTACACACTAAAACAACCTTGAGAACGCAAGAACCCATAAAGAGTCAGAGTTCGGCCAAACTGTCAAACAGTTCCATGTAATTATGGAAACTTGCACCAAAATTCAATCTGATTCTGGGGGTATGACTCAGAATACTTTTTTAAAAATACTCTGAACGCAACGACACGACTAAGCTCAAAGGCATGCACAGAAAGTGTGTCCCAATAACGTTCTGAAAATTCTTTACGCTAGATGAGTCCTTGCACTCGGCATCAACCAAACTGTTAAACAATTAGATGCTATTCTAATTCTTTAAGGAAACGTCTAACTGACGTTCTGGAATCTGACACCACTTCAGCTCCTCCCTAAGGTATTGGACGGAGCAGCATCACTTCGCTTCCACTGTTCCATGGCCCAGTGCTGAGTGCAGTTTATCCCTCTAGCTGCTGCTTAAAAATTGGACACGGTGATCTCAGGATCATGTGTGGCTTTTCCGGAGTGTCCCTTTCTATTTTCTGTGGAGATTATGCAAGAAGTGCTTGCGCAGTTGAACACTCGTGTCAGCAATTTAGAACATTAGAACATTAAGGGCCATTTTCTCAATAGGGTATTAAGCCGAGTCATGAACTATATAGCATTTTGATTTGAGATTCTCCATTAAAAGGAAAACGCAGTCCAGAACTGGGTTAATCCCTGTGTGGAAATCAAACCCATGTGGTAGTTAAGTGTACCCAGTAATGCAGCAGATGCAATAAAGAATTTTACTGAAGATGTAGTTGATTGAACGTTAAGTATTAATTATAGTCAAGCGTTCCAAAATGACTGCATTTTTCCACGCTTACTAAACGTCAGGGGTTGAACAGACAAGTACTACAGAATAAGAAACCAGTTTCAGTGCAAAACAACCAGTCAGAGGCTGTTATATTAGTGTGATGTGTCACAACAACAACAAACACGTGAGCATGTCTTCTTTTCTTCCGATTTACCAACAGCTTCAAAGTTTACGAATAATGTTACAAAAATGTGGATGGAGATGGACCGCTGATTCCAGAGCCAGGAATAGAATATATATAGGTCCAGTTCATCTGATTTAAAGCTTTAAACCTTTGTTCAGTAAAGGTATGTCACAGAATAGGCATTAACCAAGCATTCACTCAATCAATGCATGTTTATCAATACAATTTAATAGTTGTGCTGTTTAGAGCTGCAGGCACGTCAGAACACATTGTGACCCAAAAAATATGTCTGTTTCCATAGTCAGTGTTGCTGCTTTCCTGAATGGAGTAAAAGTTACTTTTCAATTACCAACTTAGTGGTCAAAGAGATTTGTATTATCACAAGAGACATAACTTCTGTTTTTCTAACATTTATATAGATTAACAGTCACTTATATTGTACAGGAATCAGCTAACTTGATTGGCTGGCCTCTTATTATCTGTTTTTAATCTCCTCCTATTTTGGGATCAACAAAACGTCCACCAGCATTTTAAGGTGGACTGAAAAATGTGAAGACCTTGTTAGTCTTGTTAGCTAGAAGTTGACGTCACACAAGCTAACGCCCAAGCTTGATTTAAATTGAGATTCGGTTATCAGATCCATCATTATTAGAATTATCTTCATTCGAAGCCAGAAAAAAAACCCCAGATCACGGTACATGTTTAACAAAAATGTTAATGCTGCCTTTATATGAGAAGGATCCGACCTGCTCAGCTCCCTTAAACCACTCTTGCTTCAGGTGATGTAAATATATTGCTGACTCTGTTTTGTTCTTTAACAGATTGTACGGAACGTAGTTCTGCCCAGGTTAAATCAGGCAAGAAAATGACTGAAAGCATGAAATACATCACTAGAGAAAATCCGTCATCGTTCTTTCTCTGCCAAAATTGTGTCCAAACCTGTAGATAATAGTTCACACACAAAAAAATGATCTGCAACCCACCGCAAGAGGAAGCAAAGAAAAACGCGAGCACCTAGCAGCAAGCCAACGTGACTAACAACATATTTGTATTGTTTTAATTCCATCTTTTCATCTATTTAAAAATATATATTCAATATTGATATTTTATCTTTAACATAATCACTTTCATATGTCTATACTTTTTCTTTGATTTTAAGTATAATTGAATGTAATATTTAATATTTTTTCTTTCATATCTATAATTTTCTTTTTTTTGTTTTTTTGGAACGACGACCTGTATTAAATGACTAGTAAATCACAGTAGTAACTACTAGAGTTGTCCAACCCTCACCAAACACATGCCAAATGAAACTAGTGCCGCTCAGCCCTTCTATAGAACATATTTAAAGCATCTGTTTGGATGAACCGACTAGATTTGTGATGCTGACTGGCCACCATCCAAGAAGAGGGTTTGGCAATGTCAAAGCTGAGCATCGGAGCTTAATGAATGAAATTGCTTAGGCGTTTTTCATCACAGCATCCTGGCATCAGCACAAGCGGTACAGTAAACATATTGTAAAAGAGTCCAGGGCAACTGTCAGAACGGCAGATTCAGCATTCAGCTTCTTTCAGGGCCTGTAAAGTGACACTTGCTTACAGACACATGCCTTGTATTTCTGCTCAATGGCCCCTTTATGAGCTCCACCTACCTTACAGGCCACTATAGAGGTGTATAATTACAGACTGTAGCTCACACAGTCCCCATTTACCTCAATCTGACCACAGGACCCCTGCTGACCAACTATTATGGCACGCACACAGGTCACTGGAAATGAGCGGTGTCACATGGTATTTAAGCCCAGGTATGGCAGGTAATCAATGCTCAGTCATTGAGTCTTCATCCCCCACCATTCTGTTTCAGATCTTCGTACTGTGAGTACTCCGGCCATTTCATACCTTGTGTGTCAGTGAGAGCGCGGATTCCGGTGGGAATCCTTCCTCTATTACTGAGCGTTCTTAGAGCAGCGCTGCGTGGTCTACCAACTCTCTTGCGCTACTCCACCATTTGGTTCTTCCACCACGCTACACTGGTGTAATCCTGACATATTATTTGGGTTGTGGACCATTCTCAGCACACACTGAATTCTCCATGGCCTGGTGGTCTGTGGTGTTGAGCTGTGTAACATAAATAACCAGGCTGAGAGCGGTCCACCGCTCTAAAAGGTCCACTCAAGAGCGGAACGCGACCATCAGTGACGGGGTAGAGGATGGATGACATCATGAGTGTGAACAGATGGGCTACAGTATTTAACGGTACACCAGCAATGAACACTAGGGGTTCTTAATAAAGTGGTCAGGGAGTGAATGTGTGGATTCACACCATCCATGATGTGAAAGAGAGATGACACCTGCATCCACATGTTTTCACAGCCCAGCAGAGCTATAAAAACAGTGCTGATAGCAGAACGTAGTCATTAGTGCAGGTATGCTGTGGGAGCAGGCCTTCTCTCTCCCTGCCGGACCTTGTTCTTTTATTCAGCTCACTATACCAAGGAGCCGGAGAGAGATCGATGAACTGAGTTATCTGTGTTCGGCTTTCGGAGCAACGGCTGGCCAAAAAAATCCCAAACTAATAAGAAACCACAGCAATAACGCCTCGACCGCACTACTCCCAAATGATATTTACTCTGTGTGTCGAAGTGTAGAGGACAGATGTTGTTTAGTGCTGTGTAATTGAGCTAATGGTAGCACAATTTTTCGCTTTGACCAACATTCGCCCCGACAAAACACATTTAAAGGTGGGAGCATGGATGGGTCAGCTACTAATACTGCTTATGAATCTAAATCTAAACCTGCTTAAGATGTTTATATGACATACAAAGGAACAGGGACCATAAACCTTGGCCTGTTTATCCATGGAACTGTTATCACAGTATTTCTACACTGTTATTTCAAGTCTTACAGCTTGGAAAGAATACTGCCAAACAGAAATATGAAAGTGTTCACTGATATTAAAACTATAAAAACGAATGCTGGGCAACGATTAAAATTAATCGTAATTAATCGCAATTAATCGCATTGTTATACACAAAACTCAGTAATGAATTCAAAAGTAGTGTATTGTGCACTTTTATTTTAAAAGAACAGCTATATGAAGTCAGAAGCATGAATTTAAACAAAACTATTTTAAACAAAATTTTAAAAACTGAAATGTCTATTTCTTATTATTATCAGTGTTACAAACTATAAACTGTATGAACTTGACGGGAGCATTTTTCGGCAGGGTGTCACGAATCGATAGACTCTACTGTCGTTTGGCGCTACAGTAGCATTTTTCGACACGGGAGCATAAATCGTCAGAACACAGGTGCCCGTGGTCCATAGCCACGATCAGAACAATATATCAGACGGCTTCCAAGCAACAGCAAGCAACATTTATAAATCTGTTTTCTTAATCTGTTTTCTTATTTTCTGAACTGGTACGATCGAGCACAGAAAAACAAACTTTAAAAAAAACTGTTAACGCACGATAAAATAACTGTCTGTGTTAATTAAATAATTAGTCGTTGCGATAATAACACGTTAACATGCCCAGCATTAATAAAAACTACTACAAAATGAAATCATTTTACAAGTTAGGACCCCCTCAATCAATAACATGTACTGGGCACCTTAGCCAAAGATGGTGATGGTGTGATAAGGACTAATACCAATTTTAAGGAGCTAGAAAGTCTGACATATATAAAGTGGTACTTTATATCCACTGACTTTTTGTCAATTACTGTCTACCTAAAGCAAACACAAAGCATTCTATTCAGACTGATACGTACTACAAATGTATATTCCTGTACTGTTCAAAACAGCCTGAACGTGGTTTTCTTATGTAACTTTTAAAGAGATACTCTCAGTACTTTATCGGCAGGATTTACACACTTTACCAGACATGGAACCTCAGTTTTGGCAGAAATCAGTAGGTCTTTAGTAAGGATGCGTGATGTGGAAGAAGAAAATCAGCTGCTTGTGGGTGTTTTCCCAAAGCTGACTGGTCCCGTTTGCTTCTACTGTCACTTGTCATCACTTCTTTCTTCCGCCAGTTTGTATTCTGTGTACAGTGGTCCTAAACCTCTGTGGTAAAATAGGGACTGAATGGGAGGGGATTTGTGTTTTAGAGGCTAATCCTGAGCAATCAGTCCTTCCTTTTTTTGGGATAATGTCCCACTTCCAGGACACAGTCCCTTCAGTCTACAACAAGAGGGAGAGGAAACACACCAACAAACACATCTGTACACACACACACACACACACACACACACACACACACTTTCTCGATATATCTCCCTCTAATGCCATCAGGACCCAAATCCCCAGTGTAATCTGTAATTACATTGCTTAACACCAGCGCAATCCAAGCCGCACCTCAAGATGAGGACACACAGCGCCATGGACAGCTCAATAATTTAACAGTGACATCTAAACAACAACCACGGCTTAGTGTGTGTGTACAGGCTGTCCAGGTGGTGTGTGATGTGAATGGAAGCTGTCCTAGATGATCTGCCTGTGTGTGTGTGTGTGTGTGTGTGTGTGTGTGTTAAGCTTTTGGACATGTAATACCGTTTATGTATGCGTATCCGTAAAATGTGTGGAACAATAGCTGTCAGCTTGATACCAATATGGGATCGACCGGATTGGACAAGTGTGTGTGTGTGTGTGTGTGTGTGTGTGTGTGTGTGTTTGTGTGTGCGCACGTAGTTATTTAGCTCTCTGTCAGGACAACATGTACCACAGTGACAGAAAAGATAACAGTATGGACATTGTGAAAACACCTTTTTTTTTTAAAAAGTGCAGATGTTGTGGTCATCAATTTTCATAGTTCCATGTAGATTATCTACATCAGAGTTTCTCAACCTTTTGCAACTCCACAACACAATAAACGCTTCCATGGTCCGCAAGATCTAACCAAACCTTATTGTTTAAAAAAGAAACAAAGGAAACACGGGGATTTCGTGGCTCAAGCGTTTTCAACCTTGTTAGGAAACCTGTGGCTTAACCACAATTAGAATCTTGTGGCTCAAGCGCATTTAACAGAGATCGTAAGCATCTTCTGACGCTTTTCCACTGGCACCGAACCACAAACAAATTTTTCCATACAAATGCAGCGACCCGCACCTGAGCCGTACACATGCTGCTCGACAGGTGACCGGACTGCATCACTGCTTTTTCATTGGTCTAAAAAATGACAATAGATGAACTTGGAAAGAGGTCATTGGTTTTGTTTTTTTAATGTCCACACAAAAAAATGCGAAAACCAAGATAAAAACTATCAACTGGGAAGCTGACAAAGCACTTCTATCTGGGCTGAAGATACATTTCAGTGGGAGTTTTCTTTAACGCTGTGAGAAATTCAGAGGTTTACCTGGACATCACTAACCAGTTAGCTAGGTTGGGCCTCAACAATCCCGAGAAAATGTAAAAGCTCAAACTAAAATAAAAGGCCATAATGACAAAGGAAACGTTCCTCTGGAATGACTCCATGGACGTGGTTTTGGGACCACGACTGGCGATAAACTGTGGGGAGAGAATCGAGCTGCTAACGCGTCTGCAGCACTGTTACTGTGGTGAGGTACACTGGGAAATCAAAGTGTGCTGTAACATCCGTGCCTTCGCAGTACAGTTTAGGTACAGCACAGTTCCTGTACGCCTATGGAAAAGTGCCTTTAGTGCGACAAAAGTCCCTGGCTTGTACCAAATGCACCATAAACTACTAAACCAGGACTACTTTTCACTAAACCATGTCAAGACAACTAAACCATAGATTTCAGTTCTTCAATGTTCTTTTATGCTTTAGGCGTTTAAGGTGAGGTGTAGTTTATTTGCAATTATCTACACTTAAACAGACGCATGTGGATATAGCCCACTAAAACAGGAATACAAATGTGTGTGTGTGTGTGTTTGTGTGTGTGTATGGAAGCAGGCCCTCTTCTCCCTGTCAGAAAGGCTGGGTTTGGCTGGGGGCTTATTAAAAGTGAAGAGTTAAGACAGGCATGACATCTTGCCTAGCTGTGCTGTCACCCCGACACTGCATACACACTGTGAGGAGCTAATAAAAGGAGGGAGAGAGAAGAGAGAGAGAGAGAGAGAGAGAGAGAGAGAGAGAGAGAGCATGGGAAAATAACAAGAGCGTAGTACGATCTTTACAGTCCTGACTCTGCACTTTAATCCCTCGACTGAACACATTATGATTCCACACCTGCTCGACACGTCACGCTTCCGTAGATCCCCCCTCAGCTTCTTTGGAAACTTCCAGAGTAATGTTACGTTATCTCTGTCGCCTTTTTCACGCAGGAAACATAAATTCCGCTTTTGAAGACGGTGCAGAGGTGCGATGTGTGTAACGACGAGCGTGAGGGAGGATGCAATTGCCAAGAGTAATTTATTAACAAAAGAACGAGAGACGGAAGACTGAATGACAAACTAACCGAACGCTGAGCTAAGACGGGGACTAACAAAGCCAAACAAAACAAAGCAAAAAGGGACTGGCGTGTAAAAGCACAAACGTGAACAAAAGAGAGCAAGAATTGCACGGTGAAACATAGGAAAACACAGAGCAAGAATAACGGAGCAAAAAATATCAAGAACCAGCAAAACTAGACTGAAAACAGGGGCTACGTACACTAACTAAACAAAAAAGGAGACAAAAACAAGACGCAGTAGGAAGCGGGACTAACATCAACATGAGGACACATGGCCGACGTAAACGATAACATAGGCAGAAAAACAGGGACAAGACAGCAGCACATACCAAGGCTAGGAAACATAGGAAAGACAGTCCAAGTATTACAAGAAACCGAGAAACGGGGTAAAAACAGGAAGAACATTACAGCGTAGTAGAATTGTATAAAAACACACTGTGCTTAATGACTCAGCCTAACTTTAAGAGACGTTTACTACCACAGCTACTTGATCTCATGATTCAGAAGTCAAGTTCTGAGAAATTTCTGTAATATTTACTGACAAGATACTTGATCAGGTATCAGTGTCCGTTTTATCAGATGACCATCGTGGTGCCTGTTGAAGTTTACAGTTACAGACTGTGGTCCATCTGTTTCCCTGCATCATATGGGTCAGGTTTACCCCATTCATCGATTGTCAGGACCTCCACAGGACCACCAGTGAGCCGGTATTATATTTATGTGATCATTTTCAGTGCAGCTGTGACACAGTGATTTACTATGTGCTAGACACACACACACACACACACTCACACACTAACAAGCCACTACCATGTCAGCGACACTGCTGGGCTGAAAATGATCCACCACCTATGTAATACCTGTTCATCGGTGGTCCTCTGGGGGTCCTGACCATTGATAAATGGGGTGAAGGGGGTCGGAAAATGAGGCAGAGAAACAGATGGGCTGTAGTCTGTAACTGTGCATTACAAAGTGCACCTATATGGTGGAGATATATATCTACATATAATATCATTGCTGCTCCATTATTGTCGATTTAAACTGTTTTTACTTCATTTGATCATGTCTGCTGACTTTTGTATTGACTAAAGGTAATGAGTGAGGGTCAAAACAAACTCATTCAATTTAATGCTCAAATCATTTAATACGAAAAAAGTAGAAACAAAAACACAAACGAACATGTGGTACTGGGTTCAACAAAAAAACCAAGCACACAGCAATACACTAAGGTTCAATTAACAAAGACACAAGAGACTGGAAAGTCAAAAGGGAGAATACGGGGTGAGATACAAAGGATTCACTGTCACAGACTGAAACACGGGCATTTGCACTAATATGGGAAACGAGAACACCTGGTCAGGGGAGGAGACAGGAGCAAGACACAGGCGAGCAGGTTAACAAGGGGGCGGGGCTAAGACCAAGACAACAACAGACTCACATAGACACACACACACATGGAAAACATAAACAACAACATAGACAAGAAAACGGGGAAAAAACACATAGGGAACATACCAAAAACCAAGAAACGGGAAAAACATCACAGGAAACCTTTCATGATTTCATGCACAATCACGTAGTTCTCTCGCTGTTTCAGACCGACCACTAATTCTACTGGGTATTTAAGTTTCTAGATCTACATTTTTGTATATTCTTAAAACCCGCCTATAGGGCTGTTACAGCCTTTCTACTTCAACCTAAAGTTACACGCTTGACCGGAATAACTTTTATATACCGCCTGACCTCAACAGTCTATTCAGACGGAAGGGAGCGGAGCTCGCGATGGCACGAAAATCGGCGAATAGAGGTTGTGGTGGAACACCAGCTGACAGGGAACAAAACTAAAACTAATCCTAGTCATGCCTCAGCAAGCTGACCTCTGACCACTCTGCAAGGGGAATGTTCCTCTCACATGTCCTCCGACGTCTTGTGACAGCGAGGGCGATACGTCGAGCAGCATGCAGAACACATTCAAAAACACTCGAACACTCAGGCGTTTCTGTCCACCAGCACCCGAGGGAAGACGAGATCTTAACAACAGCTCTAACGCTCTCTCTCTCTCATGCACTGTCAATCAAGCCTTAGAATAGACCATGTAATAAACTAGTTCATCCTTCAGCTTCAACATCAAACTACCCCCTCACACACACACACACACACACACACACACACACACACACACATTTTTCTCCCGCTGTCCTTCTCTCAATGGAGCAAAAGACGGGAGAACTTGGCTTTGACATTCATTACTGAGGAACAAAATCCCCTTCAAAACGCAGCTTACAAAGACGAACAAAACGGATCCCATTGTCCTCTTCGCTTCACTGTCCCACTCTTAATTAACTTTTTAACATCAAATGATCGCAAAATCCTTATCTGACCTAATTATCATACAGGCTAATGCACTTTAGTTTGTTTTTTTTTCAGTGGCATGTAATAAGCATATGTGTTATTGTGGCTGTATGAACTGTAAGTTTACAATCAATGCACTGAACACTAGATTAGATCTTTATTGTCATATTTATGTTAACACAGGGTCAACATTACAATGAAATATGTGGGACGAGAATTAAACAAGTCTCTCAGTATTTATGTCATACAGGCATTTAAGTTTAAGCAATAGAAAATATTTAAACAGGGGAAGGTGAAGGCGCTTTTGTACCTCTGTTGTACCTTTGAGTACCCAAGCAGGGACAAAATGGACCTAGATAGCACCCTTCTTTGGACACCGTTCATTTAATCATTTAAAATATATCTTGATCTACTGACAAATATATATATTATAAATTTGACGCCAGTTTAATTTTTGGCAAAACTCTGTGGACATCTGACCATCACATCTACATGAACTTATTGGGCATCCAGTTCCAAAACCATGGGCATCAATACGGAGTCGCCAATACTGCTAGGAGGTTCAAAAATTATTTCACTGGAGTGTGTCTTTACAATTACTACCCAACAGCTATTTTTGCAACATGCAAATGTATGCTCATTTAAGTAACTAGTAAAAACACCTATAGTGTCCCTTTTGGTCACTTCACAGCTTTAAATGTGTTAATTGATGGTTTTGGTCCTCACAGCTACCCCAAAACATAGACAACAGTACAAAGTAAGGGAACCCTTTATTCAGTACGCATGTAAAATCTTTTTACTGATATAGTACACCTGAAAAACCAATTATGCTGTAACATCCTCCTTGTGTTTTTCCCGCTTCCCGGTTTTTGTATGTTTCTTGTGTCTTTTCCTCATGTTTTCCTGTCTATGTTGTTGTTTAGACTCTCCATGTAGCTTAGCCATGTGTCTCTGTATCAGTGTGTGTCTGCTGTTGTTTTGGTCTTAGCCCCGCCCCCTGGTTATCCCGTTCACTTGTGTATTGTCTCCTCCTTTGCACTTGTTTTTGTTTAATTTCCTATTCTCTTTTTGTTCTTTAAATTTACGCCCGGTGTTTTTTTTTTGTTGTTATTTAACCCAGCATACCTCTTTTGTATTTTTGTTTCTTGTTTTTTGTAGTAAACCTTTGTGAATCTCGCTTTGACATCCTGCTTGCCTCACTCATTACAAGTGTCCAAATTACTCTACACCAAAGCGTCTGACGGCGACAGTTCTAAAACACATGGTCCCTGTTACAGCCCTGACAAACTTGCCTCTTCAAAATCCAAGCGTTCCAAATCCAAGCGTTCGGATTTGCGTAACTGTCCCTAATACGGCCTTTTAAAGCAGCATTCTAAAAGCCCTGGAAAATTAACAGAATCAAACATGAGGGTGGAAACGGACGGCAGGATAACACTGTGTCCTTTAGTCTGCTGGGTAATTGGCGCTGTGCCTCGGTCTCGGGAGAGGACTCATGCAGGGAGCTCTGAAAAAGCCCAGGAGACATTGGCCTATAACATCCCCATGAGAAGATATTTACAGCTATTCGCTGACCACTAACAGCGCAGTGCTAGCACTCCAGCACTCATAAATGCTGGTTATGACTCAAACGTCCAAGACTTGATCCCAGCTGATGGCCACTGCCACCGCCACTGTGCTCTTGAAGGCACTTGAAGGAATAGTCCAGCAAAACTATCCCAACACAGTCCATCAGCCAAGGCATGCATGGTGTCTGAAGTTTGGCTGCTTGGTGTCTGAAGTTCGGGTGGTGGTGCCTAGTGGGTAGGACACTTGCCTCTGGACCAAGAGGTCATGAGTCTGAATCCTACCCTCAGCACACCACCACTGGGTTCCTGAGCAAGACTCTTAACCCCAAGATGCTCTGCCCCCTGTAGTTAGGGAATGGAAGTCGCTTTGGATGAAAGCGTCTGTTAAATCCCGTAAATGTGAAGTTTCCTTCTTTAATGTGTCATTCAGCAGTCTTTGCATTTTGAAGCACACGTCAATAATATCACTCGGCCTCCTTATTTTCTTCTAAGCAATACTGGTTGCCTACGTCAGTCTCTAACTACTCGTAGTACTACCGTTCTCGTGCATGCTTTGGTTACATCTTGTGTTGATCACTGTAACTCTATCCTCTCTGGTCTCCCACACAGACTCCTACATAAAGTTCATCTGGTCCAGAATGCAACCCTTTCAACCGGAATATATTACTCCTGGCCTCCAGCAACTTCTCTGTCTCTCAGTTAAACGCCGTAACGACTTTAAGATTCTCCTCCCCACTTTCAAGACACTTCAGAACCATGTCTATATCCTTCTGATCTACTTCACTTCTGCACACCTTCTTGTACTCTTAGATCATCCTCTTCCGTCTATCTCACTATACCTCTTGCCTATGTGGCTACCAAGTGGTTCAGAGCCTTTAGTCATGTAGCCCCTCACCTTTGGAACTTTCATCCGTAGCACTGACTCTCTTCCAGTCCTAACATCCCACCTCAAAAAAAACACATCTTCAAACTAGCTCATTCTGTCTGACTCTAGTGTGAACAGCTTATGATATTCACTCATTATGCCAGATTTAATGTCTCATAACACTGTCGCACACTACTGTATATCTGATTTTACTATGTATTGTAAAATGTCCTTGAGTACCTTATTTCTATTATTAATTATTATTATCTTTTATAGGTTTCTTATACTGCATGACATACTACTGTCTTGAATAACTGCAGCAAAAAAACAGTAGTGACTGTCTTAAAGCCTGGATTTCCTCTAGAAATGACTTTTGTCCATTTCTTTCATGCTAATTTGAATGTCATCCTTCAAAATTTGCTCTTACAAATGTAGACGTTCTCTTGCAATTACAGGAAAAAGTATTATTGACTTTCTTACAAGTTCACTGTTATATTTGTACATTAAGTGGAACGTAGATGCCTCAGGCTCCTGTGAGCAGAGTCTTTTTTCAGCATATTTTCTGGCCCTTCAGACACGCCTGTCGAAGATAGTTGAAAAGTTGACACAAACATTACACAAGAGCTGTCAAAAAATACGCCAAAGGTTTTCCCCCCTGCTTAATGTTTTATTCGACAAATTTATTGGACTGACATGCCGAGTTTAGAAGAGAGGGAGAGAGACAGAGAGGGAGGGAGAGACCACAGATGTCTGACCCAGGATCAGTCAGAAGCAGATGTGCATGTACTGATGAATAAAACATGAATGGCTCTTGAAGTAGGCTGGCTTGGGGGCGGTCAGTGGGATGACGTGATGGAATGTAGGTGGGAAAGTGTAGAAGGATGCATTCACAGCGTGAGTGTGTGTGTGTGTGTGTGTGTGTGTGTGTGTGTCAGGTACGGCATTAATATTATGATACTTCACACTTTCAAGACACACAACATGCATCACTCATAACATTATGTATTTCCGAAGTTTTCATCAAAACAGAGGCATATTTTTATATGTGCCTTTTATTTGCTGGTGCATTTAAGGAACACGAAGGTCTTTCTCTACTGAGGCTGTTGGAGTTAACAGTTGTTTTTTTTTTTACTTTTAGGAGTTGATCATTTATGTTTAAGGTATTTAACCAAAGCTTTTCCGACTGGCTGTTATCGTTAGCATCTCAAATACATTTTCTGTCTGACAAATGAATAAATCAGACAAAGGCTTTCTGGACTGTTTTGGCCCAGGTTTTGGCGAATAGTAGGTTTATCAATATAACACATTAATTTCAATGAATTAATCACAGAAAAACTAACACCAGAGTACTTCAAGTCTGAGCTAGCACAGCACCTGATGCTAAGTGCTAGCAGCCAGCCTTGTCAAGCCACAATTGACCATAAAAGAGTAAAAATAAAATAAAATGTTGAACTTTATAGTCTATAATGCTGATTATTCATTGATTCACACATCTGCCAACATATTTTCACAGGAAAAATTGATGTATGTAATTAATTAAGATGAATTAATCACAAAGCATCGACAGGCCTAGTGCATATATATATACAGCAGAAGCCTATCCTGGTGGAGCCCCACACACAGAAAATACACTCAGCTGCCCCAGCTAGGATTTGATCCCATGACCTTCTTGCTATGCATACACACACACACACACACACACACACACACACACACACACACTGAGAATAGCCTGAGAATCAGACCATATAATAAATAAAAGACAAACTGCAACCTTAGACTTAAAATCAATCCACCGTGCTACACTGATGCATTTTGACACCTCTAGCATGTATGTTGTGTAACACAAATGAGGTTTTCTCTAAGATTTCAAATACCAATTCAGAAATGTTTGATTTATATGTGGGTCAAATACAGTCAAGTTTCTCAACATCCTCAGTCAAATTACATGTTTTATTTCACAGAAAATCTAGAAAACGTATAATCTGACCATAGGCGTCCAAACTGAACTGCATATGCTTCAAAGGAAGCATGCAGCACTAATGGCTTCGGCTGATAATTTAGTATAGAAATGCACAGAAACGTATCATCAAAATATCTGGGTGTGTTCACAGAGTCGAACTGCAGACTGCAAGAGTCTGAAGGCCGAACGCTAATCAAAAAGCTCGCGCGAGCCCTGCTCTCTCTCTCAGCTGTCACGCAGAGCCTGGCTGTCTGGAGGAGACCATGCTTCTTCTGCTCACGAAATGGAACAGCAGGTACAGACTAATGAAGTGCATTGCTGTGTTGGACTCTTCAAACATATCTGGACTCCTTTGACTAAGCTGTCTTTCATGCGAACCCAAGTAAAGCTTTTGCGATCTGTATTTGTGCTTCGGACCTCAGGATGCTGGACAAAAGGAGCGAAAGGACCGTCCTCAGAAATCCCACTACAGAGACCCACCGTCCTGAAAGCGCACGCTGGCATTACTGCCATTAATATAACGGCCCAATTATCAACACCAGCCCCACAATCATCATCACCATCATTATTATAAACGTAATTTAAAATCGGCATCGTCAGCACTGAGCCAACCATTAGCACCGAAACAACGGAGAGCCTGGAAACACAACCCCGCCACCCCCCCACCCCACTCATCACCCTCATCATCGTCAACCACAACAGTCGTCCTACGCTCAGCATTACCATCACCAGCAGCAACAAACATTACAATAGCAATCAGCACTCAAACAAGTGCATAAATATTTCTAAAGCCATTAGAATAACTCAATTATCAAATGCACCATAACAATCATCTCCCTCTGCTGAGTTTAAAGAAGGGGAAAAAGCAATGCAGAAGGGAAACTGAGCACAAAAAAGGCGGCCTAATGCACCAGACGTACTTATTCAACCCACTAACCCAGACACACACACACACACACACACACACACACACGTAGGCACTCATACACAAACTGCTAAAAGGCATGAAAGCCATCAGCACTAATCCGTGCTTAGTAAACAGCTAAAAGAGCTGCAATCAAAACGCTCTCACAAATCCAGTCAGACCGCCTTCACGCACACACACACTCACACACAGTCCATCAGAGCATCATTAAGGCACAGGCTGAATGACCACTGATAGAAGTCTGAACCCTGAGACACTTCACAAATACACTCATCACAAACGACTCTCTTTCCACTGGAGAATCATTTTTACGCACAATAAAAAGTGGCATTTAGGCAATACTAGTATTAAGCGCATGCTGTGTTGTGTTTGTGTGTTTGTGAGTGTTTGTGTGTGTGTGTGTGTGTGTGTGTGAGAGAGAGAGAGAGACTGTTCTGCATCCCCAAGAGAATAACTATAAATTGGTCGCTATGGTAATGCAATAATAGCTCACAGTAATATTTCTGAAAAGTTTGCCAGCACAGAGTTTGAACAATTCCTAAATGTCACCGCACACGCATCCACACACACACACACACACACACACACACACACACACACACACACACACACACACACACACACACAAACACACAAACACACACAGCATGCGCTTAATACTAGTGTGTGTGTGTGTGTGTGTGTGTGTGTGTGCCTCCTGTGTTACAAAAAGTCTCCCAATCACGGATGCACCGCAATGTACCAACAGCCTAATCTGAACTGCATCAGCAGCATCAACCTGACCCCAGATCTGCATTTACAATTCAAATCTGATCTACAATATTACAGCTCAGCACCAGACTGAGGGGCGGAGATGTAGACCGGTCTCAGAGTGAGGACTAGCTCCACACTGCTGCCTGCTAGGACACGGATTACACCCTAATCATCTATACTGGGAAAACGCCAGAAACAGTGTGCCAAAAGCGATCCCATCCCCAAGACAAGTGAAACGTGGCTACCACTTTTTTATGAACACTGAATACTGAGTACTGAAAAATCACATATTGAACAATTCAGTGTAATATTTACAGATTCTGTGTATGTACAAAACTGTATCTATTTTATACATGCTGACACTACTACTACTAACAATAATAAAAATATCAAATATGAGTGTGTCTAAGTAAGCATGTTCCTGCATACTCGGTGTGTATTCTACATCAGAGTAATCGAATTCCTCCCCAGACTGAATAATAAAGAATAATATATTATTATTATTATTATTATTATTATTATTATTATAGCATTATATAACAATAATACTACAAGTATTACTACTAATAATAAAAATAACAATAATAATAACCATTGTTATTATTATTATCAGCATTATTAGTATTTATTCATCTATTTTTCATCCACTCTTAACCCAACCTGTACTTATTGTCAGCTCTCATACGTCATTACAAAAGCAGCATCAGCTTGACCACAGCCCTGCATCTCCGGCTCAGGACAAACCAGCACGGAGGAGAGAACGTGCGGGAAGTGAGAGGGCCCAAGAAGCCTCCAGGATAATGCTACATAATGCCATTAGGTTTGTTATCTCCTCATCACATTTGAGCCCAGGCATTTAGCGTCTGATGGATCCACCTCCGTTCTCTGGGGAGAAATTAGATTACACTGATGGAGAATACACAGCGAGTATGCAGGATCATGCTTACTTACACACACACACACACACACACACACACACAAACATACACACACAAACATACACACTGTATTCCCCATTCATTTTCTAATGGGTAGGGTCAGTGTCCTCCTTTTCACCTCTGATTCTACAGTGTTGATAGCTTAGGGAAAAGTGTTTGTGCAAAGAGAATCGTGGCTGAGTCAGCAGCTGATTCAGGGGGATTGTGCGTAAGACAGAGTAAGAGAGAGTGAGAGAGAGAAAGAGAAGAAGCCGTCGGGGACCCGAGTCCAGAAAAGTACAAAACAAGACATTCTGATGACAAAGCCTGGCTCCGTTTTCCGCTCAAAAAGAAAAAGCCACTCCGGGTGGACTGAGTGACTGATGATTAAGAAAGAGTGTGAGTGAGGGAGGACACAAGAAAGGCACCCTTTGTGAATATCTCTCACCATTATTTTGCAGGATCAAACAGACGAGAGAGAGCACCCGGTTCCATTTGCTTTTAGTCCCGCCTACCATTATGGCAAGGTTTCTCATTAGTTCACAGTTACTATCGCTTGATTATACTCAATACAAATCACTTCATTTACATTCTCAGTGAAATAGGCAACGAGTGCTGGGCAGTTTACTGAGGTGATATTACTTGATTACTAATATACTTGATAATGACAGTTTTATCTCTTCACAGCTTCCCTCCTTCTCCAGCTTCCCTCCTTCTCCAGCTGTGAAGAGACAACCCTACAACCTCACATACACTGTAGATTGGAAGCCAAACTCATGTCCAACCAGTTTCCTTCTGAGACACAGCTTAGCATTTAACCTTTTCAGACCAAATTCAGCTCATGAAGGCATGGCTACCTAGAGGCACCTTTTCACAGGCGTACAGGAACCGTGCCGTGACTGAACCCGACTGCAGTGGCACGAACGTTGCAGCAAGCTTTACATTGTATCTTAGCCTGATAGTCGCATTTCTGACACGTTCGCAGCGCGATTCTCTCCCCACACGTTATGGCCAGTTGTCCCAAAAACACATTCATGGAATCATACCAGTGGAATTTTCTTCTATCAGAGGTACTTGTGTGGTCCTCACTGTGTTATTGTGGAGTTTACATTTTTTTTCTCAGCATTGTTTAGTCATGTGATGAATACCTATCCCAGCTCACTTGTTGGCGATGTCCTGGCACACCTGTACATTTCTCACGGCGTTAAACAATCCCATTGAAATGTATCTTCGGCCCAAATCGATAGTAGTGCTTGTACTTCCTCACCTTTTAGTTTCAAATTCTACCAGTTTCTACCAATTAAAAAACAGTGATCCAGTGGGTTCAACTGCTGGCCACTCTTGGGTACAGGTTGCTTTTTTGTAATAGAAAAATATTTGTTTGTGGTACAGCGTGGTTCCCTCTCCCAGTGCAAAAGTGCCATACGTGATAAATGGAATGAGGTGTGTTTAACGAGTCTCATTTAACTCATACTGCAGCTGCTTACCCTTCTCACTTTGGTCACACTGCAGAGTCTGACCTGCTCCTCTTCAGTCACACTACAATGTCTAACTCATGGGTGACCAGATCCTGTCCTGGACGGCCAGTGTTCAGCACAGTTCGGTAGTTTTTCTCGTCAATCACACTCAGTAAACCTGGTAAGTTAAACCAGGGGGAAGTTTCACTTAGCAGGATTTCACAGTTAGCTGGGTTAACTTCAGCTAGAAGTCGTGATTGTCCACTAGAATTGCTCCTTACCTGAACTCTTATTGGACAATCACGACTTCCATCATAAGTTTACCCAGCTAACGAGAAAATAGCTAACGTGGAATAGCCCCCAGATGTGTTTGAGCCAGGAAATCACAAAACCGTGGACACCAGCCCTCCAGGACCACAACTGGGCATCCATCGTCTAACCCATCCTGCCTCGGTCACACCATACAGTCTCACCGGTCCCTCTTCCATCATACTGTGGAGTCTAATCCTTCTTAATTCAGTCACACTGCAGTGTCTAATCTGTCCCATGATCGTTATATTGTTGAATCTACCCCATCTAATTCTGGTCAATCTGTATTTTGTAACCTCTCTCAGTCTAGTTTCTAACTCCTCACAGTGTAGCTTCAGAATCAGAAACGAAAACATTATTGATCCCGGAGGAGACTGCTTAAGCTATGACTGCACAGACACACAGAGGCTCAAAGGCAAGAACAATATAAAATGTAATTTAAAGTCAAAATAAAACTCTTGTCTCTGAAAATACACTGTGCTTTATACACAAAATGCTGTGGTCAGTAAGAGAGGTGGATCCAAATGTAACGGATAAATAAATAAAATATATTGCTGCTGAAGTAGTTCACCAGTTAACACAAATTCCACTTTGGAGTTGTTCTCTACATCGAGTCTGTTATTCCATGTAATATGGACATATGTGGTGATATTGCACATAATAATTTAGAAAACAACAGATTGCACATCTGAGTTGCAGCAGGTTGTACAGATTATTGTGTGAGTGTGTGGCAGGGGAGGAGTTATAGAGTCTGAGGGGTGGGTCAGACAAGGGAGGAGTTATAGAGTCTGAGGGGTGGGTCAGACAAGGGAGGAGTTATAGAGTCTGAGGGGTGGGTGGGTCAACCCGGGGGAGTAGTTATAGAGTCCTAAGGGTGGGTCAGACAGGGGGAGGAACTATAGAATCTGATGGCAGTGGGGAGGATTTTCTGTGGGGTTCAGTGGAGCACTTTATGCTGGTTAGTCTGTGGCTAAAAGTACTTCACTATTCAACCACAACACTGTGGGGTGAGTGATCAGAATGGTCCATGATGAACTGAAGTCTAGGCAATGTTCTCCTTTCAGAATCAGAAAACTTTATTGATCCCGGAGGAAATTGCTTATGTGATGACTGCCACAACACACAAAGACACAGAGAGACACAGAGACACAAGAACAATATAAACTAAAACAAGTCTAAATAAAATCTAAATAAAAATCTGCAGAAAGAAAACAACCACAATATGAATAGACTAGGCTACATACAGAAATGCTTAGTATAATATCTATCTATAAGTAACGCAGCAGAGTGAAAAACTATTGACTAGTGATTGTTTGGAATAAGTTATGGCACTTTTAGAAAATCAGTAGTAGTTCAGTACTAGTAAGTACTATTAAGTAATGAAAAGTAATACTGACCAAGTAGTAATATTGCACACGAAGACAATATTTCACTATATTTAGTTCCTCACCCACCACCGAAGGGGCACTGTTGGTTCTCACTGCTCCCACTTCAGATGTAATATGAGCTTAAATTAAAAGTAAATGCAGCACATTTTGGCAAAGATCTTTTGTACCCATTTTATACGTTTCTGAGACTCAGTAACTGAAGACAGACTAAGAATTTAAGGACTGATCGTTTAGGCATGTGGAAATCTGACCAACCATTAAAGCGTTCCCAAGAGAAAACGTATTGAGGCTAGGTGAAGGAGGGACACATTCTGGACCAGTGCAACACACAGACACCAGCGAGGATTATTCCAGCAATCTCAGAGCAGCATATATTCATTTAGTATGAGCATGTACCTCTCTGTAAATGGGAGGGCTGTATATGCGAGTGTGTGTGTGTGTGTGTGTGTGTGTGTGTGTGTGTGTGTGTGTGTGTGTGTGTGTGTGTGTGTGTGTGTGTGTGCATCTGTTTGTATTTCATCACCAAATATCCCTGTGCAAATGCGCTTCCAAATCAAAGTGGGAGATAAATGGGACATCATTTCCTACTGATCTCCATTTCTCGTTATCACAAAAGGCTCGCTTGGACGTGCCGCCCTACTGTCGGATTGCACGGTGAAACTGACAACAGGCGGCGGGTGGGGCTTTCCAAAGGAGAAAATGGGTATAGATTTAGATAATTGTCTTTGATTGAGTTAGTGTTGCTGGTATGTGTAAATCTGTTCAAATCTAATAGAGGCTCAGTGCTACTCCCGTGATCAGTGGAAGAAACGGGTTATGTCACACGCTAATGGCGAATAAGCTGATGCTTATCATAGGCAAAGACAGTGGGCGGTATTGATAGAATTCAATTTCACAAATAAATTATGGTATCAGATCATATTTGCATTCACTGTAGTACTGTCACTATCGATTACATTCATAATCAAGTATTCCCCCAATACATTTGTAAAGTAACTAATGCTAAACACTAAAGAACTGTTACATTTGTTGTAGCAAATTCAACAACAACATTTTTGGTAACACTTCATCGGAGGTCAGTATTCATAAAGCTACATGATGCCTGCATAAACCTTTCATGATAACTGACACAAACCTACATTAGCATTTATAAAGGCTTGTTCCAACAAGAGTTAGTTGTCATTAAGGCTGCTTTAGTCCATTTTAACATTTGGTCAATGTGATTCCACCCCAGGAAACAGGTGGCGGAGGCTTAGTGGGTAGGACACTTGCCTCTGGACCAAGAGGTCATGGGTTCAAATCCTACCTTCAGCACACCACTCCCTGAGCCCTTAACCCCAAGTTGCTCCAGGGAGACTCACAGCTGTAGTTAGGGAATGGAAGTCGCTTTGAATAAAAAAGCGCCTGCTCACATGCCATACATGTAAATTTAAATGTCATCATTGTCGGAATAAACCTTTTTAAATCATAAAACAGGATTACGGTTTATGTATCCTTATGAACACTGGTGTTTAGTGCTCTTTTAAATACTACTATGAAAAAATATTTGAGTCATTTAATTAATTGTCAGGCATATATATCATCGTATGGCAGTGATAAACGCAGAAATTCTCACGAGTATCACTGCTACAGTAAAGCTAATTTCTCACTTTGATGAGAACTGCAATGTTATGCTAAAAAGAAACGGTGGTTTACACTCAATTCCCACACAAGGCATGGCTATGTCAGTTTTATAGTTATTTAATGGGTCCTTCAGTGAAGCATAACCCATGATTCATTTTATGTCACATGCATTACATTTTAAGTGCAAACATGTGTGCATTTATGAGATCCTGCTGGTGTGGGTGCTCTCTCTTGAGCAGATTGATTTTCTCAGCATGACTTTATTATGACATGAGGATGCCCTGTTTCTCATTCCAACTGCAAACTAATTAGTGAGCCATTTAAAAACATACATTCTAATTAATGCATTTTTTAATCTAGAATTGTGGCAGCCCTATTAAAGTTAATGAACTCGTGTATCTGGAGCACTGGTACTAAATCCTTAAAGACCATCTTTCAAGTCTGATATACATTGTATTTCAAAATTATGGCATATCATTATTATTATTATTATTATTATTATTATTATTATTATTATTATTATTATTATTTTGCAATTTAATACAACAATAAAAATCAATATTGTTGCGTTACACCAAGGATATAACACTTAGCAATAGCATGAGCTGCCTGTGTGGGTTCCAGTTTGGTTTTTATATATTTCATTTGGTGTGTGTGTGTGTGTGTGTGTGTGTGTGTGTGTATGGCAATGATGCCAGCTGTAGGTCAGTGGCACAGCCATCAACACTCAGGGTGCCCGGGAACCACGATATCACTATGGCAACAGGCTCTACAAGCCAATGGCAGAGAGGATGATTACACACGAATAACAAACCAATCATCCTTCAGAATGACAAGGCACAGAAGCGAAGATCCTCGCACACACATACACACACACAGAAAAAGAAACCCACAAGAGACACAGAACAAACACTGAAACGGTGCGCGCCACACAAAGCTGTGCCCTCCATTAGCGTTCAGTGAGTTGTAGTTGATGTAGGACTTTTATGTACCTGAAGCTGTTAGCGGGTTCTCCTCTCTTAAGGGATGTAAAGTGCAGGGGAGTGTGTTTAGTCTGCGCTCAGCAGGGGTCCTGCTGCTGAAAAGCTAGATCACCCACACATGTTCCTCAAAACGGCGCTTTTGAGACTTTTTGAGACAAACTGGGCTGAATCCATGTTTCCTTTTGTTAAGGTTTCATCAGAAATCACCACTAACAAAACACAGAAATACGTAGGATGTGCTGTATGATTTGCCATAGAGGGGAATTAGTGTGTGTGTGTAGAACATGTAGCTTGAAGCCATCTGGAGGCAACATAAAAAATTCTGGGAACATGTACAGACATGTGTACAAATACACACACACACACACACACAAACTGGTAGCCCCCAGGCTAGCAAACCAAGATCCATTACAGTGCATTAGATGCATTGATCTTCTATAAAAGTAGACAAGACCGAGGGCAAGGAACTGAGAGCGTTTCTTTTTGGAAAGGGTGAAGAGTGTTCACTTCTTTTTTATCCATTACACATTTTGTCCTCACTCTGTCTGTTTTCTTTTTCCATCCGTCTTCTGTTTTAGCACTACTCCACCAAACGGGTTACATGGGTCAGCCACACAAAACATGAGCAAGCAAATAAACACGCCTTTTATTTCTGTAAAAGAACACACACACACACACACACACACACACGCGCACACACACACACACACACACACACACACACACACACACACACAC
>JBBIGA010000032.1:16396700-16409497 GCA_037576975.1 Alestes dentex
CGTCACATGTGAGGATGGGGTAAATATATAAATATATATATAAATATGAGTGTGTGTGTGTGTGTGTATATATATATATATATATATATATATATATATATAAAGTATATATCTGTGACCTCATATCAATTCATCTTAATCGTAGTCTTGTGCAAAATGATTCAGTGAATCATAAAATTGCACCGGGCAACATTCAATCAATCATTTTGGCTCATTCAGAACAAATCCACAAATATGTATGTAGAAACTGTTTACTTTGTTTGCTCTGTTTACAGGCACTACTTTTAATTTTTATATTTTGAAAAAGACCCCCCAATTATTACTTTGCCAAAAAAATGAGTGCATACTTTTTGCATATCATTATAACAGATCAAATTCGATTACAGCATCCACGATCGAACCATCACCACCTTCAGATCCATGCTTTCTACGGTGCCAATGAGTTTTCCAGGCCTGCTGTGTACTGTACCCACATACACTGAACATTCTGTATCGGTCATTTACATAAGGCTTGCGCCGATCATGAATTTTTATGGGCTGTTTATTTACAGAAAATTTGGCGGATAGAAAACTCTGCGTGAGAATGGACGAATGAAACACACTAGCATATTCCCAGTCATAGCTATTAGCCAAAGTAATACGAATAACATTACTTGCCTCTAAATGGCCCAAAAATGCATTTTAAATTCATAACTGAAAAATCAGTTGCCTGTTTAAATAACGGAATCAAATAAAGGGCATACAAATAAAAAGCAACTGGCTGTTTAGCATAATGAGTCATGCAGCATTCACATACAGCTTGAGTACCTGGCTCACATCATAGTAACGTCATAAAAATGCAACACAGACTGGCCAATACATACATGCATACATGCATACATTAATAGATAAATAAATAACTGCACTGGCCAAACTGAAGCAAAAATCTGCCAAATCTGATTGTGCATCCCTAGTAAGCACCAGTTCCATCACTCAAAACTCCTCATAGATGCAACAGAACTTGGCTAATAAAGTGACGTTGCTTCTAAATACAGCCGAATGTAGTGAATTACACTCTCAGCATCATGACCATTCACTCAGTCTGTCTTGTGTGTTAGCATGAAAGTAGGCATGTAATGGAAAAACACAAGAGGAGACTCGGAGCTCTGTCTCACTGAGTAAATGGGATGCTGAACTGTCTTGGGGAATGTGTGTATGCGCATGTGTGTGTTGGTGAGTGAGCATCATTATCTCACACAGCTCGCTCTTGTGGTTTGCGGTGATATTAAAAGACCAAATTGCATCTCAGTATAAAGCATTTATTAGAGACACTGAATGGATTGAGTGCATTAAAAGCCCCCGCTGCTTTCTGAGTTACCGTTAGTCAGCGTACACACACACACACACACACACACACACACACGGCAGTGGCCTGTCCAGTGGAATCACAGGCAAGCAGGTCCTGCTCCGAAACCATAGCGACCTTGTGTTCTTTCCAAGCGCACCGCTTTATTCTGTGCTTTTCGGACGGATCCGTTTTGACAAGGGCATATTGAGGGTTAGTGAGATGTGAAAATGTCTGCACTGTGCCAACCTGATCAACTAAAAACCCCAGACAGATACACAGAGAGAGAAAGAGAGAGAGAGACAGACAGAGACAGAGAGAGACAGAGACAGAGAGAGACAGAGAGAGAGAGAGAGTAGGAATACACAGGAAGAGTAAAAGGGCAAAAGAACTACAGCGGAAGAAAGCAGAAGCCGGAAAAGAAAAGAAAAGCAAAAAATATTAAAGGGAGAACAATAAAAGTAAAGAAAGGATCAGACAAGAAAAAAAAGAAAAAAGAAAAGAAAAAACAGGAAAGCAAAAAAGCAAAGAAAGGAAAAGAAAAGACAAAGAAATAAACAAGAAAACGATAAAAAAAGTAAACAGAAAAACTGAATTAAAGAGAACAAAAAAGATAAAAGAAAAGAAAGCATCAGGAAAGGAGGAGGGTGGTGTGAGTGTGTTTGGCTGGGTGCAGGGGTGTGTCTTTGTGTTCTGCCCCCTAATCCAGGTTTCCTGAGTCCCTCCAGCTGAGCTGCTGGTGTGCTGGAGCGCTGCGACCGAGCCTCCAACCTGAAGCCTTTTGTGTTCCAACCAAATGATTTCACCATCTCTCAATTCCACCAGCTGAGACAACGGTGCGATTCCCAGATGCAGGCTGTGTAAACTATATGACCCAGACGAGCCTGGCAGTGCAAAGCTGCTGCACAAACCCGGTATTGATTTGTTTCAGTTCAATTTCATTTGTAGTGCTTTTTACTGCAGCCGGCGTCTCAAAGCAACTTATAAAAAGGCAGCAGGACGATATCTGGGTCCAGCTCCCTAAGCCAAGGATGACAGTGGCAGGAAAAACTCAGTAAGAGCAGCAGGAGAACACACTGAGACGAACCAAGACCCAGTAAACCCACCATCAGTCAGACTGCATCAATATTCCCCTTCGAATCAACACTCATCACTGCTAACATTCATGGCCAGAATAATACAGACTGAATTTTGTAAATTGTTACACCCAGCTAGATAGCAAGATAGATAGACAGTTAGATAGATAGACAGACAGACAGACAGACAGATAGATAGACAGATATATAGATAGATAAATAGACAGACAGATAGATAGTTAGATAGACAGACAGATAGATAGACAGACAGATAGATAGTTAGATAAATAGACAGACAGACAGACAGACAGATAGATAGACAGACAGACAGACGGACTGATAGACAGGCTGATAGATAGATAGATAGATAGATATAGATAGATAGATATATAGATAGAAAGACAGACAGATAGATAGACAGACAGACAGATAGATAGACAGACAGACAGACTGATAGACAGACAGATAGATAGACAGACAGACAGACAGACAGACTGATAGACAGACAGATAGATAGACAGACAGACAGACTGATAGACAGACAGATAGATAGACAGATAGACAGACAGACAGATAGATGGACAGACAGATAGACAGTTAGATAGACAGACAGACAGACAGACAGACAGACAGACAGACAGACAGACAGACAGACAGACAGATAGATAGATAGATAGATAGATAGATAGATAGACACCTAGATGGATAGACAGATAGACAGAGAGAGAGAGAGAGAGAGAGAGAGAGAGAGAGAGAGAGAGAGAGGCAGACATACAAACAGACAGACATACAGATATTATAACTAATACTACTATTCACACATACAGGATGTGAAACACTGGTGGATTTTCCAATATGTCTGAGGCCACACTGATGATTTCAATTAATGCACTAAAACACAGGTCACCTTCATGAAAGTGCGAGTGAGTTTGTGTGTGAGGCTGTGTGAGAAGAGGAGCTGTGTGTTGGGCGAGGGGGTCTGTGTAGGGAACTAAAGAAATGTCTGTTTGGGCAGAGGGGATTCTGGGTAGTTCGGGTTTGTTCCTGCAGAAATGAGCCATAGACAGGAAAACCACAACTATTTGGCCAGCCTGGTGTGCGCCGCTCTGATTGGTCCAGACCTGACTGCAACAACACAAAGCAGGCACGTGATTGGCCGATCCATTACATATCCATCTCCGACTTGGCTTTCCTCAATCAATTTGCTTGCCTACTCTCTTGCTTTGCCTCTCACTCACTCTCTTTCATCATCTCCTTCTCGCTTGCATTTCTGCCTTCCATCTCTCTCCACCGCTAGACTGATACTGATAGTGCCTTGCCTCCATTTCATTCAGTTCTCTACTCTCTCTCTCTCTCTCTCCATCTCTCTCTCTCTCAGACAGTCTTTCATGTACCGAGCTATAGTGCTGGTATATTTTTCCATCTCATTTTCAGTTGGGTGTTTGCCTGTGTGTGTAGATGCGGAGATGCCAGTCCGAACCAGCAGGAGGGCAAGCGAGCCCTGAAAGTATTATCATACTGATGGAGGGAATGGACACACACACACACACACACACACACAAACACATACATACGCAAAAACACACGTACCTCCAGGGCGAAGGCACACACAGCCATTTATCAATTAAAAGTAGTAAAGTAACACCCAGTCACGAATGGAAATGAAAATTCTTGGCCAAAAAACGAGATTCAAGACACAGCGGGCAGGAACCCAACAGAGAAAACTGGAAAAAGCTGACAATAAATAAAAACCCTTTCCATAAAATACACTTAAATACACTTAAATTAATTTTGTATGGTATGGTACAGTATGTGCCACGAAGTTCAACATCCTCAACGATACGGAACAGCTGGACACCCGGGGCAATGAATTCCATTGTTTTTTAGTCCTTTTTGTGCTCTGGCACTGGCATTTGTGACTTTTTTCAGTTATTTTGCAGTTTTATTTTTCAGCTGCTTTACTTTTGGCGTCTGCATTACTGTATTCTACATTTTGAGCAGTTTCTAAGGAATATGTAAGTGAGAAGTCACTAGTTCACATCCTTTTGATACTCACCATAAAGACTCTCTTTTCTTTCTCTCTGGGTCGACCTGAGAAGGATGGGTTCCCCCTTTTGAGTCTTGCTTCCTCCTGAGGTTTCTTCCTCCAGCTGAAGGAGTTTTTCCTCGCCTCTGTCGCCTTTGTTTCACTCACTAGGGGCTCGGACCTGGACTCTGTAAAGCTGCTTTGTGACAGCTTGGTTGTAAAAAGCGCTATATAAATAAAATTGAATTGAGCTGAACTGAACAAGTGGTGGTTCCAAGCTGTCTAAGGCTACTCTAACATTGCAAGAATTACTGTTCAATTCCCATGTTTTGCTCAGATTCAACCTTTTTTCATAAAATTATTTTCAGGGGGCGTATCCCTAATTATTGGTGCATCCCTAATTACACCACCCATTAAAGTTATTCTACCATCCTACCATGCCACTAGTAACTAATTGCTGTGCAATATCAGGTCAACAGTCTGTGACTGTACACCTATATAGAGACATACAGGGTAGGTGGAGCCAGTGGGTGGATATAAAATGGCCATTTGGTCACAGATGAACACACCACAGCCCAGCACACAGTGTGAACAGTGTGAGATTGTTCTCTGCGTTTAACCCATTCACATGAGTGAAGAAAAGGGTAGCCGACAATGGTGGCCAGGGAGCAGCGTGTGGGGAGGGTACCTTGTTCAAGCGTACCTCATTGGTGCCACTGGAAGTCCTGGGAATCTGGGAGTCCTGAGAACTTTCTCATCACAGAGGTAACGCCCTAACCTCCAGGACACCAGCCGCCCCAAAAGTCTGCCTTTAGTCAGGTTTGAGCTCAGAACGCGTAGTCGACAGCCCAACGTACAAGATATTTGTTAGGCCTAGCAATGCTACACTCAACTTAGAGAACAGCACCTAAAGAAGCATACAGTATCACCCAGCATGTAGTATCAACCCCATATAGAGCACTGTACAACAGTCCAGGCTTCTCTCTTTCTTTCTCTGCCATATCGCTTTCTCCTTCATATCAATTAATGGCCATGGATCTGTTTCAGGGCAAAACCCGAGTCCAGCCTGGTGGAGGGGGTAAGGGGTGAAAATCGGCTGGTGCTTCCCCATGAGGAGTATCTGTTGCTGGGCCCTATTAGCAGGATACTCCCCGGGCGGGATAGGAACTTGCTGTTTGTTTGACCTGTTGTATTCTCCCTCTCTCTTCTTACATTGACTGAAATGGGAGCTGTATTTTTGGACACATGAGACCGGTGTCATCACCAGAGCAGCAGACGATCTGATCGAAGACTTTATCTTACTCGGAAAGAGAATGTATTAGAGCTGGCACGTTTCAAACTTTAGAAGCATGAGACAAGAACATCAGACAAGAAAGATTACACCATACACTGTCAGAGTCATTAGGAATACAGACCATATAGACTCACACGAGCACCCGATACGCTCCTACAAGAACGACAGCCATTCATATGAAAGCTCTGGACCTTCTGCTGCACTGAGAATGATCAGAAAATATGTGCTATGGTGGTCTCTTTCCATTGATGGACGACAGTAGCAGGTGGCTGACAAATTGCAAATTAGCAACAGATGGGCTATCTACCTACATAACTAGTCTCAGGAGAATACATGTCTGGGGACAACTTGTTAAACTTCTGGTGCTGACAAGTCTACATCCCCCCAAAACCTGCCTGCAAACTCATTTTTACATGTGACCCACGTCTACATGCTTCATTTTTAAAAATATTTTAAGGGGGTCATTTGGAGCCATGCTAACTAATATGGTACACCCATGGGCTAACAGGCCTGCTGTCTATTTTGAAGAGCTCACCATCGCCCCCTACTTGAGCGCCAGCTTCAAAAACCATTACAGTAAACCCCTGCTTATACGCGGTGCAGCAGTGACGGCTTCAGTCTCTCGCAGATTTTGTTCTCAGAACCAAACTAATAATTGTTCGCGGAAACCCCCGCACATGTGCGGAAACCGCAGATATCCTCCGCATTTTCTTTTGTGTTTGTGGCGTCCGGGCCTCATCCACCTCGCGCCCTAGTCCTCATGCTGGTTGTTTATGTTTGGGCGCGGCGGTTACCAAGGCAATCAGTCACCTGAATGGAATGAGCCTCTGCTGCTCAGCGCCGACCCAAACATAAACAACCAGCACGAGGACGAGGGGGCGTGGCCGAGAGGCCTGGACGTCACAGTCAGCTGTACTCAGAGGCGGGACGTTTGAAAGTAGCCAATCCGAGAACGTTATTTATTTCTCCTTGCTGCTGACTGGCTGCTGCCCTGTGAAGCTGCAGTCCAGAATTTCCCCAGTGGAGCGTCTCAAGTGTTCTCGAGTTTTTCATTTTGTTCTTCTTACATCCCTGTATTTTTATTGCTGTAAATTAAATGAGTTTATTACTATATTTACCTGTGTATACTAAAGAAAACAGCAGCGCACACCAAAGAAAACGCCAGTGCATGAATTACGGTACAGTCTATACAGGGGTAACATTGGTATTTAGCACTGCGGGAGTTCAGTGTAAACTGTACAGTACAAATATGGGTTTACCTTAACATTTTCTTTAAAATGAAATTAAAGCGTTTTGGGAGCATATTTGGGGGCATATTTAGGGTCTACACTATAAAAACAGGCATTTTTAGGCATTTTTTTAACCACATCACAACATCGCAGTTTTTCACTATATACTATACGATAAGTGAGAGTTTACTGTATATTAGTTCACAACTTCACATACAGTTCGCTCGCACCTTTGTAAGTCTTCGCTCCCCCAAACATGTTAAAGTCATGGTTATCTCCAGACGCTCTGGTAACATCCAGCCCTGTGAGACCACCAAACCTTGTGCTCGGTTTAGTCCTGGATTGTGTCCCACATACAGGAATTTGTGCTGCAGAATGGTCTGGCAGTCACACTGGAACTGATCGCTACTTGAAAGCGAGTTATACAGACGTCCTTAAGCCAAATGGATAATCAAATCAATTACTTCAATGCACAAAGATAATTTTTCTGACGCGTGTTTGGGCAACCATCTGTAAATATTCTGGAAGATGAAGTACAGGATATTTAACAAGTGTTTTGTTCTATAACAGTCACTTTACTCATGTTTTGTTTTGCTTTATATTGGTTTTCACAGCTCTGCACCTGTTCTCTTTATCAGGGGGTTCCAATCCCAGCTCCGTCTTCCCACGCATGCCTGATTAAATTATTAACTAATTAACAAGATCCTCATGGGCTGGCTCAGGTGTGTGAAGTAGATAAAACACAAGAATGTGCTGTGCACGAGTGTCACCAGGACTGGGATTTGGAGCCCCTTGCTCCGCTTCTGTGCCGCATCTGGCAGGGGCTGCCACGCTCACCCAGGCTGCGTGGACGCTCTAACCTGTTAACACGGGCACTGAAACGGAAAAGAAGTCACTCACAAAACTGTGAACGGAATCACATTCTTTGGAGTGACTGACGCACCACTGAACACCTTTGAGAAGAAAAGGAGGGCCATTGGTGAACCAAGACTAAACGTCCAATGTCAGGTCCTGACCTAAATAACGCTTTTGCGGCTGAGCGTGATCAAATCCACACAGTAAAACTCCAGCATCCAGAGGGAAGGCTTTCTAGAAGATAAGACGCTGTTATAGCTGGGGACAAAATGACAGTATTTACTGTCATCATGATAAGTTACATCACATTATGTCACAATATGCTTGTCTGAGGACATCATGGACGTCACTACTCAAGGAACAATTGCATGTTTTGTAAGAAAAAAAAAAACAGCTCTTTGACTGGTTCTAGTTCAGCTAGAATTGCTGAATAAAAATCACTGTATGCATAGTTTATTTACAATATGGCATTGGTTTATTTTTTGGCTGTGCCAAATCATCACACCTCAGAAAAACTATAGTAATGTATATGATTTATAATGTGAATTATATTTATATGTTGGCCTCCAATAAGTTATAGTGCAGAGCAACATCTGGATTGGTGCAATGTTGAGTTTTAGTGGTATGGATGAATAATGAGCACCATATCCATGTTACTGCTTGTGTTCCTTTTGAAAGAACAGTTGATATAATAAAATATAATATGATATAATATAATATAATATATAATAAACAGACAAATGACTGTATTTCTTAAAGGATTTGATTTATTCTTTGTTTCCCTTCCACTTTTCAGCTGAATACCTGGTGTCATCACTAACAAAAACGAAATAAATAGCAAGTTTCCTTCCTGGAAGTGTTGATTGATATGACCCTATGTAAAGTCTGGTGTACTTTTAAGGCAAAAAAGGTCGAATCGAAAGCTTTGTTTCATTTTACAGTCATGTGTGTAGATCCTTTTGAACATAGAGAGTGCCTAGCACTAATCCTGAGGGAGTGTCAGCACTTCCTCGTCAGCGCGCTGCAGAAAGAAAGAGGCATCAATAGCTAGTTTAAGGGAAAATGATCCAGTTATGCTGGCACAAGCGCCGCTGGCCGCATGTGTGTCTGTGTGTGTCGGAGGCTAATTTTCCCTCGCTCCAACAGTATGGGCTTTGTGCTCCACCTAGAACTCCACACAGGTTTCTTTTTACTCTCCTAGATCATATCTGTCCAAATTTGTCTCCCACATACATGAGCGCATACGGAAACAACAGGAAACGTACGTGTTGAACTAAGAATAATCTGTGGCTTATTTCAAAATGAAAATAAAACCCACTAATATAAAATAATGGTGTCAGACAGGAAAGCTGCATCGACAGGTAGGCAAATGAGATACAAATATGCAAAGGAGACCTCCCGCATAAAATGATTTTACTGCGCACTGTGAGCATCCTGCATCCTGACGATGGCTTTACAGTATTTGTCACTGTTCCAGAGTGTGTTTGGATCAATGGAGGCTTTCACAAACACTGAAATAACGCAGGCCAATCTTCAGTCATGTGGCCAAAATATTAGCTCAACATTTGAGGACATTCTTACCAAATACAGGAAATATATTGTGAAATATTTCTGAGATTTGATAAGATAAGCTGTTAACCATTCAAGGTGCCAGTGTCCTAATACCAAAGTCACCATTCTGTTATTTGCTATGGGAAGTAAAAAAGAAACATTTTAAGAAAAAACAACACTGTAAAATGTGTTATAAGTACTTTGCTTCTAAGAAACTGCTGTAACTATATGTGTTATTAAGGACAAAAATAAGAAGGCATGGATAGTGTGGTCATCCCTAATGCAGCTTTTTTTGCTCACCACTTTAGCTGATGTAAGACAGACCCAGAAACTGTGAAAATATATTTTTAATATGCTGGTACATCATCCTCTGAAGAGCAAAGACCTCATGCTGAGAATAAGAAACGCTTATGAGCAGCCCAAACTGTCCTGAGTTGCTCCTGCAATAGCCCCAGCAAAGAGAGAGCCTCTATCACCCAACCTGGAAACCAAATGATTTCTGTCATGTTTGAATAATCTATTCTAATCTAATATAAATGAATCTAACATAAAATAATTGAGTAGAATCTAATCTAATATTAGTAACCTTAAAACGGAAGTCTAAGTAAGAGCACACTGCGAGTACACTAAGCACAATAACATTTTTATTCCAAATTTCATTTATCACACATCATCACATCCCATTAAGCGCGACCAATTACACTTTCTTGGACTCTCAGCATTGTAGGACTCAGCCTTCTTTTGGCAAAAAGGCCTAAAGCTTAGACAGCTGCCACTTAGGAACCCCAGCTAAATGTCTTTTTAATGAAACATCCATTTAGTCAAAGCTCCGTTGGTGCTGACAAAACTGCATAAAGAATCTCTTAACTTAGTTCATCATGCAAACAACATTATATCACCATATTGCCCACCCCTCTACAACAAGGCACACTGCAGTCATCATTTTTAGCAGTATAATTACAATTCTGCGTTTTGTCCGTGTCCCCATCGAACAGGGAAAAGCTCAGTAAGGCAGAGCCAAGCAGTTGCAGCCTCCTGCTCCCTGTAGAGCATTTTACAGATGCAGTAGCAGCACTTAAGCAGTACTTTTACAACCCCAACAGAGCTGCTGATCGCAAGCAGCAAGGACAAGAGTGAGTGTGTTCTCCAGCTTCTCTCTCTTTCCCTTTCTCTGTGGCAAAACTGCCTCTAACTGGACGAGTGTGTGAAAAAAGTTGCTTGCTTGTAATTAGTTTAGGTAGAGGCAAAATGAAATGATTAAATACAATAAATTAAGCAATTGTAAGTAATTGTTTGACACCATTTTCAAATACTACTTGTTAGAACAATTTCATATTCACTCCATTCAAATTCATTTCTTATACACACTGAAACGATTCCGAACTATATGGAGCATTTAAAAAAAGGTATAATATTTCACACACCGCACCGTAATGAGTACAGTTAAGCCGGACTAATTATACTCTGTTTGGAATGAAACATATTACAGTGTCTGACGATCTTACCGTATGCACAGAAAAGTACACTGAGACATACTGTGTACATCACCTTTAAAGGGCCCATATAATGGCAAGCCGTACCTATTTTTAAATAAACAGTTCAAGGTAGTATGTCAAAATTACTCAAAAATTCATAGAACGTCCCCATCTGTACAGACCTTATATACAGAAACTAAATTTCTTGTTGTGAATTTTATGACGTCCAGTCTACAGCAGTTTAGCCCCTCCCACTGAAGTTATAAAGAGTGTTTCACTCAAGCCTGCATTTGCAACACGTTTCTGACCGCTGTGGCACATAAAACTAAATAATAAGCGGACATCAGGAAAAAAAAAAGACAAAATGTGGGATAAATCTTTTATAAATGAGCTTTTCATATTTTAGAAGCAACCTTTGGAGAGGTGACTTCTTTGAAACAATGTCGTGCTCTGGAGAGGGACTTTACCTGCTCTTCCAATATTCCTCACCAACATTCAAGAGTTTAAGCTGAAACAAAGCCGCTGAGGGGAAGTGGTGCGTCATTATTCCGAGCTCTCTGTCCCCTAATGTTCTAATCACATATCTGCTCCTCCACAGGTTAAAAACAGCTGAGAGTAGATGTGTCCGGGGACTGGCTCAGTGGGTAATTACCGATCTCCCTCGGAAAGAAGTGCTGGAGAATAACAGCACAGGCTATACACACACACACACACACACACACACACACACATATAGATCTACCTCCCCGCCAAACACACACTCACACACGCATGCACACAGTGTATATATGGGGCTGGTAGTGGGGGATGTCCTTTACAGTGACCTCTTTTCCTTGCCTCTATCTCCCTGTGTTTGCCAGGCGACAGATAAAACACCTCGCGCCGCGGTCCAGATTAAAAGAGAGGCGACTAAGGCCGCGGCTGCCATGAGGGCTCGCAGACAACACCTCATCCGTCACTGAGCACAGTGAACGCAGCTCGATAATCATCAGTCACAAAAGGAAACGCTACGAAACAGCTTTATCAAGGCCTCAGCAGCCAGATGCTTCAAAGGCGGGGCACCTTTGATTAACACGGTGAGCTAAAAATGCAGGTACGGCACCACCTGACTAACAATCAGACCATCTAACTGAAGAGGCCAGGATACCCAGAAGAATCTGTTTTGGCCTCTGTCCACTGGCTTCCCATTCATTGCAGAGTTCAGATTAAGGTATTGCTGACTGTTTTTAAAGCATTAAACAGCTTGGCCACATCCTACATCTCTGATCTCCTTTAACACAGTCCAGCTCCCAGGTCTCTAAGATCATCATCAAAGCAGCCGCAGAAACAAAAATGTGATGGAGGCTTTTCTGTTGCTTACATTTCAAGCATTTATCAGACGCTTTTATCCAAAGCAACTTCCATTCCCTAACTACAGGGGGCAGTCTCCCCGGAGCAACTTGGGGTTAAGGGTCTTGCTCAGGGACCCAGTGGTGGTCTGCTGAAGGTAGGATTTGAACCCTTGACCTCTTGGTCCAGAAGCAAGTATCCTACCCACTAGGCCTCCACCACCCCTCCGCGGTAATGTAATAGTCCGCCTGACGATATAAAGTGTGCTTCCAGTAGGGGTGTAACGGTACACAGATGTCACGGTTCGGTATGCACCTCGGTTTTGGGGTCACGGTTCGGTACGGTTCGATAAAGCGAAGTTAAGTTAGAAAAAATTCTAAAGCATGAGGCTTGGTTTGTTTTCGTTTATTTTAAATAAACAGCAGCGTATTAACCATTAAACACACACTCTTGTTTATATTTTCATGTATAGGTGACAAAAAAAACAAGTTAGACATCTTGTGTTAATAGAAAATAGTAATTAATATTAGTCTTACCTAATAGAAAGTAAGTGAGATGGCCAAACGTTTTAAAGGTCGCTGTTTAATGTTTCCATATGAAACTGTTACAGAGCCTGTTCCTTTAAGGAACCATGCATG
>JBBIGA010000032.1:16409597-16440333 GCA_037576975.1 Alestes dentex
GGGACCATATATGCTCAGAAATAGTGTTAAAATCAACTCTTTAAGAGTTAATCCAACACTGTCAAATTTACTGTGTACCTTATACTGTAAATTAACATTCGGATAAGGAGACCTCGATATCAGTCACGATAAAGAAGGGCATTTAAGACATACATCTTCTTACATCTTCGTTTAGTGAAATATTTTCAGTGTCAGTTCTGCTGCTTTACCAGTGAGGAGCCAGGTTTGTGTTCCCTTGCTGTCTGAGTGCTCTAGATTCATTATCATCATCCATTCCATGCCACTTTCAATCGTGCAGCAAACAGAATGTAATTTTGAACCATTTAAGGCGGAACAGAAAACAAGGGTTTATATAAGGTGGTATAATAAATGACATAGAGTGCCTTGGTATGTAATTTCAATGTTTTATCTTTAATTCATATGGGTTCAGTATTAACTGTGCCGTGATTTCTTAAAGATGAACTATCCGAATGCTAAATATAGAAACACTACATAATAAATAATTGATTCGATGTTCAAATGATTCCTACCAGCTCTTGAACAAGGAGAACATGACAGAGCCTAATATTGAGCCTTGAGGTACCTCACGAGTGATTTCTGCTGAAGATGAGCAGAAATTGCCTTCCTTGATGGAATATGTTCGGTCTTCCAAATAAGAGGCAAACCACTTCAGTACATTAGCCTGGATGCCAAGAACACACTTCAGGAGATCCAACAAAATAGTGGCTGAAAGTGTCAAAGATTTTTAAGACACACTTTCCGGAATCAGCAGCAACAGGTCAATCATTAGTTCCCTTCGGGAGGACACACTCAGGATTGTGGAGAGCTCTGAAACCTGACTGTAATTTGTCCAGAATATTATGTGTAAACAACAAGGACAGTTAGAAAACAAGAGTTAAGACCCGTCTAGACTGTCTAGACTGTGACTTTCTTAATAGAGTCTGGACAACTTCTTTAGAACAGGATAAAAAACAATGTATGTTCATGTTTAAAAGCTTTTGAAATTTTTTTGACCGGTGTGTCAGGGACACTGGCAGTGACCACAGAGCAAAACTCCAAAAGCACAAGCATTGTAGTGCTGCTCTGCGGCTACAAATTGTGACAGAGTGGCAGCATTACTTTCTCCAAACACCATGTCAGCAAGGTACAAATCAAACCATGTGCATCCTGTGGCCTCGGTGAACAGAGGACAAGTGGTTTCCTTCTGCTGCTCTTCATAGGCGTGTAGTACCGAGCAGCTGAGGAGGAAGCGGTTAGAGCCATTAGAGGTTCTCTCTGTATCACAACGCCCCTGCAGCTTTGCAATCTACACATTTTAAAATGGTAAAACAAGTAAGTTCAATGTTATGCCGCTCATAATAATGCCTACATATGACAAGTTTATGGGTTATTGTATGAGTATACAGATACAATGCATGAAACACACCCACTCATAGAAGGGTTGCAGCCCTTGAAGGGATCATTTTCATACATATCCATGAATTTGCATACACACAAATAAGTTCCTTCTCTGTATTTCCACAGAAGTATCGCATGCTTTGTGAAGTTGCCTTACTTTGGAATGAGGCTTGTTATAAATGGAACAAATGTCTATCACTCGAGGCCCCTATAACAGTGCTATTTACCTCAACTCATAAAACAGTTTATGGCATGCGATCTCTGGGATGAAGTTTATTAATACACTTTTAAATGTTTATGCAGGTGTTACGAAACTCCTATGCAGACAGCCTCCTAATACGTGTTACTGAGTTGTCCTTATTTGAATTATTTTTTATATTTTCTTCCCACAGCAACAGTACAGGCTGCTGGAAAACCAATTTTTAACAATTTCAACTTCTATCAATCTTCTGTTTTGGAAGTATACTCATACACGGGCATCCACTTTATTATTGATATTGATGGAATCACATCTGGAGCATAAGCCTTCACATCAGCTCATCTTTAAGACACATCTTTAAGAAGCACGTGTGTTCAAACATTTGACCGCTTCAACATGTGTGTCAGTGTGAGGTCGAGACGCTCCCGCTGCTCCGGGATGGTCAAGACTGATGGGTCTGGCCTACATAATTCATATGCTGTTACACAAAGCATGCAGTCAGCAACCCGCAGGCAGAGTGGTCACCCATAAACCTGTCGATTCAGCCTGAAACAAATGACCGCCATTCAGCTGGAGTCTTCAGAGACCGATTGCAGGGTTGGACTGGTGTGGTGGGACCAATCGGTTTAAAATGTACGACACCGAGGTCAACTGCACCAGCTGGACCACAGAGGGAGTAATGGGGAGAAGTTAGTTAACACAACAGGCTTTAAGCAAAGTGGGAAGTGGCCCAATTTCTATATTTCACCTTCCAGTAACAGAAGCAATCATGGGGTCACGCAGGGAAGTTGATCCACACTAACAGCAGAAAACTGACGACCATTTGAGCCACACGCAAGCACAACACTCGTACACTACAGGGCCTAACAGACTGAGCAGGACTGTGATTAAGTATTAATGAGGGAATAAAAAGGATTATGAAACAGAAAGAGAGAGAGAGAGAGAGAGAAAGACACAGAGCGAGAGGTAGACAGGCAAGGAGAGAATGGAGATGAAATTTGCTCATACCGGCTCGAGGTCAAAGCTCAACTGAAGCGGTTTCTCCGAGCTGAGAACGCTTGACCCTGAAGATGACCCTCAGCACACTCAGTCGATGAGGCCGAGCCTCCCTGACAAAGAGCGTGCGAGTGTGTGAGGCATTCTCCATGCTGAACTTATCACAACAGTAAGATGACGTCACAGAAGACCAGTAATTTAGAACAGTTGCGGAGCCACGGCTCGGCTCCAAACCGAAATAAAAGAACAACGAGAGCAGTGGAGCAAGACCTATTACACGCAAAACAAAGCAACACAGTCACGTTCAAAAGACCGCCTAATCTCTGGCACTGGAAGGTGAAAAGAATCAGGTTACGGGTGAAGAATGAGTGTTGATGAGGTTATTCAATTGCTTTTTCAAGGGAAGCCTGGAATGTGAGAGCTTTATTAGTAATGTCTGTACATCATCAGCCTCACGCTTTAGAAACCTCGTAGCTCCACCTCGCTGGTGTACAGTAAGAGGCTGCTGCCCATCTGTTGGTGCACGGTTTGTGTTCCTCAGTCCTTTATCAGTGGCTGGGTATTTTTGGATTGTAGACCACACTCAAACTAGTAACACTGATATGTGTAAAAATCCTGGCCAACTCCACTGCACCTCATACATTCAAACTGCCACACGCACTACCATGCCAGCGCAGTGTCACTGTTGTGCTGAGAACGGTCCATCACCCAAACAATGTCTAGTCATCAGCGGTGCTGTGGTCAGAAACTGATGATGAACAATGGGGAATGAGTAGAAGGGCTTGATTAGCTGTGTACCATTTAAGACTACAGTGTGTAACAGTAAACCTATATGGTGGGCTTGCCATTTCAAATGAACTGGAAAAGTTCATTCAAGCACAGGCAAGAAGGGGTGAGGGACAGAGAAGAGAAAAGTGTGTGGTGTGTTAGTGTGTGTGTATGCGAGTGGGTATGTGTGTGTGTATGTGTGTGTTTGGGGGGGGGGGGTGTTAGTGTCCATGGCAAGGTTCTCTTTCCTCTCCCACCATCTGGCGAGCACAGCCTAATTAATCTCACTAACGACCCACTTAATTCAAACAATTTAACAAATCTCCCACATCCAGATGCAGAGAGAGATGGTGAGAAAGAGAGAGAGAGAAAGAGAGAGAGAGAGAGAGAGAAAGTGAAAGAAAGAGAAATAGATGTGAATACATCTATTCTTCATGTAATAGAAGTCATGAAGCCGGAACTAGCAAAAAAAACAGCAAAAAAGAGGAATAACAGACCAGGAGGAGAAGGCTCCATCGCTCAGGCAAATCCTTGTATCCAAGGAGGGAGGGAAGCAAAGATGAAAGTGAAAGAGTTTCTGTACTTCATAATTAAAGGCGGTGCAAACATAAACTAACCAAGCGTGATGCTTGGGAGAACATGCTTCCATCTGTAAGACAATCATCCAGATTTCATTATGTTACTGAAGAAAGCATCGGCATCCAGAATCCACACGCTCAGTTTGGTTGCAGAGGAATGATCTTATCTGTGTAGCGCAGTTCATGAATTATGATGTGGTGTGTAAATATTTCAAACACATGTGGACCAGAGGAGTTGGCTAAAATGTTCTGATAACTGCAGGAAAACTGACAGAAAGGCCACAGTCACTTGCCTCACACAGCAGTTTCTTTACATTCCAATTGTTCTTAAGAACAACATTATTCAACAACAAAAGTTACAGAGCCCTAGCGAAGACTTAAAACATCCCTGTCAGTGCAACTGGTTTAATAGTATACAAGTGGAAAGTTCGTGGAAGAACAGTTCATTGTCCCTGGGCAGGTGTGCCACTCACTAAAGCTACTGATAAGGAGGGTAAGAGAGAAGCCAGCAGTCACTTGACAGGGTTGCAGGACAACCTGAAAGAAACTGGAACAACAGTTCCACTGAGAACAGTAAGCAGTAGAGCTGGGACCGTAATGATACTTCTCTGCAAATGGTACTGGGGAGTTGTACGGCAGCACTATACCAAGATGTTAGAGAAGAAGTTTAATCTTATTGACCCGGAAAGGATAGAACAAAACAACAACAGGCAAAAAAAACCCCAAAACTTAAGAATGGTTTGTAAAAAAAAAAAAGAAAGAAAAAAAATGATGCTTGGATGGCCTAGTCAATCACCTGACCTGAATCTCACTGAAAATTTATGGTGGGTTTTGAAACAGCCAGTCCAACAGAGAGACCCTCATAACCTTGGGGAATTAAAACAGTTTGCCAAATGGAAGGGGCCAAAATTGAACCCCAGCACTGGAAAAATGCAAATGACTTTTTTTCCCCAGACATCTCAGAGCTGCAACTGCCAATGGCTTTAATGGCAGAAAAATACCACTTTTACTAATTAGTGGTGTCTGAATACTTTTTCCCTCCTTGCTGTACAAGAGAGCCAAGCTAATAAACTGACTTACTCTATTCTTAATCCTCCGGGCACATTGTTTGAATGCTGAAAGGCTGCGGCTCACTCATGAAGGCTGTCCCCAGAACCTCCCTGGAGCCTTTGAGGTAGCACTATAGCTCTTCCTGCACAGGTCTCAAGCTGAATCCCAGCTCGCATGAAAAATACATTTTCAAGTCATTTGTTTGCTTCGGTTTTCAAGCATCGCTGGCAGGCTGCTGAACTCTCCCAGACGCAGCCTTTCAAAGCCAGGCAAGGAATGCTGAAACGACGCTTGCACAACATTCGAAGAGCTGAGCGTAGGTTGCACAGTAGTTTGCAGGAGACGTGGGGGCATGTCTGTACATATTTACACACCGGACCAGGCTTTTTAGCAAGAAGTAAACATTTCAGTCACGGAAACAAACCACTCCCATGCTGTAATCTTGTACTAGGCAAAAAGAATGCTGGGCCTTCAGTTCTAATCAGATCATGTGGACAGCACTATTTTTAAACCAGCCTGCAAAGCGGTAACATTTAAGTAAAACCTGGGAAACAAATGTAATTTACACATTTTTTCATTTTTACCCTATGGTGTTTTAAGTTAGCCTCTTGCTACAATGCCAGTGTTGCTACCAAATAACATAAACTTATATCTCTCCAACTTGCACGTAAACTGCCTGACTAAATCATTCCACACTCGCCTTAAAGGGACATTCCTACCTAGCACTTAATTTTGTATTTGTTGTGCTAGGCACTATTCTGTAGTGCAGCACTGTACTGATCAACTTTATCAGTTTGACTGCATTGACAGAATTTGTACCTTTTTGCATTGTAATGCTACAATATCCAGCATGCATTGTGGAAACACATCGTACAATCATGCACCCCCAGGAAATGTGTAATAATTACAGAGGTACAGAGGTTACAGGAAATCTGCAGCAACTAACTATATTCAGGTTTTTTCACCTGAAGAGGGGCTTTCCTAGTCTTTAAACTGGAAAATCTAATTCTGGAGACGACTGTAGTGCAACTATAGAAGACAAGTAGGCATATTTCGAATAAGTATAGCTTTGGTTAATTTGTCGGTTTGGCCAGAGTGACCCCATGTTGAGCTGTGAAGGACAAGGACCTGCAGCATCACGCTTCACATATTCAAATCTTCACACTCAAATTGACCTGCTAGTGCGATTTCTGACACTGCATGACATAATATCTATATATACAGACTAAAGTATGTAACAGAGATACAAATATAATTTGAAGTCATAATGGAGCATGAATTTTGCACCTACAGTTCCCACAGCTATGAGCTTCTATTACCTGCTGACTTCATTGGACTCACTGCAAAACTTACGAGGCACCAAAGTGATGCTAAACTGGATCAGTGGGAGGGACGGCAGTGATGCTCTGCACATCAACACCAGACATTTGTAGTGATTAATTCTGCCTCATTACATAAACAGGGAACTCAGGAAACAATTTAACTTAGTTCTCCAAAAATATGAAATAACTCGTTTCACATTTTTTAAATATGAGGTCTTTTTTGTTTAGCACCAAATTATGGAGCGAAGCATCTATAAGAGTACTGATAACTATCGGTAACAATTTGCGGTTTCAGTAATAGTATCAGAAAAATCCTGATAATGCCCATCCCCACTAATCAGTCAACATGGCCACTTAAGACATTAATAGTGGCATATAATAAAGAAATTAGTCATTAGATAAAACAACATGAACATAATAAGCCAGCTGTGCTGTCAGAGTGTCTTAAAACCAGAGCAAAGCTCTTGTTGACCACTTTATTAGTGTATCTACCTTATATATGTCTACTTTATATATGACACTTACTGCATGTCTTTTATTGTTTACGGTTCGAGTCCAAATCTACCGCCGTATTTCATGAGCAAGCAATTTGGTGCAAGTGCTGCCTGCATGCACTGATTCTTTTGTTAATATTGCAGCCGTGACACTCGGGTTCACTGAAGAAGACAGTTAAGGTCTTTCTGACAGAGGCAACAATGCATCTGGCAGTTAAAATAAAATTGTCAATTTGTTCCTTCAATTGTTTCTTTAAAAGAGAGGAAACCTGAGGAACGGGCCCGAGATTTAGTTTCGCGGCCCATGCCTCTTCTACTTCTGAAAATGAATGCAGATAGCATCGCATGCTGAACGACTGCGACTCATTAATACTCCGTTATTTAACCCCAGCTCATTCTGAGAAGTTAATTCTGTCCACTGTTTCGTAAAAAGCTCCCATGACCTCAGCTCAAGAGAAGTGAAACTAAACTCTCCGCTGGCCGAGCGGGTGCTTTCGAGGACAGGCCTGAGAACAGGGAGGTCTTTCTTTCTGTGGTGACACCGATACACCTTCAGGATGACTGATTGCTCCCAGAGACATTCACACCTGAGAGATGCTTATCGAGAGCCAGCCGGCTGCATCGCAGAGAGTGCAGCTAATGACGGAGAAGAAGGAGATGCTCATCAGCACGCCGGCAAGGTTTTCTCTTAAGAAGGCCAGCCGTGACCCTAAAGCCAATGCAAGGCGTATAAAGACGCTCAAATGACAAGACAGGCAGTCCAGACAGCTCGGTTTTCTCCGGGACAAAAATCCTTCCCCTTAAAAAGAGGTCACTTTCTCAAGCCAAGGGAAGCGCAGGACTACACACACACACAAACACACACACACTCATCCCTAAATGGCAAAAGTGCTGCTGAATGGAAAAGGCAGTTGTTAATCTTGCAGCCCCCTGCCTCTAGCACCACGGTCCTCCTGCAGGCAAACACGCACAGGCACGTAAACACACCTGCGGCTCAAGGTGACCTGTGTCCGGCAGACTGAGCGCACTACTTTGTCATACTCTGCCCTCCTACCACCATCCATCCTCTTTCCCTCATGCTCTTCCTCTCTCCTTCCCAGACGGGAAGCCCAGAGATTTACATTAAATGGCCTTTGAAGAGCCTCCCGCACGGAGCCGATGGTTAAACGGGCACTTCGACCTTCAGGGCAAAACGAGACTGTGAGTTGAAGTGGGGGTAAATCAGTGAGGTCTCCAATAAGCAAAGAAATCGTTTGGAGGCGGGGGTGGACAAAGCTGTTCTGCAATCGGAGAAAATTAAAGAGCCTCTGGGAAAAGGTGCGGGGGGGTCAAATTCACCGGCATGACAAACGTGTAATCGATGAGTCTCTGAGGGAGCGACAGACAAAAAAGAGAGACGCAGAGACTGATAAGGGCGAAGAAGTGGAGGGGGGAGATAGACAAAACTGAGAAAGGAGGGCATTGTGAAGAGCAGGTCCAGGCTTGAAGAGATAGAATAGAAGCAAGGAGCTTGAAATAAGCCCACTTTTCCTTCCTTGTATTGGGTTCATATGTGAAAATGGCTTCATTTTCATTTCAGAACCATTACATTATTTGTAATTTCTTACATTATGACACTTGATCGTAGTCTTTTTTCATTTGTGTGTATTCGGTGCAGTCCCACTGGTTAACGTGATGCAGGCCTGCGACTATGTGAGCTGATCACAAGCATATAACAACCACTGTGAACTAGGTGTCAGTTGAGGCACATACAAATAAATAAAAATAAACAAGTAAAATATATTTGAGACACATTGCAACTGGGAAAACACAAAAAAACAACTCTTTACTAATGACTGGTTCTATAATACCTTTATTAGTGAGTAATATGTGATTATTTGATCTTATAAACCTCTCAGTTGAGAGTTACTAAATATAAATAGCTAGGAAGTAAGATAGCCAATGAGTAAGGATGCATATTGAGAACTGGTACTAAATTGGTTCCTGACTGGTTAGTACCAGTATATATCTAAGCTCTTTGAAAAATGGTGATGCTGTCGGTATTTATACGACCTTAACGCATTCTAACACAGCTACTATTTTCAAATAGCTGGTGCTGGGTTGGATCAGTGGGAGCGACGGTAGTGATGCGCTGAGATTCGCTAATTAAATATACAGGGAACATAGGAAAGAAGTCACCCTGTTATTTCTCAAAAAAGTAATCCAATAACCGTTGACTCTTTTAACATCTTTTCATGTGAGGTCTTCATGTTTAGCACCATATTATGGAGAGACGTTTCGGTTAGAGTATCAATAACTATGGGTATCGTTAAGCAGGATCAATATTCATATCAGTATCAGTAAAATCCTAACAGTGGCTGTCCTTAGTATTTTGCCAACTTTGCCAGTTTAGGCTTGTAATTTAACAGTGACAGAAGAAAAATACAAGACAATGAAATTGTTCATCACAGTGATTTGTGAAAATGAATCATTAGATAACACTTCAAAGCACTGGCAAAGCAAAACTCTTGTCAACCACTTTATCAGCTGTATCTACTGTATATATATTTTTTTTACCTCTGACACTCACTGCATGTCTTTTATTGTCCACTGTTTGATTCCAAATGTACCATCTTATTTCAAGAACACGCAATTTGGTGAAAGTGCCACCTGCATGCACTAAGTACAACTTGCTCTTCTGTCCTCACTGTTGTCTTTTGTTAAAATTGCAACAATGACTCTCAGGTCCACTGAAGAAGACAGACGACCCATTTTCAAAAGGTTTTTCTGACAGATCAATAACATAAAGGCTCGATCCAGCAGCACAAACCGCACAAAGAAGCCCGAACTTGGACGGCAGCTGAGCAATATTGTACTGTTCGTTTTGGTTTGGTACAGAACACCATAAAGCCTATTCAGGAGCACAATACCCACAGAGCACAAAACACAACGGCACCAGAAAATGGAAAGCAATAACCTATGTCACATCCACCAGCGGGAGACTTTGATAGAAAATGCGCACATTGATACATGTGTTGAATGAAGCGCCTAACAATGAGCAATGATGTCTTTACTACAAAGTCTGAAACGGATCACAGGTCTTTCTAAAATTCTTCACCCAGGCACTGAGAGACCGTGCTTAAAAATGGTTCAGTGTAAAATCTCATTTACGCAGTTAGCCTCGTTCCCAAGTCATAGACCAAGGTATGCTTGGAGTCCGAATTCTGCTTCTTTAGTCCAGAACTGTCACATACATAGTTATGTAACATGTACATGTACCCTGAAACATCTGAGACTATGCAGTATAGATACAATGAATTCAATTTAGGAGAAAATTAAAGGCTAAAAGCAAGCAATAAAAAATGTAGAAAAAATATATTCCAACAAAAATTACGAGTGTGAACATGTATGAAATGAGCCACTAAGTCGACCCATACGACTGTGTAATAATCAAATAATTCAAATCAAATTAAAGAGAATTTCAAAAGGCTAAAGTAATACAAATACACAAAAAAGTATTTAAAACAAAGTATATTCCATACAAAGAAACATCAGAAATATAAGCAAGATCTGTACAGTGTGCAAACATTAAACACAACTGAATATCTATGTTCTATAAAGTGCAGTGTGCTTGTTTGCTGAGTGATGTATAGACTTAAATGACAAAAAAAGTTTGTGTTAAGATGGGCATTTGGGAGGTATTTGTGAGGAAGACTGCCCTTGAATCAGATTTCTCTATATTTATGAGGGTCATTGTCACAAGAAGTGATTCAAGATGCACTCCTGCTTCTGAGGTGGCTTGTGAATGCAGAATCCTCTGTCTAAAGTAGTTGCCCGGGGCTTTCACAGAGTACTCAGTGAGGTTTTGTTCAGTTTTATAGCTCAGAGTACGTCATACTGCATCCTAAACCACACCGGGGCCTTAGCTGGATGTGGTTGTGGGATGACTGAGATCCATTTTAGCAAAGCACATTAATGGAGACAATTTGAGTGGCTATCGATTCCTATCCGGAGTTGATTTTTCTTTTCACTCACACCTTTGTATACATGACTGATCAAGTTATAGCAATTAACCATTGGCAAAAATTCAGTGCAATTACTAGGAAAACTCACCTCTGAGCTATTGACGTACCACAGTTATTAAGTTGTCAAAGCAACGAAACAAACGGCAATGATGGATATCACTGTTGAAAAAAATGATGAGATATTTAAAAGGGCACACTCTCCATCCCATCACACACGTTTACAGCCCATACAAACATTCGCTGCAAAGATGCAAAGTCCACACACACACACACACACACACACACACACACACACCTTCACCAATCCTGTTCCTGCTGCTCCACTGTGCAGCAGGCATTAACAAGATCCCAGGAGTTACCAGCACACACACACATTTGCACATGCACACACACACACCGTGCTTGTCACATTATAAACAAGGAGTGAGGACAAACATGTACGTGCACGCAGCTTGTTAACTGCAAGTCTGATGAGACCCAGCTTCCCTCTTTTCTCATAACAGCATTACGCAACAGAGAGAGAGAGGCACACACACACAGGTTTGTTTTTGTACAATGTCAGGATGTGGCATCACATATTCACTACATGTCCAAAAGTTTATAGACACCAGTTCGTTAAAGCTGCACGATATATGGACAAAATATCAGTATTACAATTTTACTGCTACGTATAGTGAATTGTGCCTTTCTAGATCGTATCATCACTTTTATGGAATTAAAAAAGGCTCAAAGTCTGGAAATATTGTTTCAAGTTTCATGTTTACTAGCCCCATAGATAGAAAATAAGCTACAAAAACAGCCCATTTTCAAATCATAGTTTTGTGAAGTCACAAAACCAACACATTTAAATATATCTCCTTATTCTGGCTACAGCAGTTTAGCCCCACACATTCATGCACCAAGTCGCCAACACCTTAAATGGGTCATAAATTCGACTTTTGTTGGATTACCCGAAGACCTCGATTCATCAGAGCACCCAGTAACACACCTGGAGATGTGATTGGTCACCCTGTCAGAAATACTGCGATTGGTTAGAGGCTCATTTGCATATTGCTTTATACATTTCCATATTTGCTTGATACCCCTCCAGCTGATGCTTGGCATAGAGCATGACCTCAGGCCCACGTGAGGCTGCTCCATAACATCCCATAGCACAGTTTTTCGCAAATGGACATTTGTGTCAGCAATGGGTGCAGCTACTGGGCAGCAGCTGAAATCACCAATTAGGAGGGATGTCAGGACATATAGGACATATGGTGTCCTGTAATATGTGGTGTATATGTAAGTACTCCTCTTCCTCCTCCTCCTACTACTACTACTACGACTAATAATAATAATAATAATAGTAATAATAATAGTGATAATATGAAGCATAAACAGAACCATTTATGACTACAATCATCATTATCAGCATTGTCATCACAGTGAAAAATAAATTACCCCAAGTGACTGATACATGTCAGCAAATTATTATTTGTTCCACACAGTGTAGCTCTCTGATCTTCACTCCTTCAAAAACAGCCCAGACAAACATTACCTCAGACAACATCTGACTCTACAGTAGGAGATGAAAGACTCCTAACTTAGCCATTCAGTCCAATGGACTAACATTAGCCTGTTAAACTGTTTGTTGTACGTTGCGTATCTGAGTATTCATACAATAAATAATCCCACACCAGTGACATGTTGCTGCTTCCAGTTAGAGACCATCTACTAGCCTGGATGCAGGCATCATTTAATAGCACGAATGACAGTCAGAAAGTATGTCATTGTATCAGCATCCCCTTATTCAGATCCAGATGGTATATTAAAGTGACAAAGTGACAGTATTGAATACAGTGCAGTGCTAGTTAGGACCCCATTCATTGGGCACAGCTTGTTTTATTTTATTCTGATTTTCCTAGTCAGAAAAAAAATCTAAAAAAAAAAACAACACACACACGAACACATGTCTGGACTGATATTTTCCCTGATTGGGTTGAATAAATGGCACATGGTAAATGAGATCCTCTCTTCATTCTCCTCTGTTGTCCCTCCATCTCTCTAAAGAGCACTCACTCAATTTCACTCTCTCGCACCCTCTTCCTTCCCCGCTCTTCATTGTGCCACCCATCACTTCATCCTCCTCTTAAACGGCGCAGTAAAGGCCAGCAGGAAGTAGAAGAATATCTGTTTGTGTGAGTGTCACCGCCCTGTCCTCAACATATTGCATCCGCCTTCTTTCATGGATAATGGTTCTGCATCGCGTCGGCCATCTTGGCTGGGAGACAGGCAGGATGTGGGAGTGTGTGCGGCTGTAACATCATCTCAGGAGCAGCAGGCAAGCGCTGATTACAAACACAAAACAAAAGTATCTTCTGCCCAGACGTGCCAAAACATGGCTTAGATGCCACACCATCCCCCAGAAAAGCATCCCACGTGCACACACACACACAGGCACACACACAGGTGCGTCAAAGATTACATTCGTGTTGTGTCGGTGGAGTATCTGTGTGCATGTATGTGTATATGTACGTATGTCTGTGTGTGTCCAATATGCGTGTTCATGTTTGTGTATATGTATGTTTGTGTGTGTCCAATATGTGTGTGCATGTACATGTATATGTATGTATGTGTGTCCAATATGTGTGTGCATGTATGTGTATATGTATTTATGAGTGTCCAACATGTGTGTGTGTGTGTGTGTGTGTGTGTGTGTTTATGTATGTATGTGTGTGTGTGAAATATGTGTATATGTATGTGTGTGTGAAATGTGTGTGTATGTGTGTATATGTTTGTGTGTATATGTATGTGTGTGTATGTATGTATATATGTGTGCATGTGGGATGTATATGGGGAATGTAGGCATGTAAGTGTGCATGTGTGTGTGTGTGTGTGTTAGATTTGATATCATCACTTATTCTCCACAATGTCACCTTTTCTGCATCACAATATCATGCTGCCACGAAGCACTCTCACAGTCCTTTTCTGCAGAATGATGAACAGGCATGTAGAACTCTATAATGACTGAAAAAGAATGACGGGCTATTATCATCCAGAATGCCTCACATTAGAAAAGTGATAAAATGTCAAAGCGGACAGACTATAGACAGAATAAAAACCCTTAAAGATCTCCTGGATTCTATCTCACAGAATATAGTCATCATACACTGGTGAGGTTATTTTTAAACGAAATAGCAGCAATTATTTCCGACATGTGGATGGAAGTGTACGCTGTATGTGCATGTGTGTATCTGTATGTATCTGAGGTATATGTAAGTGTGTGTGACAGTTGCTAGTGGGGGCAGATGGCTTATCGGTGTAAGGCTAACAAACGTCTGTTTCTGTTTGTCTGTGCATTTGCCATGAGGGTGCAGACCGCACAGGAACTCTGTATTTGTGCAAATTTGCATATGTGTGTATGAGGGGGATAGAGAGAACACAAGCTTGTGATTCAGATTCAAGATTCTTTATTTGTCACATACACAGATATAGAAGTACAACGTGTAGTGCAGTTTGCCCCTGAAATGTCAATAAACTGTGCAATATAGTAGCAATATATTAAAGAGAAAATTAAGGCTACCACAAAGTAATAAAAATGTCTAGGAAAAATATATTAAAATAAACATATTGCACAGACTCAGAGACGTTTCATGGGCAAATTTCGTACTAAGTGCCGTACTTGTATGTGTAACTGTATATGTGACTAATAAACAATCTTGAATCTTGGAAGGGCGGGCAGACTCTGTACATTAACTTGGCTGCTGGTTTCCAGCCAAAAATCTAAAATCCAATATATTGCCCGTCGTTGACTGGATTATTGCCTAATGTAAAAATCTACCATTTTCTCTTGTACATCATTATAATCCGCCAATTTTAGCTTTAAATGAAACATTAACACAGAATACAGAAACATTAATGCAGCTGAGCTGGGTGTGAAGCAGCCATAAAAATATTTCATGTACTCATGACCACACACCACTGAATTCTGTATTAATGTTTCATTTAAAGTTCAAATTGCCAGATTATATTGAGGCACAAGAGAAAATCATCTGATGAACTTTGGTATATTTTAACATTAGGCAAAAATCTAGTCGACGAAAGGCATTATATTACATGTTATATTTTATCATATTGATTTTACTCCACTTTGTGCTGTGTCTCAGCTGTGAGAAAATCACTGCAACACAATTCCTCAAGAGACTGGTTTCTTTTACATTAAAATGCCCACTTCTGACACTTTCGGGATGAATCCTCTCCCTGAGTGTGCATTACATGCATATCATAATAATCCCATAATTACGCGTGTCTACTCAGGTATAGAAAAGTGAGGAAAATCAAAATAAGGGGATACGTGCACTGAAAAACAAGCTTCTGAGCTAAAAGTCTCTTTGTCGGATTTCCTGAGATCTGAGAACTGCTGCAATCTGAACTGAAGAGCAAATTTCCAAAACTCGCTCGGTCCAAAAGCGTTTTACTTGTTTTACCTATACCTAATATTTAAATCGATATTCAATGTCACAAAATCATGTACAAGTTTAATATTTATATCCTACTACATGACACAGCATCTGCCATCTTTGTTTATGATCTACTGATTTGGAGACCTGGGCGACTGTGCGAGCGGACTGAGTGAGTTTTGGGTTCTTCCACCCAATCCATGCCCAACTCGTGACCCACCCCCCCTTGGTTGAGACCCCCTGCCCTCCACAGCAGAACTATATGTGACTGAAGCAAGCAGCTCTCCTGCGTTCAGTCACTGAAAGTACATCAGTGTATCAGCACTGGTTAACTAAAGCCGTAAAGAATGTAATTAAAGTCTAATCTCACAGTGGAACTGTAATATATACATACAGAAATAGCCCGGCCCACCCGGAGAGAGAAGAAAAAGGAAAAACAATGACGGCGACTGTAGGAGTGTGGACAGAGCAAACATTTTATTGTTCGTGAAGCTGTAATATCTTCTTCTCCCACTGTGACGGAGGGACAAAAATGATTTTCTCACACTCTCTTGCTCGCTCTGTCTCTCTCTAACACACACACACACACACACACATGCACACACACACACACACACACACAGCATCTTTACCCCATTAACTGTCAGAACAGGAAAGAGTTTCTACAAGCAGATGGTTGGCTCGCTGCGATGAAACAGCAGTAAATGTGGCTCCCGAAAATGACAACTGATAAAGACGAGAGGATGAAAGAGGAGGAAATAGAGAGGGAGGGAGCGAGAGGGAGAGAGAGAGAGAGAGAAAGAGCGAGGGAGAGGCAAAACTAGACAGAATGAACATGAATGTGTCCAGCTGGTGAAGGATGAATACACAGAGCGAGAGTGTGTGCTACGCCTAACAAGCTGAACAATGGGCTGTATCTATGGAGAATCTGTCCTCTCTACCCATGCAGCGAGAGAGAAAAAAAAAAAAAAAAAAACACACCCCCCCACCAACCCACCCCACACACACACGCTGAGTTCCGTGACCAAGCACAAATTTCACACACATGCGTACTCCTCACGGAGCAGATGGCTGGCTCAGTGGGATACAGCAGCACCTGAACTACCAGGAACACACACACACACACACAAACATACAAGCACACAAAGGCCTCCTCGCCCACTTACTAAGAAATCTGAGCAGCATTCTCTCTGCCCATTCTTCTGACAAGTCAATCAGCCAGGACATGTTTAAGATTTCTTCATCAGTTTTAGACTGGAGCTACAAGGCTAATGTAGCTAACAAGTAATGGCAGTAAACTGCATGCCTGAACGACCACACTTGGCTCAAACACGTCCAATTGATAATAATTAGGGCTGCCCAATACATCCATCCTGATCCATTCCATTAAAATGAGAAGTATAATTACTATTATCAGTCCAATAATGAGACTGCAGCCGATCACTAGGGCCGATAATTTCCCATTCTATATTTAGCTTCCACGCGCAGATGCACACAGTTAGCATGGTCGTGCTGTTGGATATGGAAAGCAGAATGCTGGGGTTCCCATTCTTTCTTCCAATGGTCCACATAATCATACACAAAAGCTTTTGCAATCCTCAAGACTTAACCAGTCTGACTGTTTAAGCCCTTAACATAGAAGTCATATGAACTTAATCAATACAAAGCTAATATAGTAGGGGTGCAACAGCACAGTCGACTTGTGAATCGGTTTGATAGACATTCCAGGGCTCATGGTTTGATATCCTCATGATATATTCAACAAAGACTTTATATTCTCATAATACTTTATGAGACTGGACTGCGTTGTTGGCACTGGTTTAACAAAATGCAGGTACATCAAATATCATAATTAATAGAATGTTTATTTACCACCACGCATTGTCACATATTACTTTTTTCATGCATTGTCACATATTACATATATAAAATGATATAACTCTATTTTGATGCATATGATTAAAGTAAATAATATAATATCGTCTAGCCCAGTATAATGGTATGAAAATAACTTTAAAGCATATATTCATTGATCAGAATTGGACTGTAAGGTGGCTGTTAGTGTTACTACTGTCATCATCCTATCCATCCATCCATCTATCCATTAATCCTCACACTTTATCCTAACCAGGGTCCTGAGGGGTGTTGCGGCCTTTCCCAATGTACAGCTTGAACAGGTCACCAGTCCATTGCAGGGCACACAGACTGTCAACATCATTATTTCAGAAATTCAGTAACTTTCATGCGTCCGTTCCATTCCTACTGATATAGAAGCTAGATAGCTCGCATTGTATTAATTTTAACCGTGATTGTACAACACTATGGTCAAGACACACACATATCCATCAGAGGTTATACAATTGTGCACATTTGATTTATTCCTGTATTCTTGCTTGAAATGGCTAAAACTGTATATTTACGCCCCAGAACGACCAAAGACCTGGAGAACAGGAGGAGACTCTAGCTCAACTAGTGCACAACACTGATATACAGAAGAGCATTCTTTCACATACTGAATATTTACTCAGCCCTTTTAAAGCTGTCTCCTGCTTTACTTGTCAACATTCATTCACATGAATGGCTCCTTCTCTCCATATAAGCTGCCTTGTCTGTAGTAGGGCAGAGTTGTACGGTCGGGGTTTTGTGGTGAGAGCTTGAGGCTCTGACAGTCCCAGACAGAGAAATGGCGATAACTTAGGGACATGTGATGAGTAGAAAGGCCATTCCTCCTGGGACTCCGCGTCCTTCCCCAGGCCTGTTCCACTCTGGATGAGCGTGTCGCCTTCCGCCAAACCCCCAGCATGAACAGAATGTCTATTTTTATAGAAAATTTCCCAACCAAAACCCTACAAACAAGCTGTTTTTGTTACAGTGCCGTTATGTAAATTACCACCGTTTCAAATGGCTCTGTTTTGTATCCTCTCCAAAAAGTAAGAGGCGCTAAAATGTTCACAACAGTTTGGCCTGAAATGAGCCGGAATGAAAAGGAAAAAGTAAAGTCCTCCTTTATCCACGGTTGTGACATCACAGTCAATTCAAAACAGGCTGGCTTTACAAAACAGTCAGCATTTCAGGTTTCCATGGTATGGTCCCTTTAATACGCTTTGCTGGGGGCACTTCATTCTAAATGCACAGCCAGCTGAGCAGCGGCAATTCCATATGCGAGTTGGCGTTCTTCTGCTAGTGGATGTTTTTAATCTTGCCTGCAGAGAATGGATGCAGCACAGAATGTTCAGGGACAGACAAAGAAGCCCACAAGATGATTCCCTGTAATATCTGTGCAGTTCACCCAGTACAGATGTAAACATAACTGAATTAACACAGATGCTGCAACTTTTACCACAGTCAAATCCAATGTGCTGGAGTACACAGACAAAACATGCATAAATGTGTTTACTTACACATTTACTTACAGGATGCGACATTCATCCAGCACATTTACAGCCAACAGCTACAGCAGAGCGCAGGTCATATCCACAGGTGGCCTACTTTCAATCACATCCAAATAAACGACAGGCCACGGAAAGGCCAGACAGGGGGATAGGGTGATAATGAAAAACAGAAGCCAAAGAGATGAAAGGGAGAGTGGGGTGCTCGGGGGGGAAATGAGCAAAAACAGCGACTGAGTTAATTATTCCTGAAGAGAAGGAGAGGTGGAAGAATTTCACACAGAAGTGAATATGAGAAACAGAGGGAGGGAGGGGAGGAAAGGAAAGGAGAATAAGACAGAAAGAAAGAATGAAAAAAAGAAAGAAAGAAAGGAGGGAGGAATGGAAATGGTAAAGCATAAGGGAGAGAGAGAGAAAGAGAGGAAAGGAAAGGAGAATAAGACAGAGAAAGACAAACAGAGAGAGGAGGTCAGAAAAGAAAGAAAGAAAGGAAACACAAGGAAGGAATAAAGGAGAGGAAGTACAAAGGAGAGAGAGAGAGAGAGAGAGAAAGAGAGAAAGATGGTACTGGTGAGATTGACCCTTAATTGCAGTGACCATGTGGTCACTTCCAGTCAAACGGTGAACTCCTGAAGCCTCGGGGGACCAAAAACACACACACACAAACGACACACACACACTTTCACACACGGTGTCAGCACATATTTGGGGTTACTGTCTTATCAAGATGAATTACCAACAGAGTGCAAAGAACAGACACCTACTGCACATCAAATATACGGTGAGTCATCCTTTCTCTCTCGCTCTCTCACTTCCTCACACACATACACGGACTATGTGAAGCACACACACTCGTTTACTTTATTTGACAGGCACCCAGACAAACACTGCTCAGCATTTCTTCTTAAATCAGGGGTTTTCATGGGTGGGTGGGGGGATGGGGGGTTGTCTCTCCTTTGCTGTAGTAACAACATCTACTCCTTTGAGAAGGCTTTACACTAGATGTTAGGATGTGAGTATTTGATTGCATACAGCCACGCCAGCAATAGTGAGGTCAGTCAGGTACTGCTGTGGATGATGAATGGCACTTATACTCATCCCAATGGCATTAGATTAGGCTCCATCATTCCAAAGAACCCAGCAACACAGTGTTTCTTTGGCAGCGCCCTATTGAGATTATAAAGCCGTGTGTGTGTGTGTGTGTGTGTGTGTGTGTGTGCAATTGAATATTTGTGACTTATTTTGTGACATATAGAAAAGAATCACCCACATCAAAATATTCAGATTTTGCTGCTTCACAGCCCAAAATCCAATAAATAAAGCTTGGGAAATTGTTTTTTGTGTGTGTGACTTCATTTCAGGCAAAAAAAGTGAATATTTTGACGCAGTGATCTTTTTATACCCACTGTATGGTGCAGGTTTTGTTTTTTTTAGTTAAGGCTATTCTGTAGCTGTGTTATTGCATCTTTCTCGGCACTGCATTAAAACTCACACCTCACACACAGCGGCCCTGGTAAGTAGATTGATTCCACGCTGACACACACTGACAGCCAGAAAGCATACAGAACCCCTTTGGATGCACATGCAGTGAATTCTATAACCAGAGGACAGTATTTTTCCATATGGAAATTAAAAGGCAAGAGCTCCATTAATTATCAATGGGTACCACCTGCTAACCTGCATACACCCAATCTGTGGATGAGGAGAGAGGAAAGTGTCAAGACAGGGAGCAAGAAGTAGAGGCAGAGGAGAAGGAGAGAGAGAGAGAGAGAGAGAGAGAAGGAACTGTACCAGGTATAGAGGGCAGCTTGCATAATGTAGCCGTTGGTATTGCACCAGATTGTGTAAAGAGGAAAAAAGGGAAGGGTCAGATGAGCTCTGACACCAGGGCTGGAATTCTTAGAGACAAGTTCAGCTCCGCCCACAGCCACAGTCCTATAATATTCATACACAAACATACAGACACAAAGTGTTTCACTATATACAACTACTAAACCCTCCATGCTGCTTGCTGCGCTCTCTAGTCCAGTGCATTACATCTGAAACGAAACTATGAAGTTAAAACTGCAGGCTGTCAGCTTTAATTTGAGGATCTTTGAAGGCACTTTAAAAATCTGCAGCGTACTTCACTTTCCGAAGTGCAGTTTTCCGAAATCACTCCATCCAGAGAAGATGCTGCAAAAACATTATAAGAAAATGACATTACTGCACAATATATGCGGTATGAATTTGAAAAGAATGCCTTATGGCACTGCTTATAAAGGCAAAGTAATCCTTGTGAATCTCAAAATTTTAACCAATAGCCACTAAAACAAAAATTAATCCTAGGCAATTTGCCACTAAGCCTACATCTAAACGTAGAAGTGGGCACCTTTACTGTATTGTGATAAATTACTTCACTACAGGCTTATGTTGATACTAAAGGAACACTGGCCCACTGCACTTTTCATTATAAAGAGCACAAACTCAACCACGCACATAACAACAGCTCCTTTACTGGCTAGAGAAAATACCCCGCCACTTTTCTGAATGCAGCAACATTAATAAAATGCAGACATTTTACCACAGTAACCCAACAGTCTGAACATTCAGTACTACATCATTTTATATCAGTTTGAATTCTGAGGTAGATCTTAACATTGGTCCAATGCCAATAATTGTTTTCTCACTGTAAATCAGTAATACATTGTGCCCATCCGCATTTTACGGACAAACTGATGGCTGATTTGCCATTAAAGTCTATTAGAATTGTCCGTTAGCACATATGAGCCTCTGAAGCACTGCACTAAAAAATTGTAAGTAATTAACAAGAGCATTGTTCTCGCTCTGAGGACGACTTGTGGTGCGGCACACAGAACATTAGGTCCTAGAGTTAGCCAGAAATTTAGATTTTTGTACGTTTTTTAAAATCTCCATGTTTTCCTAAAGCTTTCTTTTCAGTGACCTAAAGATGCAAAGTGTTCTCACAGAGATCCAAACACACACAGACAGAGCTAAACACAGAACTCATTCTCAGACTAATGGGTTTTCTGTGGAGAATCTCATTGCTTAGCTAATTCTAGGACCTAATGTTCTGTGTGTCTGAAACCAGCGCGCTCTGAGTCAGCCTCTGAAGGAGAACAATGCTCTTGTTAATTGCTTATAATGTTTTAACGCAGCGCTTTAGAGGCTCATATGTGCTGATGGACAATTCTAATAGACTCCAATGGCGAATCAGCCACCAATTTGTCAATAAAATATAAATTAGACTCAGCATTCTCTCGCTTTAAGAGATAATAAAGTCGCACACAAAAGACTGTTTTGCACCGACACGAGCATTAACAGCCCCGTTCTTCTAGAAGATCTGTGGTGTCTCCACCGGCTGGAAGAGACGACTGCTCCATGAGGATGATCTGGAGTCTGGAGACCGAATCCTAGGGTTTACAGCTTTGTGTCAGAGTGGCTGGAGCTGATCTGAGGGCAGCGTCTTGGCAGGCCTCGCGGCCGCCCATGAATTAAACATGCAGGGCCGCTTCTCAGCAGGCTGGCTGGAGCCCTGGCTCTCCTTTCAGTCCTAGCCTCTATTGTGGGAGCATCAGTTCAAGTGGTCCAGAGCGGTCAGGAGCCACTCCAACCCTGAATAATTAAACCACATTTTCAAAGCTCGCTCTCTCTCCCTCTAACAGGAGGCCCAGATCAAGTGCACTATGTGGCAACCAGTAAGTCATAGCTCGTAGTCATGTACATCACTGGTATCTACAACATTTCAAATCAACACATCAAAATTAAAAATGCTGAAAAAAAAGATTCTCTGATCAGAAAAACTTTGTGTAGAATCCAATGACTTTTCACCATCTACCCTTGTGTCAGTCAGCTCTAGTGTTAGGGTCTTCAAGGCAGCCTGCACTACTCCAGTTCATTTTTGAATAATAAAATGCTCAGTAAAATGGCCTGCTGTTTTATTAGATTGGACACCCTTGAGTTAAAGCCAGGGTTTAATCTGTGCCAGAAACTTTCTACATACAACTCACTATACAGAACTAGACATGTCACAAAACTAATCTTATTTTTTACAATCAGCTGATACTCAAAGTTTCAGTATCAGAAATGAAAAAGCAAAAGATTTTTTTGTACCACTAGACATAAACAGCTGGAGAAATCATCTTCTGCTGTAGAAAAAGCTCTGAATCAAAGTAAGTTCACATTACACATTACAGCTTAAAGACTTGGACAAACTTACTCGTGTGTGTGCCATGTATTCTTCAAACTTTACAATAACACGCATGTAGTTACAGGGCAACCAAAAAGGTGTTAAAAGAAATCTAAACAATCTTCTCCACAAGGCTTCTCTGCTTTTCACTCTGTGAACAGCATAAGCATTAAAGATAAGCATTTCTGATGAATGAAGAAACAATCTTCTCTATTGCACCCTTTAAAATAGCTCCAATTTGTATTGACGCAGCTTTACATTCATGAAGAGCTACCTGGGATGCTTCTCCTACAGGCTTGTTCCATATTTGATGACCACTGGTAACCACTGCCAGAGTGCAATTAAAACCAATTCAATTACTTAATATAATTTTTTTTTTTGTTCTGGGACAAAATGCATAGGCATCTCTTTCTTTCTTTATACTTGTCTGAGAAATACATTTTAGACGATTGTCATTTCACCCAATGTCTTGATGAAAAACATGCATGATGTGCCCAAACCACTTGGCACTGCGGTTTCATTGCCGTTGATTATGAGCTCTTGTTAGCTCTCGTGCCAAAAACAGGCCCACGCTTTCAATGAAACTGCTAGTATTTGAAATACTTTTTACACTGATTTGCTCAACAATCTCCATCAAAGCTCAAACATTTTTGAGAAGGCTCTATTTATGAAAGAAGACGTGAGACTGTTCCATTCGACTGCATTAATACATGCTTTTGAACTGTCCATGTCTTTCTTAAAATATCCTCATTAGGATGCCAGTGCTGCGTTCTGGAATCAATTTCAATGTTGATTTTAATTTTTGACGGTGCAGCTTAACTGAGCATTGCTCTGCGGTTGACGAGTAAAAAACAAAAAGTTAAAAAAAATCAAAAGTGAAGCTGTGTCTGGTTTAAACATCCTTTTTTTTTTTCAGACACGATGTCAACGTTCATCACTGAAACTGTCACGAAAGGGCTCATTTAGCCTTTGGGCCAAGCGAATGCCGGGTCAAAGGAAACTGGCAAATTTGAGCCCTGACAAAAAAACGGACAAATTTTCCCTCACTGTTCTTTTGTGCAGAGAAAGCTAAAAACTGCAGCTTGGGGATGTGTGTCCGGGACAGTGACAAAGACAACATCATCAAGCAAACACATCGTGAAAAGGCTCACTCTCAACCCCTACTAAGGGCACTGTACGTTCTGAGTTACCCCTAAAGGATCTGGTCAAGCATATTGACTAATATTGATTTCTGAGTACCCCTAAGGGTTAATTAATATTCAGTAATGCACTATCCAGGTTTTTGCTTCATATTGGCACCTCATGAAACATAAATATGACAAATGGTGCACTGGAGTTAGTATGCTAAAAATACATGCACTATGTATGATTTAGAAGATCACAGAATGAACATTTTAAAATGTCTTTTTTTTAATAGCCAAATCATCTGGTGACTACACTGGACTGAAGAAGGCTGCCTTGAATAAGCTGATTATAACACTAGAGCTAACTGACACAAGGGTAGATGGGATTCCACATGTAGTTCTTGTAACATTCCCCTTGTTATGTCCTCTTTTTTGGCCTTTATAACGTGCTCCTGTCTTTCCCGTTTTCATGTCTGTGTCACTGTCTTCCCATGCCATGTGTCTATGGGTTTGTTTAGATATCTCTCTTGCATCTCCCCTGGTCCATCCTTGTTAACCTCTGCTCTGTTTTCATTCTGCTTTGTTTAGTTTCATTTTCTTTTCCTTTATTGTAGATCTTCCCCGTTTGTTCCATGTTCTGTTTATTTCTTGTTTAATTTCTTGTTTCCTTAAATTCATGTTTAAATCCGTATCCATGCCTGCATCAAATTATTACAGTTCTTTTGATCTGAGAATTATTTGGACCTAGCTGCAGTAGTTTGCAGTTATCCTAGCTGCACTGCATATTTAATCCTTAAAATGTGTCTTTGGCAAACAGATTCAATACATGTGTTCTGTTAGCAAAGTAATGTGGCCCCTTACAGTCATGCATGAACACACCACAGCACAGCAGACAGTGTGAAATTCTTTCTCTGTATTTGTGTGGGTACGGTACCTTGCTCAAGGGTACCTCAGTGGTGCCTCTAGCTCACTTAATTTTAATTATGACCAAAAATGCTGCAACTTTCATCTGAATTCCACTGAACTGTTGGCTTGTGTTTTTTCTCGCTAACATTTCACAACACTGTGTCATAAATACCCACATAATGACCGCTAACATTGTTGAGGAACAACATGTGACTAGCTGTAAACAGAATCGCTAATTGCTATCATAAAGATAGGAAGTGCAGTTTAAAGTGTAGATGTTCTCCCTGTAACTTGGCGCTCATGGGTTTTTTATAGTAGAAAAATGTGCACTATGATGGTCGAGAGCTAGTGCGGAGAATCGAGTCTGAACCACAGTCATCACTCCAGGGCTGTTCCAGTTTCACTGTGTTTTAGCCTCCTCTCACCATGCCTCTGCAGCTCCTGGCCCAGGCACTAAAGCACAGGAGTCTGCAATTCAGCATGCCCATCTCAAAATAAACTGAACTGAAGACAAACAAAGCTGGGCTGGAATAATAGAAACCAAATACTGAGAACTACGTACACTTACTAAGCACTATTAGACACAGCATCCATACACAAGCTCTAATTCCTCATCCGTCACTTTATGACCACAGAATAAGTATTAAAGTGTTATGGACAACTCTCAGTCCAGCGGTGTACAACATCCTGGCAACGCTGTTACTCATACTCGTTTCATCCTGTCACATTACCCTGAGACTACCATGTCTGTGCCGCTACTGGTCCACAACACAAGTGACATCGAGTCAGCAATAATCCACTATGGTGGTCCCTCTTTATTTAAGAAGTACAGGAACTGATTGACTGACAAAGCAAAGGCTGTCATTTCCACCCATGGGGCACTTTTATGGTAGACACAGATTTTACATTGGACATCAAGTCGGTATTGGGAAAAAATGCTGGATCAGATATTGGAAGGAAAAAAGGAATGAATCTGATGTAATTCTATAACAAATGTAACCTGATAATATCACACAATCTCATAATATCACAATTTCACAAAACGAAGTAGTAGATATATAACAGTACATGATAACCTCAGCAACAGCAACAAGCCCATTATTAAACTATTAGAAGCTAACAGAAATGATTACGTTAACAACTTCCCAACAGTTTTTGAAATGTTTCTGTTCATAGAACGATTTGTATAAGACAGTCATCTTAAATATGGTACTTCAATTAAACGTAGCTTCTTAAAGCTTAGCAGGAAAATTCTGGTATCCATATCGGGACGATATTCTAGTTTTCAGTATTGGTATTTAAAAAAGTGGTATCGTGCCACCAATGCCTAACAAACCGAAACTCTATAGAAAGTCAACTGGGAAAAAAAGGCCTGCATTCATTTCTAGGCTGGAAAACATAATCACCATAAAAACTGACTGCTGAGGTATTGTTTTTCAAAAAGCTGGTCATGGGGTACATAAACAGAGAGACGTCTCCTGGTACACCGATACGTGGGGGGGGGGGGGGGGGGGGCTGCGTGAGACAACAAAAACCCAAAACCACAATTGACAAAGTTCTTTCTGAACTACCAATAAAGCCAGATTTCCTAGTTAGTCTCCCTTCAGCTTTAAACATGTTTAAGTGCCAGCTTCAGTTACAAACGACAGTCAACGAGAATGATTATAGAGAAATTTAACCAGGCTTGGAATTACTTTCATGTGTAGATTCAGCATGATAGTGACGGTATAGTAAGAGATTCAACAGTCATGTATTTGCTGCCTTAGCGTGATTGAATCCAACTGAAGCCTAATATAGGAACCAACAAACTTATGAGAACTGCCAATTGGTGATAGTGGAATCCAAAAAAAGTACTAAAAATGTACCAAAAGAAGCATTTAAGATCAATGTGTTAAGTATTAAGGTCATAAAATTGTAATAAAGATGATTTGTAAATGTCACAACCGTAATGAAAAGCATGTTCGTTTTTCCTCTTCACTATTGTCCCATTTGATATTAGAGGTATTTTGGTAAAATATTGAAAATTGCAGTTTTTTCCTGTACTGCTCAGATATACTTGAACTCTTTTCTTCTAAAGTGGGAGTAATCTTGGTAACTGAATAGCACCTCATTCACAATCTGACTATCCTACACACACACACACACACACACACATACACACACACACTCACACTGTCTACCAAGGGAATATCTGTCAGCTCAGGCAGACACAGGAGGCTAAAGTGAAATCTGCTCTGTTCTTCAGCTCCGGGTAAGAGAGAAAAGTGAGTGGAAAAAAAGGCACAATAGGTCAGCCTAGCTCGACCATAGAGATAAGATTTAAAACTGGAAGAGCTCTACTGTGTGAGGAAGTTTCTATATAAGTATATAAGTATCAGTACTACATTTTTTATTATTGTAAGGTTCTTAAGGTCCAGCGCTTCCCCCACATGAGCTATATGTTACCCAAGTATATTTTGACCCATTAAAAAAAGTTCTTAATCAGTTTTAAAAACTGTGCTGTTCGATTCCTCGTTGTGTATATAAAATTGTATTAAATGCTATTTCTAAAAAAGGCATAATAAAAAAGGCATATTAATATAATGTTCCCTTTGGAAATTATGCCAGGTTTTTTTTGTTACTGTTAATTTACTTGAAAGTAAACTTAAATACAATCTTACACTGGAATACCAGGATATATTACACAACAGTAATAATAATAATAATAATAATAATAATAATACACACATGAATGAATGTAAGTACACGGATAATCCACAATCAAAAATCAAGACACAAAAGACACTAAAATGAACAAATTAAAAGAAAAACAAAGATTTACAAACACACAGAAAAACCGAGACTTCACAAAGCAAGGCCAAAACACAAAGCCCATAAATAAATGGGCTTAAAAGCGTGGTCCAGCAGGAAGCAGAAGCTTATTTCACATGGAAGAGTCCATGTGCAGTCTCCTGGGGGTAAACATAATGTCATCACTAAGGTCCATCAACCAAATCCAGGCTTTTTGAATGTCTTTCATTGCTCATTCTGGGTTTCTACTCTTAATACCAGCTGAAGAGAAAAGTGTGCCTCCAAGGGGGTGTCCTCTTTTCAAGACGGCCCCGCAGGCTTGCTGGGACAGGTAAGGGGCTCGTGTAGCATTTGTCTGTGGAACGCAGTTGACTGTCATTAAAGTGCAGTTTTGCATGGGTCAGCTTTTTCAGACCCACCCCTGCTCGACCAGAATACTGGAAACAGGCACCCACTCACACACTTTAGAATATAATTAATGGCACCTAGTGAACCACAAGGCAGCAGCATTCGTTAAACTAGAAACACTTCACATGCAATTTTCCTATATACTATAGGATCTACACTAACCACACCTGCTGAATCTCACACAAAACATATTTTTTAAAAGTATGTTTAAGATTAGGGCGGCACGGGGGCGCAGGGGTTAGCGCTGTTGCCTCACAGCAAGAAGGTCCTGGGTTCGACTCCCGGGTTGGGTGCAGGGTCTTTCTGCGTGGAGTTTGCATGTTCTCCCTGTGACCGCAGGGGTTTCCTCCCACCGCCAAAAACATGCATGCATTGGGGACAGATCAGTTGAGCACACTAAATTGCCCCTAGGTGTGACAGGCCAATGATCTGGTGGAACTTTGCATGATGATTATGTATGTGTTTTCATCTCACTTACATCTGTAATTTCTATAAAACAAAGAAAGAGAGTGTGATGAATCGTTACTATGCATATATATATATATATATAACTACAGTAAAATATTTGATCTTTTCCGTTGGGAAACAGAAGCCTTTTTTAATGCGATGATATTCTTGTATTGGATCACCTGTTCCAATCTGTACTTTTTCACACACATGACATGGTGGGGCCATGCCTGTGAATCAAGGTGTGTGCATAATCCAATATTTATACACAACAACTTCAGAAAACATCTTGAAACATCCTTTTTGAGAGGTTACAAACTGTCTTTTGTGGATTTTAAGGGTTTTACATCAAATGAAAGAATTTCATTGTTGCCATATGGCAACAATGCACCAGCAATCAACAGGAATTAATAAATACACTTCCACTGGACACACTGGATGCTGCTATTTTAACTGATCTACTGTAATATTCAAAGTCAATAGTATTATATAGTGTTATACTCAAAAGTCAATAGAATTTTTTTCCATATTATTTCCTGCATATTTTCATTTATGCATATTTCCATGTGTTTATCATGCCTGGTTAATATTGCTATGCCTTACCAGTTTACTCCTCCCTTACTACTACTACTACTACTACTACTACTACTACTACTACTACTACTACTCCCCCCTTAACATAGTTCTGTTGCCACATGCTGTTCCCCTATGGCAACCAAATACACTTTTCTGAAAAGAAACTAGAGAAATAATCTACTTGAAATTATTTGTGATGTGCATTTCACAATGAATGCAGTGTTGTGTGTGTGTGGGGGGGGTTGTAAACTAATTACTCAATTAATCATCTCATTCTTTGGTAGATTATGCAATTACTAATGTAATCAACAGTGACAGGCCTAGCATTTTCAAGAGTGAGAAAACTGTTCAAGCGAGTTAATGTGTTCCTCACTGTCAGCAATAAGTAACTGATACTCGTTCACCCAAAATACACCAACAGGGAGCAAACTGTCTGACAGGAATCTCTGTATGGCCTTAACACACACACACACACACACACACACACAGATGTGTACATATGCATGGATAAAAAAACAGCACTTTTCTGATTATTGAGGACAGTATGGAAACTATGTAAAGCAACGGCTGTACTGAAAAAGTAATGCACTGAATTTACTTTATTAAAACATGCATATTTATTACATTACCGGGTTATTACACTGCAAATACTGTCAAAAGTATATGTATGACAAATGTGTGCTGAATGCTATATATTATAATTCATTCACATGGACAGGATGTACACGTAGAGGTAAATTCAATAAATTGACCAGCACAGGGGACAGAAAGGTCAAAGACGTGATATGAAGGTGGTAAAGAGGTGTCCAATACAGAGATCCTGAGAGTGAAGGTCTCCGCTGGGTTATGGTGTGTTTATTAACCTGCTGATGAAGCAGAATTCATCTGCTCTCTCTCTCTCTCTCCCAAACACACACACACACACACACACACACACACACACACACACAACAAACATCATAGCCCAACAGATGACCTATTGCTTGTTCAGAATTTGACCATAGAATAGACTTTGAGAGCAGTCAGTGTTCTCATTGATCTGTGACCAGCTCTACAAATGGTTCCCTTTTATTACAGATAGAGAGAGAGAGAGAGAGAGAGAGAACGAAGGGGGAGTTCTTCACTTGTATTTTTCCAAAAAAGACCCCAGGAAACCTCAAGGTCCGAAGTAAATGTTTTCCTCACTGGCATTGAGTATGTAGAAAAGGCCACTTTGCAGTTTCACAAATACATAATAAAAGCAGTGAAAACGTGTTACGCATTTCAACACTTGGTATCTATGGACTGTCAGTGCTTTTAAGCATCACTGCATTGTAAGTTGCCGTCGTGTAGAGCACAAAGCCAGCTGTGACATAAAGCAAAGCGCTGAGGAGAAGAGATCGCTCGAGAGTAAACACCCTGCAAGGAAGGCAGAAAAAAAGGCATGCTCACTTCTGATCATCGCTGACCATCATACAGGCTGCAGGAGAACTAAACACTCATAACTGACCATCATACAGACTGCAGGAGAACTAAACACTTATATCTGACCATCATACAGACTGCAGGAGAACTAAACACTCATAACTGACCATTATACAGACTGCAGGAGAACTAAACACTCATAACTGACCATCATACAGACTGCAGGAGAACTAAACACTTATATCTGACCATCAT
>JBBIGA010000032.1:16450685-16461143 GCA_037576975.1 Alestes dentex
ACACACACACTCACACACTCACATACACACACACTCACACACACACACACTCACACACTCACACACACACACACACACACACACACACACACACACTATGGACAAAAGTATTGGGATGCCTGACAATTACTCCAACAGGAACTTTAATGGCAATGCATTCAAATACATAGACTTTAATATGGAGTTTGTTTCCTATTCTGCAGCTATAACAGCTTCCACTCTTCTTCCACAAGATTTTAGTAGATTTCTGTGGAAATTTTTTGCCATTCCTTCTGTAGAGCATTTATGAAGTCAGGCACCTGATGTTGGATGAAGGCCTGGCTGTCAGTCTCCTTTCCAGTTCATCCCAAAAGTGTTGGATGGGGTTGAGGTCAGGGCTCTGTGTGGCCAGTCAAGTTCTTCCACTCCGAACTGATCCAGCCATGTCTTTATGAAGCTTGCTGTGCACTGGGGCACAGTCATGCTGGAATAAAAACCATGGCGTTGTCCAGAATGTCTTGATATGCTGGACCATTAAGACTGCCTTTCACTGGAAGTAAGAGGCCTAGCCAAAATCCTAAAAACAGGTGTGCCCCAATACTTTATGGGCAGCTGGTGCCCTAGTGGTTAGGGAGTTGCCCCTGCGATCAGAAGGTCTTGGATTCAAATCCCAGGACTACTAGTGGCACCACTGATTTACCCTTGAGCAAAGTGCAGTCCACACACACTGCTCCCTGGGTGCTGTGTTGGTGGCTGCCCACAGCTTCACTTGGGGTTAAATGTAAATCAGTTCACACATGGCTAATAGAGGCCACTTTAAATTTGTCCCCATGTATATATGGATGTACATATAAAATACAAATCAGTTCTAGATAAATCTACATTACAAGTGTCAGGCCATGGTGATCTCAGAGGGGGGAAATCCCAGTTTGGAAAGTGCTGTGTCATTCCTCGGCCTTCAACAACCCCCTCTGTGTCGCCCCACCCAGTCCTGGTGTTGCTGAACCGCCTCGGATCACAATAACACGGCCTGAGCCGCTCAAGGAGTCGTTCGCCCTACCCCTCTCCGGCTGTGTGCTATATAAATGCCGCAGTGGCGCTGGAGCGCAGGATCAGAGGCGCACGGCTCTACGGGAGGAGGGACTCTCTCAGATCACCCGGGTTCGGAGCAGACGAGAATTTTTACTGCGCAACACACGCCAGAGGCCGAGTTAGTTTTCGGAGAAAAAGACGCGAAAATGTCTGTGACCGTCAAGGCTTACCTCCTCGGAAAGGAGGACTGTCATAAGGAGATTCGCCGCTTTGCCGTCGACCAGGACGTGTCGACAAGTTTCGAGTACTTGAGTCGCAAGGTGGCGGATGTATTTGCCAACCTCCGGAATGTCTCCTTCCAGATGTATTACAAAGGTACTGCTGGGTTTACTTTAAGAAAATATCATCGCTGAAGTTTTAACTGTGTGTTTATGCTGGGCATTCTGTCTGTGGTCTTCATGGCACTTTGGCCTGAGTGTGTTGTTTATTAACCAGGCCTAATTCCTGGTTGATTCGTCTTTCACTGATCCCTAGTCGATCAATGCCACATTTTAACACTCAGTTAAAGAAATGACCTTTCACTGACATTTATAAGAGTGTCAGCTTTTTAAGCCGGCCTCTTAAGTTTTATTTTGTTAAAGTGGAGCATTGTCTTCCTCATAGTGTAGCGTACTATAATTTTATGTCCCTATGAGTTTTCAGTCTTGTGTGTTTTAACTGACTAGTGAGTAAACTGGGTAGTGCAATTAAAGCCATGATCTATTTATGTCACATTAATAAGAGGGTCAGGTTATTAAACTGGCCTCAAGTTTTATTTTGTTAAAGGGGAGCATTGCCTTCCTCATATACTGTAGCACATTATAATAGCCCTATAATTACTGTTTTTCAGGCTTGTGGTGTGTTTTTAACTGACTAGCCAGTAAACTGGGCAGTCCTTCGTGTTCACCGAGGCTTATTTGAAGCATGTAAACAGAAGCTCAGCTGAACAAACTTGTTCTTCCTCATAGCTGCTGGAATTGTGGACTTGACTCCACCTTCAGGCATAAAAAAGTAATTTCCCCACGGGGACTGTTTGAGAGTTCATTCTGAGGTCTGGAGATGTTTACAGCAATCAAAGCTTTAGCTGGGGCTCTTTGCATGAACAACATCTGAATTAAACATGACATCCTTAGATATTCTGAACTGCTAAATAGTTTAGTATCCAACATAAATGTTGAAAAAAATGCGTTATGAGTCATCTGTGTTAAAGATCATTTTTGATGATACTTGTATAAAAAACATTTAATCAAGCAGGAAATCTCTGGACTGTTAAATCCAAAAATAAAGTACTAATTATTATTTTGTCTTATTCTGAATGATAAAATACTTGTGAAGGTACAGAAAGAAATTTTAAGTCTATAACAATCAAAAAAAAGCAAGGCTGTAGATGTATTACGAAATAATGGCTTGTTACCATCACAAGGCTAACCACTCGGTTTGTTCTTCTTTTCTTGCTCTAGACGAGGATGGTGACATGATCGCCTTCTCTACTGACGATGAGCTCATGATGGGACTGACTCTGCTGAAGGACGACACGTTCCGCCTCTTCATCAAGGGTAGGTTGCACAGATAGTTATCTCTAATCTAAAGAAAATAATTTTTCACTGCTTTCAAATCAGACATAGAAAACTTTTAAAAGACTTCACTTGTAAAAGTAAAATCAGATCAAGTTGAGGTGTTGTCAGACAACTTAACAGCTGTTTTGTCCCATACAGAAAAAAAGGAGCACAAGCGTGACTTCTCACCTCATGGGATGCCGGGGTTCTCCTTTGCCCATCCTCCGGGACCACATCACATGGGGCCACCTGGACACCATCATATGGGGCCTCCAGGACATCCTATGGGACCACCACCACCACATATGGGCCCACCTCATCATGCTCCCATGGTTCACGCTGGTGTGACCTGTGATGGATGTGAGGGCCAGGTTGCTGGAACACGCTTTAAGTGCACCGTGTGCCCAGATTATGACCTGTGCTCCACCTGCCAGGCCAAGGGGCTCCACAAGGAGCATCCTCTGCTGCCCATTTTCCACCCCATGGCCAACATGTTCGAGGTAATTCTCAACCCAGGTCAAAAATGCTCTGCTTGGTTGTTGAATGGTACATTTACTTCCCTTATCTGACAGCATACCACACCGCTGGCTTCAGTCTCATAAAAGCTCTTCTTTCTCACTCAGTGGTTCCCTCGCGGGAAATTTTGGCGCAAGATGAGGCACTGCATGTGGGCTGGTGCCCAAGCTCATGCTCAGGCTCAAAGCCAGAGCCAGAGCCAGAACCAGGACCAAAACCAGGCCCAGCCTGGTCCATCTGGAACCCAACCCAATTCCCAGGAGGCCAACTCTCAGAATGGACAGGCCCAAAACGGTAGGTTCCTGTTGCAATCAGACATTGCTCCAAGCAAAACGTTAGTTGTGTTGACGGAAGAGGGAAGGAAGCAGACTATGCACACAATTTGACAAAAATGAGTTTAAGTGGCATTAGATCCAACTCTGTTATGCAAAGATAGAGTACAGTCATAGAATCTCTCAGCCAAGCCAGGACACCTTCAGAACACCCACGTGTACCTAGTGTAGTCCAATGACCTAGAATTAGCATTGTAAATGCCATACTGAACTCTTGTACTAGTGGTAAGATGCAAGTCAGGTGTAGCTGGGTCACTTTTCACTGTTGGGTCTTTCATTAGCTTGATCTATCACCCCCGTACCAAAACCACTTTTACTTTTCAACAGGAGTTTCTAGCTCTGCCCAGGCCAACATGGAGTACCTGAAGAACATCGGAGAGGGTGTGGCTGCCATGCTGAGCCCCCTCGGTAGGTGCTCTGGCAATCACCATCTCACATGAAAAAGCACTCCATGTTAAAACGTCTCTTTTGCATAAATCATGTACTGCACATGCTAACAGAATGACTCCTGTATATTTGTTTAATAAATGACCTAATTTCTCCACAGGTATTGATGTGGACATTGATGTCGAGCATGAAGGGAGAAGGGCCAAAGTAACACCAACTCCTCCTGCTTCAAGTGGACCGCCTAGTGCCCGGAGTGATGGTGGTTCAGGAGGCCTTCTTTCCAGAGGGGTGGAAGGAGGCCCAGTGAGTTCAAGCAGTGCTGGGAGTATGAATGAGGGGGCAAGGGTAAGTGAACGAGCCATATACAGAATGCCGGTGTGATCGGATGCAAAAATCAAGAACTTGCATTATTTTTAAATTTGCAGGACCAGAGTAATGATGAGGAATGGACCCATCTGAGCTCCAAGGAAGTGGATCCATCTACAGGTGAGCTGCAGTCCCTCAGGATGGAGGTGGATGGACAAGAGGTGGTGGAGGACCGCCCAGCCCCCCTAAGCACCAACCCCACCCCTAACCAAGGTCCCACCGGTCTACGTGAAGCTGCCCTGTACCCACACCTGCCACAAGGTACAATTTTAAAAACAAAAAGACCATGTGAAGTTCTGTTATTCTTTGTTCTCTTTTGCGTTCCTCTTGTCCTACAAATGAATCGTATTACTCACACAGTCTCTTATCTTCCTTTCTTAGATGCAGACCCTCGGCTGGTGGAGTCCCTATCTCAGATGTTGTCCATGGGCTTCACTGACGAAGGTGGATGGCTGACCAGGCTGCTCCACACCAAGAACTACGACATTGGAGCTGCCCTGGACACCATCCAGTACTCCAAACAGCCTGGCCAACGAAAGTGAAAGGGCTGAGAAAAATAGGGGCTGTATTTACAAATAATTTCGGAAACCCCTCGCTGACACTATAGCAATCTTTACCAATTCTGCCTTTCCTAAAAACATAACTAATTCCTTTCATACTGTTGGCAATATAAATTACTCAGGCATTTTGGATAACGCTGATTTCTAACTTTTATCAATATTTGTCTTTAATGAGATACAACTTGGCACTTACGCACATTAACAGACTACATAAAACTAAAAATGTCACATGTTGGCCGTCATTTAATCTAAACAGAACAGAGATATAACTGACTAACTGCATATTGGTAAACATCAAGGAACAAAACGATGTCTCACACAAATGTTCGTGTATGTCTGAAATGCAATCATTGTTTTAACATTTACTCATAACAAGACAAGTATTTTTGTTAGTCACAATGAGTAGGAATTATTGTTATATTCCTTACTTTCACAGTTTCTTGTCCTGCCTCTCAAATAAAATGAAATATATGTGCACAAGTATTGGTTTGTCTGGGTTATGGTAGCAATGGGGTATAAAATTGTTCTTTGGAAATTTTAATTCTGGGTACATCCTGGGAGCCGCAAAAATGCCAGGTTAAAATGAGTCATCGAAATCCTCATCTGTATGGAACAATGTGCTAAAAGAAAAAACAGGACACGGCCTTTTCATAGGTGGTTGCTGAAGACACACAGGGCTCTGAGAAGCAGCAGCCTTTGTTGCAAATGTAGAACTGTTGGAGGTCGCCTTAGTCATACATTGGCTCAATTTCTCCAAAACATTCTTACTCTTGTTGCTTAGTTCAAGGCCCGGAGCTCTTGAACAAACATGTCCTTCCCCGCTCAAATGGCCTGTGTTTGTTTGCGTAACTGTGGATATAGACATCCCTGGACTTGGAGCAGATGGTGAGCGGGCCACTTTAGCATCAGTCCCCTGAGAACTCGCTTGAGCACAGTTGTCAACTTCTGTCTCATCCTTGTCCGCTTCAACAGAGGCAGAAGAAAGAAACCTAGTCCACTTAGAGCCTTCAGCTTCCTGCCTAGTTTTGGTGGACTTCTGACAAAAGGAAGGTACACTCTTAGAATTTGCGGCTGGTACTGAAGAATGATGATTGTAAGAAGGTGGATCATTTGCTCCAGTGCATACACCCACAGCATTTGTATCAGTGTACACATCAAAATGTTTAGAGCTCACTGATGCAGAAGGGGAAGTACAAACTGCTGAAGGTTTGGGTCTTGTGTTCATAAATGGAGACACTTTGGAGGCATGTTCCACTGCAGACGACGATCTGAGTAAGCTGCCACTCTGACGTGCCTGAAATAATATGCAATTTAGTTTGGAAGTTAATTTTAGAAAGTATTCCCCCACACCAATATGCCAGCACCAGTAGTTTGGTCATGGGCCTACAAGTGGAGTTTATCTATGTCCAGTGTATCATATTAACTGCTCCCACACACCCACAAAAAACTGTTAAAACATAGTACTGTTTAGAACAGACCAGCTGATGTTTTGTGATGAATTTTTGCACAGTGTAAAAAAATTATTCCCTTTCAAAAAGACACTTATCCACATTTACAGTCACAGCTTTTGTGATTTCTGCACAGACATTAAATTTCAGTCAGTATATTAATTAACAATTCAATACACAGCAAAAACACCAGTGTGAATGTCAAATAAGGTATTTACCTGAAATGGCTTCTTGGCCCTCCAGTGAGAAGGATCAGTGTCAGTGTCCTCATCCTCATCACATGTGTTTAAAGCATCTTTTAAGGTGAAGCTTTTCTTCCTCTTTTTGCTGGAAATTAAGATGAACAGTAACACTGATAATCACTTGTTTCTTCATCTGAAAGGGGGTTTCCAGACCGAACAGTAATCTGATTCACTTTGTGCGCAACACAAAGTGAATCAGGTTACTAAACGGTCCATCTCTGTACTTTGCAGTTAAACCACGAGATGAGGTTTAACTGCAAAGTTTAGAAATGGACTGTTTTACAATTGACTTCTGGTAAATGTGCTGTGCATTAAAGACTACATAACCACTAGACTGACCTGATTTTACCACAACTTCTAAACCTAGCTCTCTCTAGGTAAATATTTTCTTCATCTTCATCATGTTCTTCATCTCTCAGCCCGTCATTTGTCTGATCCACATATTTGGTCCAACGGCTTACAGCCTGCACCTCGCCCTGAAGGGTAACGATGAATATGAGACTTGTGCTGCTATCTTTAAAAAGAACTGAAAAAGAACCACAAAACAACACGTACCTGTTGCTCACAGCTTTGATCTTCCTCCCCAAAGCCATCCTCATTCCCACTCTCCTCATTTTCCCTTTAAAAGAGGGGGGGTCAGACTGGCAGAAATTTCAACTTTACAAAATACAAGTTATACACATAGACCATATTTTAGGATCTTATTTTAATCTATGCAGCTCTGTTAGTGTTTTGGAAATTATACCTTCACTATAAATCCAAAACAGTGTGTTGATTCCCTTACCACTGCGCCAGTGTTCTTTCCTGCTCTACCTCCAGCAGTTCTCCTCTCAAGGAATTCAACTTCTGAACATGGCGCCTACAGTCGGCACCTGATCCTCTCCCATATTCCTGCAAGAAATCAAAAACAAAACTATGGAAAACATAACCCAAACTGTGCTTCAATTCAATAATAAAAGGCTACTTTCATACCTTTATGAGGGACTGTTTTTCTCCACACATCTTGCAACTCCATTTTTTTATCTTTTTGATCTGTAAGAAAAACAATCTTATAGCTTAGTTGGCAAACAAACACGGAGTTTGTTACTAAGGTCGATGTCCCTCACTGCTGTGAATGGGTATTTTCCTGGACCAGCACCTGTTGACCTGCCAACACCTCGTTGACCTGAAAACTTCAGAGATTTAGAAGACTGGGACAGTGATCTGTCTTTGTCAACTGGCTCTTTGTTTAACAAATTGCCTTATTTTGTTATGACCACAGAATCTGGCACCAGAGTCTTTTTCTCTCTCAGCCACTCTTACATAAAGCAGCTAAAGTAGCTGCTGGACGTTTGAAATGTGTTGAGAAAGGCCAGGCCAGGTCAGGCTAAGCAGCAGTAAACCATTCGCGGTGGCCTTCACAACCAATCTCAGAGTTATAACATAACGAGGCAATGTAAACGCTTAGCAAATTCACTATATGGACAAAAGTATTGGGACGCCTGACCACTACACCAACAGGGACTCGATTGACATTGCATTCAAACACACAGACTTTAATATGGAGCTGTTCCCCACCTTTGCAGCTATAGCAGCTTCTACTCTTCTCGGAAGGTTTTCCACAAGATTTTGTGGTATTTGTTTCTGTGGGGAATTTGTGGCCATTCATTCTGTGGAGCATTTATGAGGTTCAGGCACTGATGTTGGACGAGAAGGTCTGGCTCACAATCTCCGTTCCAGCTGATCCCAAAGGTGTTGGATGCTGGAATAGAAAAGGCTCTTCCCCAAACTGTGTCCACAAAGTTGAAAGCATGGCGTTGTCCAAAATGTCAAGGCATGCTGAAGCATTAAGATTCCTCTTCACTGGAAGTAAGGGGCCTAGCTCAAACCTTGGAAAACAGGTGTGTCTCAATACTTTTGTCCATTTAGCATAGCTGGGGTATCAGATCTGGCAAATAAATGGGCATGGTAGGTTGTTCTTCACTTCCCAGAGCACAGCAGAGAGTTTTGCCTGATAAAAAGCATACTAGAACTGTCTTTAAAGGAGCATGTTCTCTTAAAAACATTACATTCATGTTACCTCAGATAAACACTGTTAGCTAATTGCTAAAACCGCAGCTTGTTAAAAAAAAAACAAAAACTAAGAATTAGTTCGCTCTTACCTGCTGTACTTGAAACGTCCGACAAGAGAAACACCTCAGTACATGAAATTCCTGGCCCATAGTGTTATGTGTACACTATGTATTAAATAAAAGTTTTGAATATTTAATTCAAGAGTCTGTAACTTCCAATTCCCGCGTTACTACGTCACTACGGTACCTCAGTCGTCATGAAAGTGTGGACTGGCGCCACCTGTAGGTGTGATGATGGCTGTGCATCATACAAACTTATGGAAAAGCAGGCCTTCACAAGCACAGCAGCTACAAATGCAATATAGTAACAGATTCTGTTCATAAGTAATACAGCTGTGAGTGTTAAAACGCAACTGAAGAACAGAACCCATGTCTGAGTGCAGGCCACAATCCATTTTAAGGAAACATTCGTCTCTTTTGCTGCCAGTTTAATCATTTGGCTCACTCATGTAGTGTCAAATGTCACTCTATTTATATCTGATGTGGGACGTAATGCTGTACAACCTGCAATGTGGACATTCATTTGATGTAGCCCTCCCCCCAAAGCTTTTTCCCAGGGTGCAAATAATTCAGGAGGACTAAAAATGGGGGCCTATACATGTACTGAGCTACGCTCATATAGAGGTTTGATTAACCAGATTTTGCTCTAATGTGGATTAGATACCAGGTTAAAGGGGGTATGCAAGAGGACATTTTTTCCTCATTAAAAAAAATATCATTCCCTCTGTATCAAGGCAGCGGCATCACCAAAAATTTGTGTCAAATCTTTACACAAAGGGGCGGTGTAGCTGCAGGAGCTTCTGCTTTTTGGGAAAGAAAACCATATCAACCCTTTGTGGGTAAGTCTTGACACCCCTGGATCAGATGTTTGTAGTTACACAACACCAGTAGTTCCCAAATGGGTCCTGGAGTACCACCTGTCCTGCAGGTGTACTTGAAGATGGTGTGTAAACACAGAAATGAGCAAGAAAAGGGGTACCGATCTGAAAATGATTGCTCTACGTCAGTGCTCTTCAAACACCTCTAGCTCCATTTTTCCTGAATATTATGTTTTGCTTTGTTTTAAAATGTTTTTTTTTGAGGTCTTCTTTACAACAACAATTATGAGACTTGTGTTGGAACAAGACTTTTATTTCAGAACAAGACTTTTATTCTTATTTCATTGACAAATCTTACGTCATTGTTAAAGGAAGCTGGGCTTCATTAAAAAGACTTCGTGCAAGACAATGAATCAGCAAAATAATGTAAAAAAAAAAAAGATTTTGCAATTGCAAGCATAAATGAAATCCCTTTATAAAATCATACCAACAGTATTCAGTTCACTGATTAACATTTTTAAAGTAAAAAAAATCACTTCACTTGATCAAAAGCATTACTTTGGCCTATTTGAAGTTCCCTGAAAACCTTACTGCAACACACAGACAAGTCAGGATGGATAAAATATCCCTGAGTTACATTCAGTGCTCATTATATTTGAATGAACTCTGTGGAATGCATTATGTGTCTGCTTCCAGAACAATTTTTTTAATATGGAAAACAATTCATAAAAAGCAGCATAAAAGATCTCCCATCATGAAGACATGTCTCAAAGAGGTTTTCATAAACCCTCAGGATGACAGCTGGAGTCCTGATACTTTAGGAATGCCATATTTGAAATGTTTGGGTTAAAATCCATTATTTGCAATTTGGAGACTCTAAGCACAAATATTTGATATCGGCCATCAATCATCTTTAGAGAAACCGATTATGGAGGAGAATGCAAAGGGACTGAGCTTGTAGCCTGTTCCACTGTAGAACTTGTTCTGAAATTCCACCCTAGAGAGAGAGAGAGAGAGAGAGAGAGAGAGAGAGAGAGAGAGAGAGAGAGAGAGAGAGAGAGAGAGAGAGAGA
>JBBIGA010000032.1:16467445-16481312 GCA_037576975.1 Alestes dentex
TCTAGCTTTTCCTCTACCTGTGCCCTGCTTTCACTGCAGATCACAAGGTCATCTGCAAACATCATAGTCCATGGAGACTCCTGTCTAACATCATCTGTCATTACCCTTAAAGCAATAGTCCTGTTTATTTTCATCTGATATCTATCACTCTTTATTTATAATGTCAATCGTCATGGACAACACTGACAGCTTACCTGTACACAGTAAATAAACATGATCCTTTTTTTTTTTTTTTTAATGCATCCCCAAAACTTCTGCATCCAGCACTTTATTAAGGTGCCACAGCCCTGTGTCTGTGGTTTAGGACACAGTATGACTTACTGTAAACAATAATCATAATAATATAAAAAAGTTTATAGTGTAGGCGAATGAGAAATACAACAGGGTTTAGACAACAGGGTGTCAAAGAATCAGTTGTTTATTTGGGGCAACAACATTATAAACATGGACAAATCTGATCCAAGGTCAGTTCTCTCAAGGCCTGGTATTGTCTTACCCGCCATACTGTGTCCTAATCATCTGTGCCTCTTCAAATTAAGAGCTGGACACAGCTTAGAGCTGGTTCAGAGAAGTTTTGAGGATGTATTCACAAAAATCATTGAGTGACTCCTGACTTGTAGTGTTTGTTAGTAACTTTGGTTTTGTAGCTTCAACACTAAATAAAAAAAACTCGGACACCAAACATGTCTTGCCTGATCAACTACTTCTAGAACAGGTGGAAATTTGTGTACATTTATTATACATTTCTTCTTGCCAGACTATTCCTTTAATCTCAATATTCCAACAGAAAAGTTGTTGTTATAGTGTCCTCCATAACTACTGCAACACTTGAGAAACATGAGGGAACCTCCAAAAAAGTTGGTGGTAGGCAGAGATAGACGAGAACGAAAAGAGAGAACAAGCTGAACACTTTCAGAAATGAGGAAACACAGAAAGATTTGAGCTCTCAGCTCTTTCCTCACCGCAAAACACAAAGTATCAGGTTTCGTGGATCATGAGGTGATGCCTTTTAGACTAGTCATCGGATCAAGTTTGCATTTCAAAACAGAAACTCGTTTTACTTACTGATTTGATATCCTCAATTCTGGTTTGCAGTCCATTCAGAATGTCCTGTCTTTCTGCCTGGCTCTCTGCATACGGAAACATCTGTGTGTGGAAGCTGGAATAAACGTGTTAAACAGGAAAGTGTTAGTAAAATATACACGTTATTAAAAAAAGGCAAACATTATTACAGACTAAAAATCTCTTTTATATCAAGCTGATTTTTTTATCTCACCTCCTATAATTCCTATCTGAGGAATTAATTTTAAATCTTCCACACACAAGTAAATGTAACCTTTCTTTTGTTTTCAAAATTACCAGTAATTGTTAAATCATCAGCGAATTTTTAAGCTTGCATCGTCAACGTTTCTCGGCCAATCAATGCAATGCAGCATTTGTGTTGTAAACACAATCAACTGTGCAAGAGAAGAGACCAGTCAATTTAGAAACGATACTGAATTATAGAAGCGTGTGTTGGTTGAACTAAATGTTGGTCTGATGTATTAGACTGTGTCAAGTGAAGTTGTTTTTGTCTATTTAAATTCTCTGTAAGGTCATCGATCAGGGAAGCTAGCATTATGCAGGTCAAACAATCAAACCCACCAATCACAAATCTTCTTCACTTTCTGTCCAATCTGATCTCCCCAGTAGGAGATGAGGAAGACTGTCCACTGCACCATCTCACCCTGAAACACAAACAGAACAGTCAAACTTAAGTAAGAATCAGATCTCTCAACTAACAGACTTGCTATAGCCAATAACAGTTTTATTCTTCAAGTAAATTAGTGTAGATATAAGGCTTAGTTATTGGTTCTAGCATGCAAGTACAAGTTTGGGTTGTTGCTATCTGCACTTTAACCTTCTATGTTACACCCTTAAGTTCACCTAAACACAAATTATGAACAGTTTGATTAATTATGAGCTTCTCACATTATCAGGGTGCTGCAGTTTCTCCTCCATCTCTCGAAAGTCCACAATAATATAACCTCGGCACGCTCTCCACAGTAACCTCTCAAAGGCTGGCACTTTCCATGGGTGGACCACACCAGCAACAAAACTGAGCCTTGCATCCTGCCGATTTTCTGTTATTCCCTGATCAAAAGAGGGAGGAGGGGCCTGTAAAACACACACACACACATGATGATTTACTTATAAATAAATAGGAAAAAGAAAAAAAATGATATACACACAGAAAAAATGATATACACACAGGTCTGTGCAAAAGTCTTGAGCTACCCCTCATTTCTTTACATTTTCCCTATAAATCTACCTTGTTGCTGCAAAAATACTATTTTATGTCTGTCTGTCTTACTCTTTGGCATAATAAGTAGATTAAGTTAAAGAAATGGGAACAGGTGACAGGTTGCAAAGACACGAGGTGTCTTGGTAAGGGTGTACCAACCACTCAGCATTCAGCATTACCAATATAATGATCACCACTTGATCTTCTGGAATCATCTGCATCTATTTCTTCACTGGTTCAGGATTTCAGTTAGATGTGCTTTGTTCTGCTTAAATGATTCAGATGTAGATCACTGTGTGGCTTAACAAACAAAAAAAACGTTACTCTGAAACTGGTAAGGTTCAGGATCTGGACTGAAAATAGCTCTTGAAAGTCCTTCAGGAAGCCTAGATGACTGAGTTTCAGGACTACATTAAAAATTAAGAACGTTTGGCTCTTTGGAAGCAAAATATGAAGAAATAAGGGGTGGCTCAAGACTTCTGCGTGGTACTGCGTATGGAAACAAGCAGATGTAGTTGAGTTTGACCTGAGAGGCTGTCAGTGAGTGTGTTTGATTGAGCACTCCTCTATACTGACACAGCTGGGTCAGCTGAGCTCGTATACTGTCTCGGTTCCTGGACACCTGTAAAAGTAGACAGCAACACACAAACAAATTACTACCACAAATAAATCTACACACTGTTTGAACTTCCTGAAATTGCTATTCGACCCATGCTATTCACACACCTCCCGGAGTTCACGAGCCAGTCGTTCGCTCTCCTCCTCTATGGTGAGTAGCTCCCTGGGCTGGGGGGCCGGAGGAGTTGGCACAGGCTCCTGCAGGGGCGACTGGAAGGATGAAGAGAGGGAGCGTGTAATCTCCTGCTCTAGAAATGCTGTGTTTCAAGCAAAAAAGACAAAAAGTTAATCCTCCAACAGCTAGCATAAAGGTGCCTGAATGACAGGCTGTGGGACATAAATTTTGTACAACTTTTAAAACGTGCGAGATGCTCACCGAAGGTTTTCTCCAGCTCCTCACATCTTCTCACCTCACTGACAAACTTTCTTTGAAACGCATTCACGTTTGGATTCAGCTGAGATCGAAAAAGAAAAAGGCCAAATGGTTTCAGAACATCAGCAGTATTACAGATTAGTGGTATCCGTAACAAGCACTATGGTGCTACAATTGTGATGCTAGAATCAAAGTCCAAATTCTGGTACTGTGATAACCTTAGTCTTAAGCATAAATGCCAATGTTTGTGCAGCGAACAATTTTCTGTATAATAATATGAAAGCCAGAAAGGCAGATGGCAGGGGAAATAGAGAGTATATAAATGATCCAGATGCTCACATCTCTAAACTCGACAATGCCCAGCTCTCCCAGCTCGCTGACGCAGTTGTAGGCTGCACCAGACTGCAGGAAAAGCTGCACGAGGCACACCTCCTCACTGCGGAACATGGAGCCCATGACCTGGAGGACAGAGAGATAAACATGCATTACCCTTCAGACACTCAATCATCACATGTCAGTTCCTCATATTCTCCTAGCACTATAATTAAAGGTATGACACGAATGTTCCTCCACTAATGCTCTGTCTCATTTCTGCTGCATAAAGACCAGCATGTGAGTCTGAGTCCAGTGTTTTTCCGTATCTGGTGATGAATAAATAAGCACCACATGCTTATGCATAATGAACCCTCTTATTATCTACTGTCTACCTATAAACAGCACCGGATGACACATCGCCTACACCTATATAGTACAATGTTAACGTCCCGATATTGCTTTTCGGTCTTAGTGATACTTCAGTGATAGATTTTATCTGTTTGGGTAATGCTGACAGTATTGTGAAAGATTCCCTTTAGTGTCATTTTCAAGAAAGGGGATCAATAATTTCCACTAGGAACTGATACTCAGTGACCGTTCAAAACTCCCTGTCATTACATTCAGTGTCACAGGAGCTCGGACCAGAGTATCTCTACTGTCTGTGGACTTATCATGGTAAACAATGTCCATCTCCTGGGTTGAGCACATCAGTGCACGCGCGCACACACACACACACACACACACACACACACACACACTATATGGACAAAAGTATTGGGACAGAAACACAGAAACACTCCAAAAACCTTCCAAGAAGAGTGGAGGCTGTTATAGCTGCAAAGGGGGCTCAAATCCATATTACAGTCTATGTATTTGAATGCAATGTCATTAAAGTCCTTGTTGGTGTAATGGATATTTAAAATATAACTACCAACTACCAAATACACTATGCTGAAATAAATAGCTGGATATTACACAGGATCCAGACGGTTTCCTCTTACTGAGAACAGAGAGGTGTCTAATTTGCATTCTGCACCATTTTAACACATAACCTTCTGCTCTCTATAACCTGCCTTTGACCTTAGGTCTGTCTGTTGTGCCCTAAAATGTCTCAAGAATCAAGATTTTTCCTCTTTGTCCAAAAGAAGTTTAATAAATCAGGATTTTCCAACTTCCACTATGAGGTTTCGTTTTCGTGGTGGCGAAAGTCAGGCCCCGACTGGTTTCAAAAACAGGGTTTAACCAGACTTGAGCAACACAGTGCATTCACCAATAATTTTGACGGTTCACTAAGACGTGTCCAAAACCGAGCTACAAACAATCTGAAACCCCCACCTCGTCTCCAGCTCTAGCTCAGTTCGTTCGTTTTCTTTCAGAACAAGGCTGTGGAGACCCAGACTGGAGTGTTGTTGTGATTGGAGCAGTGCAGGAACTCACCTCCCGACAGTCAGCATACAACCACGGACAACTTCTCTCAAACTCGGTCCGGGTCTTCAGGAGTCTCTGTGTCCTTGTTCCGTGTGAGAAGAACCTCCTGCTGATTTAATCTCACCCCGACTTCCCTCTACAGCCTCAGTTTAGTCTCTGGTCTCTCTCTCTCTCCACGAGTCCCTCACGTGACCGCAGGGCTCAGTTCCTCATGGAGGTTGTCTAACCGGGGTGGTCGGTCCCACCGAGTTTATTTTCGATTCGATACCAAAGAATATCGGGCTTAATACACAATATGGCCAAAAGTATTGGGACACCTGACTACTACACCCAAATGATGCCGGGGTCAATACACACTGTGGACAAAAATATTGGGACACCTGGCTACTACACCACAGGGACTTTATGTGACACTGCAATCAAATACACACTTCAAATACAGACTTTAATATGGAGTTGGTCCCCCCTTTGCAGCTATAACACCTTCCACTCTTCTTGAAAGGCTTCCACAAGATTCTGGAGTCTTTCTGTGGGAATTTTTGCCCATTCATTCTGTAGAGCATCTGTGAGGTACTGATACTGATGCTGGACAAGAAAGCCTGCCTTACAATCTCTGTTCCAGTTCAAAGGTGTTGTATGGGGTAGAGATCAGGGGTCTGTGTGGGCCAGTCAAGTTCTTCCATACCAAACTCATCCAACCATTTCTTTATGGATCTTGCTTTGTGCACTGGGACACAGTCCTGCTGGAATAGAAAAGGTTCTTCCCCAAACTGTGTCCACGAAGTTGGAAGCATGGCATTGTCCAAAATGTCTTGTTGTGCTAAAGCTTGCCCTTCACTGGAAGTAAGGGGTCACCTGAATTCAATCATTTAGAGGTGTGTCTCAGTACTTTTTAAGACACATTTTTACGGTCAGGAAAATAAAAAGTTGAAAATTCCATTTGCTGCTTCAACTGATTTTCACACACAAACATCAGGATCGAAGTATCAGTATTGATCTCCCCAGCCCTGTTCCTCCAAGTAGTATATGGCATCAATACTTTGCATCATTGCTTAATGTGATTTTATGAAATAAAGTTTGACCTCATTTACCTGCATACACCCAAAAGCATCCACTGAGTGAATTTAGCTACCTTACAGCACTCCAGCCTAAAACTGTTTTTTTTTGTTGTATTTTGTAATACCATTCATTAATGTTCTCTACCTACAATGCTCAGCATGCATTACACAAATACATTACACAGCCATGTCCTGACTGCTAACCTATTAAATACAGGCAGGATGGCATTAGTGTAACACTTACCTCAGTCTTGAAGCACTCTGTTCAGTACAAAAATGACACCAGCAACTTTTCTACCCTTTCAGGAAAAAAGCTAAACGGAAGAACTATACAGTGGGTCAGCGGTCTTCCTCATTTCAGTCATGGTATTTTTGAGTGATTCATTCTAGTCACTGTAGTGATGAGTGTAGAGTCCTCACAGTATGACCGGAGTAAGACGTCTAAGCCATTTACTTTCCTTAACCATCCACCAGATAATGAGGAAATCGCAGCTTGCCCTGAAAATCCTCCCCAAATCAGGAACATTTCTCAGCTCAATCACAACTGCAAAAAGTAATGTGGTGTGCCCACAACAGATACAGTAATGGTTAGCATTTTGGCTAGCGTCTCTTTAACATCCACAAATTTGACACTTGGCCAAATTTCTAGCATGAAGTTTTATCAGAAAAGTAAAGGATTTTACTGCAGCAAATGGGGCAGACAAACTCACTGTTAATACTCTTGAAATGTTGGGTGAACAGAGGTTTACAAGCTTTTAGACAGTGTAAAATTGAGCTTTCCTTTTTTTTTCCCCCCCTTGATTTTATGTAAACATATGTACTACATGTATACCCAATTGCTAAGTACTTAGTAACCTGTTCTAGTAAGTACTACAGACAGTTAGTGCATAAGGTCTAGTATGAGTGCGGTACAATTTATCTGGCAAAATCCATCAAATTAGTAGTATTAAATATGTCTACTTGTTGCTTCTACTGCAGATCCCATACTGTAGTCAGTCACGTTGTCACAGCAGATTAAAAACAGCAATGTCTTTATTGAAATCTAATTTGCACTGTGGTTTCAGTTAAGGACAGGGTATAAAATCAGACATAATACACTTTAGCAAGATTACTAAGCTACCAAGAAAACAAAAAAGGCAGCCCTCCAAGTGGGGCCAGGAGAAATATGACTTGAAAAAAAAAACAAAAAAAAACAACAAAAAAAATAAACATAAGAGCAAAATAATCCAGGTCACCTAAAAATCTTCAAGCAAAAATACACGAGTTAATGGCCAAGCAACTGATGATCAAATGGGAAAGAAGGTCTGTATTCATCAGGTTTACTCGTCACCATGGAAGAACGTACACATAAATGAATCATAATCTTGTCTGCAATCACAGATATAGGATCAAAAGTGAAGAAATCCTCAGGATTCTATCTTCTTTGTGTGAATGAGATTCTACTGCTCTTGGCTTCTTTCTTACTCACAATAATGGATGTTGGGAACTAGTTTAGTTTTTCTATTCCTCTCCCTTAACTTCTGCTTTCCCTCTTCTACACTACAGGCTGTAGAACTTGAGGCTTCTGTCCATTCCAGTGGAAGACAGGAACTGGGCATGCTCACCAAAAGCCACCCCTGTCACCAGACCGGTGTGATCTATAGGAAGAGATAGGAGGGCAGAATGAACAGAACAGTGAGATATAAAAGAACATATAAAATCCACCATGTGTCTCCTCAGTTTATTCAGAAACCTTAAAACTGAAGCATTAACTGTAAAGTAGTCTTTGGAGCATAAAGAACAGAGAAGTAACACCTCACAAATAATACTTATTAACTAAAGAAGAATTAACTAAATGAAGACTGATCCAAAACTCTACATTTGTTAATATCAAGAAGTAAAAAGAACACATCACAGCCTTCATGTACTTTGCTGACTATTTTAATGATTAATAAAATGATGGGAGGTGGACAACAAAGTCAAATTATACTAGACAAAAAAAACCCAAAAAACAAACAAACAAACAAACAAAAAAAAAAGCATAACCTCCAAAATAATCCACTGGAGAAAAATATAAACTAAAAGTCTTAAAATACTTCTATATTACAGACGCATTATGCAGACAAAAATCAGGCTCATTAAATTTCATAAGAAGGGTATTTAATTTTTTTTTACTAGTAATTGCTAGAGTGTAATTTTATTAATTTAAAATAAGATGTATCCTAATTAACTGCAACAGCCTGGAGAAGGACATGGTTTTGAACCAGCTCCTAAATGTGAACTCAGTTCATGGAAAACTGGGCTAAAATGGACAGAAACAATCATAAGGGGCTAATGTAATCCATGTGTAACACGGATGAGGCAACACAATGCATCATCAAGTGCCAGAAGAAATTATGTATGAATCTATTTTTTTTTTTTGGTCTGGTGAGCCTCAAATAGAGGTAGAGCCCATTATTAGATTTATCAACAAATATCGATAATAGCCATGAAATTGGAGACAACCAGTGTAGTGCGCACATAGAAAACTTAATTATTACGTGCCATATTATAGTCTTGGTCTTTAATACATGTGCATGAGTCATTAATGCACTGAAACCAAGACTCATTTTTTTTTTTTAAACACGGAGAACATTAGAAGACATAGAGGAAATAAAAATTGAGGTGTTAAGCAGCAAAGGCAACAGTTGTCTTTTTTTTTTCTCTAGTTGTTACTTAAGACATTCAACAGCTCAAAGTTGATGACACAGCATAGAATTACCAAACCAGGAGCTCTGGTGTGAAAACTCCCAAAACTTGCTTGTAAAACTTGGTCCAAAGACGCCTTTGGCTTTGTCAGCCACCTCTTGTGCAAATGGATATTGTCCCAGAAAAGCAGAATATGTATTTACAGTATACTTACACAATGTATTAACAATAATGGCTTTGAATAGAGGGGAAAATAAATATTTTTGGGCCTGATTTATGAATCTCTCAGAATTGCTTATTGTCCCAGCCCTAAACAGACCATGTATATTATGGTGGAACTGTTACACTCACCAGTGAAGTTAAGGACCTCAGACCACTGTTTGCAAATATAAACTCGAATATCAGATCCTCCAACAGCCAGGTATGTTCCACTCTGGTCAAACACCAAAGACTTCACCTGCAGGAGGAGGAGGAATGGAATACTTATTTACAGCACTTGGAGCGTTCAAATTCATCCATCAAGTGAATCACTGTTCACCTAAACATGCTCAAAGTGACAAGATGACAAACCTCATAATTATTGTCCAAGGTGATTGTCTTAAAGTTCTTCAGCTTTCTCAAATCCCACAGCTTCAGAGAGCTATCCTGAGCACCTACAAGAAGACAAATGCATGTGATCAAACACAAACAGAAAAGACAGGGAAGAAAAAGAAAGGGGGAAAAAAAAGACAAAGCCACACATCACTTACCAGTGGCCAGGTAGTATCCGTTCTCAGAAAAGGCAATGGCGGTGACTGGGCCAGAATGGCCAGGGAAGTTGGCCACATTGGTTCTCTCCTTCAAATCCCAGATCTTGATCTGGGAGTCTGCGGTACCAGTGCCAAAAATCAGGCCGTCAGGATGGAACTGAGCACAGGTCAGCGCTGGAAGCAGAGTAAAACACAATGAAATAAGTTGTTGATACCAAGATAAAATGCAGAGACAGCAAAAGTTTTAAATGACTGTAGACTACATACCACATCCTGCAGTCTCATCCGTGACTTTAGTGAGAACGCGCCCGGTTTGTATATCGGAGAAGGCCCAGTACTAGAAGACAAAAAAAAAAAAAGAACAAAGATCAAACTCTGCTATTCCACTAAAATGTATAGCCAGTTGACCATAGCTAAATATTTGGATTGTCAATCCTCCATATACTGAACAAATCCTTGCTCTCTTATGATCAGTGGTCGTTTTGTTTATGTGTGGTCTGCGCAGTTGTTACCTGGTCCTCGGAGGAACTGAGCAGATAGTCTCCAGTAGCATGAAGGGACAGGCCAGTTACCCCAGCCTCATGAGCTCTAATAACCTGAACACAGTTGGTCCCTGAGACAGACCAAACACGGATAGTGCTGTCCGGGGATGCTGAAAACACCACAGACTGCAAAGAGGTAAAACAAACTGGGTTAGGAAAAAAAAAAAAAGTACAAAAGATAGACGGGCACGTATGTTTTGGGATCACAGAAAGACTTACCTCGGATGGATGGTAAATGACAGAGGTGACCTTCTTGGTGTGACCTTTGAGTGTGGCCACAATCTGCTCCTCTCTGCGGTCAAACACCACCACATTCTTATCTGCCCCACCTGAAGGGAGAGAAAGCCAGGGTTAAAATTAATCTAGTTGGAACACACTTCAGGATACAAGTGCTGATCCTTTTTTGAAGTCGTAGATCAGCAGTCCACTTAAATCCAGCAAAATTCTAGTACTTATGTGTTTATACCTGTGAGCACCTTGTTGGTATCTGTGGGGCAGAGATCCAGAGAAAGGATTCCTGGAACACTGGCACTGTGGAGACCCTAAACAGGATAGACAGTAAGAATGAATTATTTACTGCAAGCTGCAATACAGGGTTATGCACAAACACACACAAACACACACGTACACACACACACACACAAACAACTCACAGCATGGGTGGCCACTTGGCGATACTTGCTGAGATCCTCAGCTCTAACCAGCTCCTCTGGCACCGTTTTTCCTCTCTGAGAAACAATACGACAGAAGCCAAATGTTCAGACCTTTCAAACCGAAGCTGCATGTATAAATATCAATACACAACAGAACACATACTACTTAAATCAATCTCACAAGACTACTTCATTACCTTCTTTCTCTCTGTTGTTAGGACAGTAGCCTTGTCTTGCAGCTGGTAAAAAAAAAGGAAACAAATTTTACTCATTGTCCCATCCACAATACATTGGAGATATTCATACATCACACAATAGCAAGAAACTGTGGTGGAATACTTACCTTCTGTATAATCTCTGGAGTCATTCCCACTTGTTCACTGACCTCCATTGGTTCACCACCCATACCCTGAGGGACACAGACAAGAACAACTCTACACATGAACATATGCATGCATTATACATCATGTCAGAGTGCAGAAAGAGAACAGTTCTTTCTATTCAAATTAAAAAATTCTAGACAAATCACTGACCACAATTGCAGGCTGGGAGGCAGGTGCAGCCTGAGGAGCAACCAATCCAGCTTGAGGTTTGAGCGTGGCCAAGGCTGTAGAGGCAAGTAATAAAGTCATTACAAAAAGTAGTCCATTGATAGATGTAGCATCAGTGACCCTAATAATGCTCAATATGGCAAATACATATGAATTATTGAAGACTATACACAATACACATTATGATATTTCATTTTTCTGCAGTTTGATAAGCTGACAATCGAAAATGAAGTTTTGAAATAATAAAGACGAGTGTAATGAGTAAAACAGGACTGCGGTTGCACATCAACATCCTTAGTGTACTTCTGTTTTCAGTGTAGAAAGAGCTAGTAAGTCTATAATCGACTATTTAAAGAACACAGTTTATAATATCATCAACATTGGCAGTTATCGGTGAGGTAGTCTTACACACACTCAACTTGGTAAAATTCTAGCGGGGAACCCTTTTTAAAAATCAAAAGTACACAGTCCTCACCCTCTCTGGCGGCAGTGACTTCTTTAGTGAGGCGAGCAATCACTCTGCAGGCAGCATCATGCTGGTAGAGTGCATGAGACAGCTCCTGACGTGTTGTCTGCAATTGCTGGCGCAGTGTAAAACTGTGCAGCATCACTGCATCCTAAGAGAGGAGACAGATTGTTAGTTTTTGGGCAATAAAAACAGTTGTTCAGAGTTATGGAGAAGTGCTGATACAAGTTACTTACCCACTCATCTTGCAGTGATTTCAGAATCGCAGGGATACTGGTAGCAGAAGGCGGCTTAGGCCGAATAGGATGAGAAACTGTTTAAAGACATAAAACGACAGGCAAAACTGTAAACTTTGACTCTTCATTTGTGAGTGTAAGCAGTGCTTGAAGTGGGCCGGAACGCAGCGGAACGCAGTTCCGGAACTTCTGTATTTTCGTCTTTTGGGTTTCGCCACTTTTTTCTGCGTTCCGGTACTTACTGAAACTGATCCGACGCAGCGACAGTGGCCCGAGTTCCTGCACTTGTTTTTTCCCCACTTCAAGCACTGAGTGTAAGTATTACGATTTGCTGCAGCTCTTACCTTTGATGTCAATGAGCTGCTCCTCAGACAGAGGCTGGCCGTTGATGGGGTCAGCTCCATTCTCTGCGATGTATTTCTCAATGAGGCGACGTTCAAATACTTGATTGGAGACCGGAGACACACAAGGGTGCTCCGGTACCTCATTTGAGACTGCAGATGAGGAAGAAAGGATAGAATGTTTTAAAAATAAAATATATAAGTCATTTAACCTATCTTGCATCCTGGCAATCAGAGCAATTTTCTAGGTCCTTATGTCAAATAATGTTTAGGCATCTATAAAAAAGCATTTAAAAAAATGATGATCTTTGGTCTTTGTGTGGGATATAACAATGATTACTCCAATGAGCAAAGATCTTGTCTTGTTTATCAGGAGGCTAGTCATTACACTTACAAAAACCTTTCCTCAAGCTTAAACAGTGATATTATATTAAAACCTCATACTGAGGATTTGAAACCCAGGACTGCTAGTGGCACCACTGAGGCACCCTAAACCATCCTCACACTGTGTTCTTGGCTGCCCGCCGCTTCACTTGGTGAATGGGTTAAATGCAGAAAAAGAATCACACTGTGTGGTGTGTTCATGTGTGACTTTACTTGACATCACTCCTAGACCTTATGTCACGTTGTGCTGCTTAGATGTCGTAATCTAACCCAGACAAAGCAAAGAATGGTGAACCAAACAAAAATGGTAAGACGTGTGCATCATTACTTCTTGTGCACAGCAGTGTCTCTCACCAATAACAAACAGTTGCTGAGGAGTGGGTGCAGCCTCTCTGGTTGCAGGCGGTGCATGTGTATAAGGGGGCACTTCACATTTAAGGTACCATATAACCAAACCCAGCAAAAAAACTCATGGGTGTTTAAATGCTTCCAGACTCTCTGCTCAAACACCTCTCATTCAACTCGATTAAACGCCAGGTTTGTGTTCTAGTATAGTAAATACCCCGCTGTGCTGTAGATCAGTCCTGCAGGTCCTGAGCTGAACCTCCCTGGTGTAACTAAACTGTAGTGAACTGTGGACACCGGGTGCCATGCTGTTAGCCAGCTAGCTAGCCATACACATTAAAAAGCAATCAAAAACGCCCACTACTGCCAGTTTCAACACAAATCATTAATTTCTGAGCATCTAGGGGTTTGTACGTATGCAGGTTCATAGCTACATTAAACATTTCTACCGTAAGAGTGTAAACAGAGAAGAAACCCTGTCAGGACAATTAGCTAAAGAAGCTAACTCAGTTAGCAACCAAGGAGAAACACCACCACTTACTTGCACAAACCAAAGACATTTTGGTCCCTCAGACGCGCCTCTGGTGTTTTAACTCATATACCGAGAACTTGGAGCAGAAACAGTCAGCTTATCTAACCTGTAAGTGACTTTTGAATGTGATAAAAGACTGTAATCCGCCCCAGTCGGAACACGTTGGGAGTCGCTGCCGCTCGAACAGCAGCGCGGTGCAGTGTGGGACAGCAGGTCCTCCAGCTGTACAGCAGGACAGGGAGATCAGTGTCCGGAGAAACTTCAGTTTATTGAAATATCTCTCTCTCTCTCTCTCTCTCTCTCTCTCTCTCTCTCTCTCTCTCTC
>JBBIGA010000032.1:16508487-16542897 GCA_037576975.1 Alestes dentex
TTTTTTTTCTTTTCTTTTTTTTTTTTAATGAATTAGCAAAATTCATTTTTAGCCACATGACATTTTGCCAGTTTATCTTACATTGCTGAAGGAATTTCTGTGAGGTTCATTATTGGAGTCTGAACTTTGTACTGCATTTAGCCTCATAGCTCCAGTCCAGACCTAAGGAACCAATCATCAGAAAGCAGGTCTTGTCTGCGTTTGGGATTAAGAGAATTGCGTTGATTAGATTTTTTGTCTGAACTGATGCATGAAGGTTTTTATTCCAACTTCTTGGCAGGAAAAAATACATCTTCAGTTTTGAAATGGACGGATCTAAACCTAAGACATTTCTCAATGTGTCGTTGATCACCTTTACTTTCACACGGCTGGTTCAGGCTTTTTCTCTCTGCATTGTTTATTAGATATCAAGCACCTGGGCCATGGCAACAAGGTAGAGCTGGTGGAGGAGATGCTTTCCCTGATGGCCCGGGAGAAACAAAGCCCAGAGGTACAACCCCCACAGAAACAGCAGCAGAACATGCCGGCTGTCCCACAACGACTAAATATGGTCTTAATATTTACATTCACACAAACGGCTATTTTGTATTAACTGTGTACTTTTTATATCATGTGGTTGTGTTGTATAGCTTTTATTCTATTAGTTATGCTGCTCTTACTTCCATTTGTTCTGTCCATTTGCTGCCGCAACAATGCAAAATTCCCACTTGTGGGACTAATAAAGGGTTATCGTATTTAGTTTTCACCTCTGAGTGGAGGCTGACAGGGTGTTTTTTTTTCACCAAAGTAAGAGCTCATGTCCATTTATTTGAGATCATACACTAACTAAACTGGTAGAATGGGGTCTGCTCCCTGCCTGACTGTTCAGTCAGTCAAGTTTTTAAAGATTTAAACATGACCAGTCTAAGACTTGGGATTAAACTTTGTAGGCAATGACTCAGCTTTCTGTATCGTGCAGGTGCAGCAGTCGTTTGCGGACTGTGCCCTCGATGTAAAGGCTCTGTATACTGACCAGAGAGGGCAGCTGAGTTGGTCAGCCAGCTCTCTTAACAGCATCACCTCAATTCTGCTGGCAGCTGAAAGGACAGCACAGGCCTGGTGAGTTACAGGGAGGAAAACACAAATTATCCTTTTAAAAGTACATGAACTGTTGTATGGTCTGATTTAGCCCCAAAGAGTCACAAGATTAATTGATTTATTTTCATTTTTAGGGAAATGCTGAAGATTTTCAAACTCGCCAGCAGAGTTCCATCGTAAGTAGGAACATTTTACCTGTTGTTCGGTCCCGAACTTCTTGTAATGTAACATTTTAAGGTGAAGCTTTTAAATATTGCTTGTTTAGTTTTCTCAAACTGAAAAAAAAAATGTGTTCCTATTCACAGTGACAGCCTTTTGAATCAATTCTTGGCATCTATAAAGGCAAGTAACGATGCCCAAATGGCTGTGGAGCTGGTTCAGATTTCTGCTGGCTTTTGCTTGCCTGTCACCCCAAATCTGCTGGAGAGAGTGCAGCAGGAATTTGAATTAACTGAGCAGCAGAGGTGGGTTTTTATTTTTTTAATTAGTAAATCCAAATCCTATTTGAACACATGCAATATAATGTATGAAATCTAATGTCTTCTTTCTCTATTTCCCTCCCATCAGGAATGTCTTATCAGACCTGGAATCTTCCACAGATACGAGTGATTAAAATGCAGAGTATTGTGCATCATTTGACAAATGTGTATTTAAAAATAAATAAAATTCTTCTGTAACTGGGCTAAATCTTTGTTTAATCTGTAAACAACAAGGAATCATTCCCCACATTAACTTAATGACCAGCATCAATTAAAACTACATCCTATGCTTTATTCAGTTGTGTCAGAATATTGAAAGGGATTTTCAAAATATTCACAGCCCAGCACATTAACTAGAATGTTATTAAATGAAAACAAATGAAAAAAGAAATGACTCAACATCCATGATTTATTGATATTCAGTATTGTGGGGGGGTTTAAATCATGACAGAATGGATTTGGTTATTCCCTATACACAACCAGTGTACTGAACCTGAAGCGTTACATGTGTTAAACTTGAAACGTGAACAGACTAGTTTTAGACAGGCTACCAATAGCAGTACTGAGCCAAAAAGCCTTGTCTGCTAAGTGCACACCCAAAATTAAACAGTGGAGATGGGGGTTGTGTGGTTGCATTGAAGATCCATTTAAGTGCCATTGCCTACAGTTACCTTAGAGATTTGCATGAGGTAAATGTGGACATTCAGCAAAATGTTTTGGTTGGTAGGCCACTTATGAATTATTTAAGCCTTTTTGCAAAAGTGCTTTGACAAACAAAAAACAAAAAAACCCAAAACAAAACCACCTTGGCTGGTGTGCCACATTATGTATAAATTAACTTGAGGAACGGCAGGTTGCTGTTAGTAACAGACAGGCAGCAGTCCTCTTTTTTTTTTTTTTTACAACTCTTTGTCAACGTGGGGTGATTAAGAAGCCTGGGTGGTGCCTAAACCCACTGCGTTGGCGTATGCCGACAGAAGGCTGACCACCTGTTTGGTTTCCAGGGTGAGTCGGGCTTCTTTGAGCCAGTCCTGAGCTACACGGCGTGACTCTCCGCGCAGCTGGTTGATGAACTTGGCGGCGAGTTCCAGGTCACCGTGCTCAATGCTGTAGGTGGCGTAGGCGAGCAGCTTGAAGGTGTCGAGGTCATGGGTCGCCAGCTTGGTAGGTGGCGCCTCCTGTTCCTTCTCGAAGAGGAGGACGGACTGTAAGTAGGACAGGAAGTACTGGTACAGGCTGTTGCGCGTCTCATCGATCAGCGCCACGCGCCGTGCCAGCCGCCGGATGTCGTAGAAACGTGCTCGCAGGGAGGCCTCACTGTACACCCCACGAGTCAGCGACGCTTCAGGCAGAGCCGTAGCTAGAGCCTGGGCGAACTCGTTGTCCGCGCAGCTCTCCTTAATGGCTTGAACAGCGCCCTCTAGAGGCTCAGTGGGCAAATCTGCACCTGCTGTCCTCAGAGTGTAATTCAGTGCCTCGACAGATAACCACAGCTGGTGGGCCTTGCGGGCCTCCTCCTCAGCCACGACATGACCTGAGAGGGGACAGTACAATTGGGACTATTTATAAGTCAATCATGACTTTCAGAAGTAAGCCCACTACAGCTGGATGACAGAGCCTTTGATCAAAAAGCAGCATGAAATAAAACAAAAATGCCATCAGGATGCAAACTCACTGTCTATGGCCTCCTCGATGCCCTTGAGTCTTGCATAGGCAGAGTTCATGTCCAGCGTGAAGGTGTCCAGCTGCTCCTGGGCCAGGTGGCGGAACTGTGTCTCCTGCTCCATCATCTTACTGCTCAGAGTCTACACAAGAGGGCAGTTTGAGACTTACAATGCTGCATTCCTGATTACCCATCAGGATATTATGCTGTGATCATTTTTCACTAATAGAGACCATTAACATTTCCAGGCACTGTACTGTCTCAAACCAAAAACCAAATTACTCTGATGTTTTCATTCTTGGGATTGAAATTCATTAGGATATTCCTCAAACATAAATAATTTTTCATTAGCAGTGAAATCTTATGGTGATTATATTAACTCATGCTAAAACGTATCTTCACTTCACAAATAACGTGTACGTGACTGAACGAAGCAGCATGCTCCTCACCTCCTGCGCCTCCTCCCGCAGCTCCTGCTCCTGCACCTTTAGCACATCTCGCAGGTGGTCAGTGTGTGCAGCCGCCTGCCTGCGCAGCTGAGTCCTCATCTCTGCCTCCATCACCTCCCGTACCTCCTGCATCTGAGACACACAAGAAGTAAGGCTGTAGTCATCCTTAAGTCTACAATATAAAAATAAACAACTCTACTGTTTGTGGACTAATGTTCTTATTTTTATTTAAAAAAAAATACATATCGACAGTGTCTCAATGTACAATAAACACGTAACTTCTGGGGTTTTTTTTACATTATTTGAATACTTTTTAAAATACCAGCCATTGAAATATCAGCTGCCCTACATTGTTCATTATGTTTCTGAGGATCACGAAATACTACACCATATCACCGATCCAAGGTTTTGACAGATTAAATTTTATCGAATATCAATTATTCATAGCCCTACTTTCTTTTCCTGCTCGAGTCTCATCTCCTCATGGTTATGTTGGATAGCAGTAGTGACGGCCTGGTCCTGTGCTCTCTGATGCTCCTGCTTCTGCTGTTCCAGTGCCACCTCAATGCGGATTTGCTCCCGTACTCGCTGCTCAGCCAGTTCACGGTTCAGCTGGTCAATGCGGCGGTGGGCGTGAGCGATTAGAGAGTTCAGGTCATCCGCACTCAGCTTCCCGGCTGGAGAGAGAGATGTGGAGAGGATTACTAATGAACAACATGTTCACGAACGTTTGAAAGTTGGAAAGCCACCGCTCTGAATGCAAATTGCTCGGATATCAGTAGGTTTGTCAGCAGGCCAGCAAAGCTAAGCTGACCATGGAAATCAAATTCTCTTTTAACCGTTCACAAATATAAATTTACTTTACAAAAGGAGAAAAGTATGTCTACATTCCTGACTGACATGCGGTCAGCATAATAAAGAATGCTCTTTCACATTCATTCTAGGTCAAATGATATGCAAAACATACAAGGACACTCCACCCAAGTCTCAATCCAAAGCTTAGCACATTATCCAACCTTATCCACATCCTGCAAATCTCCTACATGTCTCAATTAACCACACAAATCAACTCTTTTCTTCAACATTTTTACCAACTGAATAACAAAGTGAAATCTTTTATCTTATCAGTTACAAAATGGAGAAATTCAGTGATAAAACTGAACAATGAAAAACCTGAAGACTAACACAGGACATGATATTCTAGAGAAATACTATCCACCCGGTTGTCAGTCAAAAAAAGTGATGGCTAGTATATGGCCACAGATAGCCATGGCATCACCAAGACTTCAAACTGAGATCCCCCCAGTGACTGGCTCCAAATGTCCCCAAAATTGATAAAGAAAGCATGCTTACTGAGACCCTTCCAGTTTGCTTGAACTTCAGGAGTGATACTGCTCAGCTCTCTCTGAAACTGAGCCTTGGCCTCGTTCACCAGTTCACTGTACTGAGAAACGATCTTTGCCTCGGACTGGGCTGACTGCACCTGGAATGCAGATGAAGACAGTGTTCAGTTACAGCTTACAGTACCACTCAAGCAGCAGTGGTCTAGGGTAAAAGGACACTTCTCCAGTCCGATACATAGCTTTATTAAAAAAAAACCTCCAGCGGGCATCAGATAATATGATTAGTGTGTACTGTGCTGAAGCTAATGGATTAGAGACTCTGCCAGGCATTTAATTGGATTTTTCACCTTTTAAGCATATTACTGAGTCTGATTATAGTACTTACTTTGGTTACCACTTTGTCCAGGTCCACGATCATACTGTGCAAGTTTTCCTCGGCAGCCAGGATTTGGGGTCTGGCAGCTTCGATACTGGACTGCTTGGCACTGTTAATCTCAGCTCTAAGCTTCTCAAGCTGTTCTCTAATTGCACAGGCGCAGACGCAGGAAGCAACAGAAACCATACAAAAAGTAAGAATGCATACTGCCACAGTTGGAATATTCTGCCTCCCGTCCTTGCCAGTACTCAAAAAAAGGAACTATAAAGTTAGCAGGTCTACAACGAACTTTGGTCTATAATTCCAACAGTCCTCCATTAGCTTTTCTTTACCATTAGCAACATGAAACATTAAATAACCCTTCAAACATCCATTTCTTGGTCTTACTTGGCTTGGAGAAGAGCCTGTCCAGCCTGGTCCACAGAACGGCTTCGTTCACTCAACGCATCCTCCAGCTCCCTCCACTGAGCCGACTTCTTATCTGGAGGATCCTGGACGTATACACACCAAGAGACCATCAAATTTAATTTCTGAACCAGAGTGAGAAAAAGAGCAACAAAGATTAAGATGGAGACACAGAAGAAGGGCCTACCTCTGAGTCCATGGCCTCTCTGAGTTTCCGTGTGTGCTTGCCGATGGCAGTGAGGGCTACTTCCTGTGCTCCAATGGCCTGCAGGGTGAGCTTGGCTGACAGCCCCAGAGCGTCCTCCAGGCTGGCTGACAAAGCTGAACACAGGTAGACAGACAAACAGCCTTTCAAACACCCACAGCTCTCTTCAGGTGACTGGGTAAAGTCTTATGCCTATTGTTTAAAGCCATTTTTCTTAGTGTGAGGTAATGTGTCTCTTTGCTAGCAAAGTTAAGTTAATGTTTCCAGATTTCTCCTCAATGCCTCCAGCCATTTCCGGGATTTGTGAAATTCCTTCAGGACTGAATGAGTAAAACTGGGCTTCTGCAAGGAACACACTGATATACTGTACATAAAATCAATATTTACTCCATAATATAACTAAATGTTTTTTAAATATTTTCACAGGTGGCTTTTGCACACTACTATACATTGAGTCTGTCATAAATATGAACTGTGCAAAACAATACACCCTCTGAAGCCATATGCTCAATACATATCATCATAGTCATCATAGTGCTTGTATAGCAAGCATTTGGTAAGTTCCACTGAATAAAAGAAGACTAAACAAAGTCACTTTTGTACTGTAGATACACGATCCGAGTGTTTGGGCAAGCGTCTTGGATCCGTACCAGCCAGAGTGTCCTGTTCTGCCTGGTCTTGCTGTGCTAAGCGGGCTGCCACCTCCTCCACAGGTCGCTCTTTCAGGGCAGATTCGTTGGAAGCACACTCGTGGCAATCTTCAGCTACAGTCACAAACAGAACACACACGCTAAGATTACAGGTATGACCACATGCTAACTGACTCGTGGCCCAAACAGACCCACCCTGGGGCAAGCAAAAATAAATAAAAATAATAATAATAAAAACAAGAAAACAACAACAACAACAACAACAAAACAAAACAATGAGCAACAAACAGGCCAAGGAATGGCTGTGAATATTTCAAGCATTAAGAATTAATAATAGCGAGTTCACCATGCGAATTAGTTGGAGTTTTAGAGATGAGAAAGAAAATAACAGTGTACTGGTCATGCAAAGGGAAGAAGGAATGAGTGGGTTAGTAACAAGTTAGACAAAAACACAATGGTGCTAAAGCCGGAGAGACAGAAGACTCAATGGTAGGATGAAGAATCTCAAACACACGTGGTGAGGCAGGCATCAGTGCTATGTGCCTGATCAACTGATCCAGGAGCAGCTCCTATCTGAGCACAGAAAGCATTTGAGCTTGCTCACTGGTCCTGGATCAGTTGCTGAAGGGCAGGAGCACTAGTCCCTGCGGTGCGGCTCTGACCTGCCGCGGGCTGGGCGGGTGGAGGTTTCTGGGCTTCAGACTCGGCAGCCGCTGGTTCGTGTCCGGTGCCTGGGGCAGGCACAGACTGCACTTCACTCATGGCTGAAATTATATGGGCCGCCTCAGCTGAGGCCTCTGCAACAACATTGGAACCCACATCAGGACGGCCGAGTCGACTGGGTGCCAGACAAGTGGCGACAGAAACAGCTGAGTCATTAGGACACCTGATGATAATGGTATTGTTCTTGCACGAATAAATTAAATCTGTTTGCATTTTACTACTTTGGCCCGCAACTGAAAACTATTGCTTGCTGCAAAATCTTATTTATACAGCTTCCCTTTCACCTCAGGTGTAGTCAATCAGCTCAGAGATGTTTGGTGTCTGAAGTTGGAGTGGAGCTTCTGACACTTCTATAGCTAAATGTCATGGAAGCTTGTGTCCTTGAATGTGGTTTGAATTTTGCCTGTATTTTTGCCCACTGAAAACAGAATGTCATACAGTGTCAGAAACAATATGGGAAAGTCTATTTGACATTAATATCTGGACAAGTGTGTAAGTAAACATAAAGCAATTTGTTGTTGGGGTGCAAGTTTTATTGAGTTGTCAGTCTTGTAACAGAACTTTAGAAGCAATTTTTCTGAACAACAGCTTTGTGAAATGGCTCTGAAGTAGTGATGCATGTAAATGGCCACACCCAATTACTGCAAACAACTGTGGATTAATGATTTCTCCAGTGAATTTCAGATACCTTAAAAATAGCAAACCACTGCACACAATGACTCAAACCATAATCAGAGTCAGTGTACATTGAAGCATGGAAGATAAAAGAACATTACCTGAAGCACTGATGACATTTGGTTAGCAAATCAGTCTGGAAGGTAACACTGTGCTTTATTTGATAAGAAGACTAAAGCAACATGTTGCAGGTATAGAAAGAGAAAGCTGGTATTTCCCTAAAAGACCCAAAATTATAGAAAAATGCTATTCCCCAAAAAATGTATCCAAAGCACACAGTAGCACTTTAAAGCTTGTAAAGCTTATAGTAAAGCCCTCTGGTAGACCAAATCAAACATGACCTCCACATAATTAATAAAGCAATCAATCAATGCAATCACATATTCATAAACAAAAATTCCATTAATCATACTCTTAATGGATGCAATTTGGCTCACACAGCATTTACCAATCATCTTACTCCAAGAATACTGATCTGGGATGAACTCCTCACAGTCAGTTTAATCAATTTCGAAAAGGTTATGAAAGGCAAAGCCAGAAGTTATACTTACTCTGAATTCTCAAACAAATGTAGTGCTGTCCATACCTGTTCCCTCTTGTCTAAAAGATCTTCATGTGGTTATTATATACTTCAAGGATGTTTTAAATATCATGCACCACATAAAGACAAGACACCGGGCCCTGAAAGACCAGTGACTACCTCAAACTGAAACTGGCAAACATCTTTCTATATGAAATCAGATTCTGAACAGACAACATGCATGTGGATGTTGATTAATGTTCTATTTCTTTAGATACCTTAGGAAAACATTTGCCATTCAGTCTGAAATGAAAGAACATAGATGAGCAACGAGCCATTATTTCTATTTTCTATCAACCAATGTGTGAATTACTGACATCACACAAGCAGTGACTGTTCATCCGGTATACCAATTAAAATGTGAGTTATATTGGCAAAGGGAAGTTGGACAAAATACTAAATGTGTGTCAATAACAGAAATACATATGACATTTGTTAATTATTAGATTTTGTTTCGTTTACTTCAGTTAAACTTTAGATTTGTCTCTTATTTTCTATGTGAGCTAATTACCCACAAAGATACTTTTCATGACCTTTATCTTACCCATCATTTTCATAGGTGCCAGTAATTATGGAGCTGAATGTATCTATCTTCTGCATGCCTGTACACACCGTCACACACACTCACCTTCTATGGTCTGTGCCGTTTCAGTTGGTGTTTCCTCTACTGCAGGTCTGGGTTCCACAGGTGCTGGATCTGCCTGTTTTTCTTTACTTTTGCCTTTTGTTTTGGGCTGCTTTGAGTCCTTCGAGGCTTCAGACACTGATGATATCTGCAGTGGTTCGACCTTAGCCTAGCACACACAGACACAAAGGCCTATATGAGAAGTTTCTCAACAGATTCTTAAGTGCGACAAATTTGCAAGCTAGGACAGTGGGTGGAAGACACAGGAAACGTGCAAGATGTACAATAATAAGTAATACAAAGCACTTAAAGGTTAAATCCAAGTTAAACAGATTAAGCCACTTACTGGTGTCCTTTGAAAAGGAACAATTGGTGGTGGAGGGGGGCCAAGCGTCATCTCAAAAAGTTGGTCAGAATAGGGAACGCTCTTCTCAATATTTGCCCTGAATTTGGGGTCCCATTTGGCGTACAGGATTGTACCACCTAAACCTCCACCAACAGTCAGAAGACTGGCGGCTACAATCTTTCCAGCAGCAGACCTGTAAAAAAAAAAAAGTACACTGCTTTTAAAATAGGTATTCTAATTATAGAGGACCACAGAATCAAGATTTTTCAATGAAATCCCCCAGGTCCTTGACCTAAACTCCACTGAAAACCTGTTAGGTGAGCTGAACAGAAGACTGTTGTGTTGCCCCATTTGATCCAGCATTATAAGAGAAGGCACAGTGTTATCTGGGCAATGTGTGCATCAAGTGTCAAAAGCAGAGGTGTTAATAATCGATCACCGCTACATGGGTTTTAAGAAATGATGTGTTTTTATTAGCCTATTAGACTCATATTTTATCAAGAGTGCTAATAAATGTAGACACTGCACACGACCTGAAATGTTCTGCACGACATGTCATGATAAAGAAAAACTAATCGTGATGCTGCATCAAGAACAAATGTGCTTTTATTGGATGATTTTCATCCACTCTTACCCTGAGTTTCCAGCTGAGGTGTAGCGACGGCAGTGCTGCAGAGGGTGGGCTGCTACCTTCCCACAGAGACATTTCTGAAGAGATAAAAGTAAGAACCACCATCTATGAAACTATAGTAACTCAAACAAACAAAGTAATTGTGCAATGAACTACTGACAAAATCCCAACAGTCTCTACACTGCCAGATAGTAAAAAATAAAGTTCCTATTAAATCAATAATGAACCAGTTCATTCATTATTAGTATCTATACAACACCAAATAATCTGTTCAAATACTATGTTACAATACATTCTACATTCTTTCATTTTTATTTTTTTCTGCCGCATACTCCTTTTTATTTGCTGCACGTACATATCCTAATTTTGTCTCTTTTAAACAAATTTGCATGCTAGTCTTGCACTTGACATGTTATATCATTCTTATAATACATCATAATATGTGTATTCATTAATATCATTAAGTTAATTAATACACAGTTAACAGCCTAGGCTGCTTTTCCCAAGTCATGAGAAAAAAAAGTGTTTGATTTTAATCATAGTCAATAAAGACAATGGCAAAAACCATTAAAAATGAATGACATTAATAGAACAGGCATAACTGAAACGAACTCATGGTTTCACTGTTTATGGCTCCACCTGATGATAACCGATGAAGATGGTGTGAGCTGACTGTTGACACTTTAAACTTGATTCAGCTTAATTTTTACAACCTCTGGATATCATGTAGAAAGAAATTATCCTGCATGTCAATGTCTAAGCCGACAAGAGCAGCAGAATCCCTATTCAGCTTCAGAAACCTTCTAAAGACTCATCTGTTCAGACAGCATCTCCTGATAATCTTTCTTCCATTACTCTCACATAAAGATTTAGCCTTACTCTCCATTGATCAAACCTCTCCTTTGGTTCTCACACTGTCCTGAAACTTGAATTTGTCCTGAAATTGTAAGTCGCTTTGGATAAAAGCATCTGCCAGATGATTATAATGTAATGACCATACATTAATCTGTACATATACATTAATCTGTACATATACGAAAAGGGAATATGTATATTCTCCCGACAAATGTATATATTCACCTGATGTTTCACTTCTTAAGATACTGGATAATTTATTTAAATACATTGAAACGTTACTAAATTACATCCCTGCACACCTGCTGCACCCCAAGAACAGATTATCTAGTTTAACTTAAAGTGGAATGCCAGTCATTTTCTGTACAATTCAATCGCTGAGATCTAAAATAGAGTGAGCTGATGAGAAATGGTACTCTGAATTGGTCTCACTTATCTAGCACTAGAAACTTAAGTGAACTATCACGGCAAGGTCATGTCCTCATAGTGGACAAATGCAACCTACCTCTACTTTAAAGCTTATCACTTCAGCACGTTTTTGTTTTCCGTTTAGTGCAGTTTATACATATGAAATCTGGACATTAAATGTAACCAGCAAACTATAAACACCAACATTTCTTCTGCTACTTATTCATTTGGAACTGACGGAAAACATGAATCATGTATTGCCCGCCCAGATGTACGTAGAGGAGGACTGCCAAGATCTTATTGGTGGATAGCCACGGCGCTCCCTTCTACCTCTTATTTCATTTGCTGAGTCAGACGTCAATAAAGGAAAAAAACCCTCAACGCTTCAACTTACGCCGTTGACGTAGAAGTGTCCCAGCTAGTTGCTATACCTTTAGCCACATTCGAATAACACCCAGTTTCAGCAGCTTAAATTCAACTGCTTTGGGTTTTTAAACCTCAAGCAACACGACACGTGATGCACGAAGTAAACATAAGATCGGCTGTAATTGTAAAACGTGTTTTTAGCTGTGAAAACCCTGCAGGCCTCTTGTGACTGAATGACCCCCTTGCCCAGAGAGCCAATAAACCCAAAACAAAACCTCACCCGTGCCGCTGCATTAGCACCTTTCCAGCACACACGCAGCATTGTGGCCCTTCCTCCTTTCCCGTCTCGGTTTCAAGCGTCAGACTTATAAGACAGCTCAGAAGAACATGATAAAAGTGATGAACCCTCCGTAACACTGCGCATTCACTCCCAGAGCCGTGTGGCCGAGTGAGGAGCATGCGCATGCGCACTCAGCAGCAGCCGCCGCCAAACTAGAATTAGTTCACTTGGGGGTAGTTATCATATTAAATTAATATGATCCCTCTCTAGCTTCAGCCTCCTGAAGACTTATTTATGCACTAATGCACTATCTATCTTTTTGCATTACTCTTACTTTAAGATCTAGCACGTTAATATTAGCGTTTATGCAAATTTTACACTTGTGGGACTAATAAAGGTTTATCTTATCTTATCTTAATACTCTCCTCTGGTTTTCAAAAGTGTTCTCATATTGTTAGTCACTTTGGATAAAAAGGGTCTGTCAAATGGATGTAATGTAATGTCATGATCATACATTAATATGTGCAAATATGAAGAGAGAATTTATATATTCTCATTTTCCTTTACAGCATTTAGCTGACGCTCTTATCCAGAGCAATGTACATCAGAGCTCAAGTAGTCCATATCTGTTCTTCAACCTGAAAAGTTAAACTTAAATCAACTTCTGCTATTCAACTAAGTTAATGCCACCTAGTTTTTTTATACAGTCTCCTGATGTTTCCAACGTAAAGACACTGAAACTGTACTAAATGACATCCCTGCAGACATGTTGGACCCTAAGAACACATGATCAAGTTTAACGTAGAGCAGAAAACCAGTCATTTTCTGCACAATTCAGTCACTGGGCTGTAAATACAGTGAGTTGATGAGAAATGGTGCATTGTAGTGAAATGTACTAACTTGTTTCTTTCCAGTGGTTGTAATAGGAACCAGGGGCCATGATGTATAAATACAAGACAAACCCAGTCCAAACTCTTCTCGTATGGGGTTATCCTCTGGTGAAATGAGCTGCCTAAGCTGACAAGAGCAGCAGAATCCCTCTCTAGCTTTGAAAAACTCCTGAAGACTCATCTGTTCAGAGAGCGTCTCCTCTCTTGATGCACTATCTATCTTTTTGCACTACTCTTACATAAAAATTGAGCACTTTATACTCTCCTCTGGTTCTCATACTGTCCTGAAACGAATGTGTCCTCATATTGTTAGTCGGAGAAAAGCATCTGCCAAATGAATTTAAAGTAATGTAATGATCATACATTAATATGTGCAAATATGTAAAGTGAATATATATATTCTCCTGAAGAATTTATATACAATCCTGACAAATGTATTTATTCTCCTGACATTACTAACCTTAAGATAGTAGATTATTTAAATACACCGACACCTTATCAAATGACATCCCTGTAGACTTGCTGCACCTTAAGAGCAGATGATCTAGTTTAACTTAAAGTGGAATTCCAGTCATTTTCTGCACAATTCAGACACTGAGATGTAAACAGTGATGAGCTGATGAGAAATGGTGCATCGTAGTTAAACATACTAACTAAGATTGTTTTTTTTCAGTAGCTGTACTAGGAACCAGGGGCTGCCATTTAAATTGGAACCAGCCATTTAAATTGCTATCTAAAAAGATCCGTGAACCTCAGTGTGTCTTCTGAGTTTTAATAACAATAATAATAATAATACATTTTATTTATAAGCGCCTTTTAAAACTCTCAAGGTCACTTTACAGAAAAAATGTAAACAAATGAAATTTTTTAAAATACATATACATACAAAAGGACATTTACAAACGTATGGATGATAGTGGTATGAGGTGTGAGTATGTCATGTGGGGTAAGCTAATCTGAACAGATGAGTTTTGAGTAGAGATCTAAACATGGGCAAGGATGTTGTGGTTCAGAGGTCAAGTGGGGTGTGTTCCAAAGTCGGGGAGCAGGGCAGCTAAATGATCTGAACCACATGGTGGACATACGGGCGTGGGGTGTGGAGAGGAGAGAACCAAAGGAAGAGTGGAGAGTGCGCGAAGGTGTGTATATATCAAGGAGATTAGTGAGATAGTTTGGAGCTAGGTTATGGAGGGCTTTGAATGTTAAAAGAAAGATTTTATACTCTACATGAAGAGCAATGTATTACAGTAATCAAGGCGGGATGTGACAAGGGCATTGACTAATATGGCCGTAGTAGGGGCGGTGAGTGAGGGACGAAGGCGGTTAAATGTTACAGCGGTGAAAGTAGGCAGACCGAGCGATGTTATTTATGTAGGCTGTGATAGAGAGGTTGCTGTCAAGGATGACGCCCAGACTCTTGACCTGAGAAGAAGGGAAGACAGTGGCGTTATCAATAATAGTGAAAAACTACCAGATTTGGATAGTATGGATTTGGAACCAACAAGAATTATTTCTGTTTTATTTGTATTTAGTTTGAGAAAGTTGTAGTAGAACCAAATATTAATGTCTCGTAGACAGTCTAAAATGGAGGAGGGGGGTAGAGGTGTAAAAGGTTTGGAGGAAAAATAGAGCTGGGTGTCAACCGCGTAGCAGTGGAAATTGATATTGTGTTTCCTAAAAATATTGCCAAGAGGAAGAAGGTGGATAATGAAAAGGAGGGGCCCCAGGACAGAACCCTAAGGCACACCACTGCCAGCTGGAGAGGGTTGGGATTGGAAAGACCTTAACTGAATGAACTGAATGCGACCAGAGAGATATGATGAAAACCAGGACAGAGCAGTTTTATACGTAATGTTGAGAACAGTAATATAGTGAAAATGTTTTTTGAGTATTATTTTGACTCACAATGCCTCTACATGTATCCCTCTGCCATAAAACAGTGTCTCAGGCATCATGCAATGTCTTCAGAAGGGCTTCATATAAAAGCTTTCTGCCAGCTTTCAGAGGCATTAAATGCTTCTGACATTTACGTCCCATCACCAAGAACAGTTCTGACATGGTGAGTGAAAGAGTGCAGGCTGATTGAAATGCTTTTTTAAATATGAGAATTGAACACTGCTGAAAAGGGGGCACTGGGGAAACTGTCATGGAAAATAAATGCTTAAAATAAAAATGCACAAGATGGGACCTTTAAATGCTAGCTTTGGGTCAGAATGCCCTGAAACTCAACATTTTCAATATCTTTGAGTGGTAGAGTAAAAATCCCTTTTCATTCGCCCCATGTTTTATCTTTCCCATTCACTGCAGAGAAACCATAGGGGAGACACATTACTTTTTTTTTTTTTTTAAACAAAATCCGTTTAAAAACTTCATACACACATGTACAAAAGCACATCGAGTCTCAAGGCCCATGTGAAAATTAAACTTTAATGAATTGCACATCACAACAGACTGAAGCTCTGATTTATGTTTCAAATCCACACAAATAACAGGAGTAAGTCAGTGGGATAAGGTCATTAATAGTGTTATTACAAAGCAATAATCCTGGTTAGGGACAAATAAAGTGTCATGCCTCGATGAACAGCAATTTAATCAGAGATGGAGAATCGGACACTAGCAAGTCAATGTCAGTCAGTAATTTTTACCTGGGATGCAAGCCATTTATTTCAAGTTTGTGTGATTCTTGTTGTTATTTGTATTGTGTATAATAAATATTAGATCCACATGCCCAGAGTTTTATATGATTTGAATAAATTTAAAGACTTCCTCATATGTTATGAATTCCCTATCAAGCTTCACACTTGGGCTGGGGTCACATTACACAACCCAGACGTGTTACCATTAACATTTAACCATATGATCAGTCACATTACTTATGGCATTTTAATAACTCCTGCCTATGAGGTTTTAAAGTTACTTCCATTTCATCATGTAGTGGAGCCTATGCAGCTCCAGCCTGATATAATGTGTAGTGTGTACCCTGTCCAAGCTGAGAAACTCAATTTTACAGTGTAATGTATCACATTTATAAACTGAAGACACACTGAACATGAATATGGAACTCTGATCCAGATAACTTAATGCAGATTGTTACCTTTATCTGGCCACTGGCAGAACTACAAAAAACTTTTCACTTATTGCCTTGCCTGTATGTCAGCAGGCAGAGCCTTATCATTTTTTTTTTTTCAGATCTATTCTCTGAGGAATATGATTCCAACTGAAACCTTTTTTTTCCCCCCAAACGAGCACAAATTCAAATCATATTAGGAAGAAGCGAGTCCCTACTGGGCCAGTTTTCTGGGAACAAATTAAGTCTGTCATAGACTAAAAAGGCTAGACACATTTTCAGCTAATAGAAACAAGTAGTCCATGTCTAGGCTTAATGTGTCCACAGAGGCCCATGTACTTTAAAGTGTATGCAGGTTCAAACCACCAGAAATAATAAAAAAAAAAAAAACAGGAGCCAACAACATGGATCTACAGGTCTACAGACTAACAATGGACACATCAAGTAGTTTATAAGTTAAGTGCTGGAAGCAGATCTGCAGCCAAACGTATAGCATATGCTATTCTGGTTCGGATGGGTAATCTGAATAAGGTTGCCTTGCTGGTCTTTTCTTGTAGGATGGCCACCGGCACACTGGACAGCAGTGGCGTCCACCTGCTAGCCAGACCACAATGCACTGCTGGTGAAAAACATGGCCACATGGCAGTCCCATGACAAGGCATTTGGTTTCAAAGTTCTCCAAACACACAACGCACTCTGTGCAGTGGAGCATGCCGCAGGGCCACTGGGACCAATCTGTGTCCTGTTCCTCTCCAGAGGACCAGGACTCTTCTGACTTCATTCTGGTCAAACACTCATGATTAGTTTGAGTATTCTCTGAGCTGCAGTGTTCTTGCTGGTTACTCCCTGTTTCGTTACTTGACTGGTGAACTATCTTGTCTGGTGGATTATCTCGTTCCCCTAAGACAGAGCCTTCTGGCTGTGTGCACTTGAACCTCCAGGTGGGCAGGTTTTTGATGTAGTCGATGGGAACAAGTGGGCGAAGCCAGAGATCTGGGAATGCCAACCTCTCTAAAAGGAAATTAGGATCGTCGTCCCAGTCTGACTCGTTTGGAAAGTTCTGAAAGGAGGCAATAGGGTGTACCAAGTAGCTTGTGTACCAATCCCAAAGACTGGACAGCCACTCCAGGTTGTTTGCATTTTGGTCTTCGTTACCACATCTCCTCTTCTTCTCAAAGTAGTCTATGAGGAGGCCATGGGCTAGGTACGTGCTCAAGAACAGAGCTGGGTGTGAAGAGTAAAAAGTCCAATCCGCCCTGACCCAGGAGGCAATGGTGGTGGTATCAGCATAGCGCAGCAGTTTAAGACTATACTCATAAAAGTTATCCAAGTATGGCAGCTGAAGGAATCCAAGGATGGGAAGCCAGGAGATAATCAGTAAGGAATTATAGGTCCCCAATGTACTAATGAGAACCACAAAGCGCTTAATAGTCGCTCCTTGTGTAATGAAAAGGTCCATCCAGGCCATGAGGTTAACCATGACCAAGCTCAAAACAAACAGATCATTGACCTCTGGCTGGACGGACCGCAGGAACGTGTCCATGGCATGCAAGGAAATGTATTCGCCAGTGCTGTTGCCATATCTGTAGATACCTTCTGGAGTTTTGAGAATATACGAGGGCATCTGTTGCACCCCTATCTCCTCTAAACAAGTGGTATTGTCCCAGTCACGCACATCAACAAAAATGAACTCAATGCGCCCTGTGAATTTGATGCTGAGGGCTGAGAAGAAGGCAGGGGGTTGGAGCAGTTTGGCAAATAAGAACATCTTTACAGGCTGCTTTTCTTTCTGATACCAGTCATCCACCAACTGCTGTGAGAAACGAATGGTTTTGATGCGGGAGGCAACATGTGCAGTCATCCATTTGAAGATGTGTTCCGTCTCAATGCGTCTACCAGTGTATTCTTTTAACATGACCTTTCCTTTAGAGGCGTAAGTCTGGGGCACTGACATTATGAGAGTGGACTTCATCCAACCACGTCTGCGGCAGTATCTAATAAGGTGGGAAAGACATTTTAGATAGATTAACAAAAACATTAAAGTGATATGGTGATAAATACATATATACTTAAAATGATTCCAATATATGCAGTTGTAATGTAATTCCTCACCTGGAGTCACTTGAGCAATTGAAAGTGCCAGTGCGAATACCAAACTGAGACACTTTCTGTACCATCTTGCCCCAGTTGGCTGTGCTCAACAGTGGATTTCTGTCTTGGGCTATTACCTACAAAAAATATATGTATATATCTACTATTTAGAACAGCATGCAAATGACAAAGCAAAATGCAAAGTCCATGATCCTCAGGGGTTCAAAATGCACATCTAATTTCCATGGGTTACATGATAATGTTATTGTTCTTTGTAATCTCACATGTTTGCATAAATTTGCCAAGGAACCTTGGTGAAGCAAACTGTAGTACACTAAACCACTCAACACTGCTTGTTTTCTATTACAAAATGTGAGAAGTAGGCACATGATAAAGCAGAAAGGTTTTAACCTTGCAATAGACTGAAATTCAGGCAGAGAAAGAACATAAAATCTTTTGACATGTTCCCTACACCATGCAGGCTTCTGATTGGGACAGTATATACCTGGACTAACCAGATGCCATCCTTAGTGTCTTCCACCAATTCATAAAAGTGCATCTCCCCACTGAAAGTAGTGCTGGAATCTGATCCTGCTTGTTCTTTCTCATTTTTCAAAGCAGAATAAAGCTCTCCTTGCATCAGGTCTCCTGGATAAAACAAAGAGCGGTGATTAATTCACAACTCCAAGAGTTTGAATTTTATTTGTTTTTTTGTTTGAATACCAACTGGCTGTGGCACACAGAACTGACAAGACAATATCAATCTAAACAACACAATATCAACATAAATAGAAATATCATTTTAAAACTAAGATTTTTTTTTAACAAACGTAAACAATTAACAAGCACAAGTGTGCAATGGTTGGAGGAAGGGAGAATGGAAGGGAGGATCTCTCGAGAAATCGAATTCGAGAAATTGCTTGTGGATAGAAACCTGTATATTTTTTGATGCACCGACTTAAAAAAAAAACCTCACCAGAGTTTTCGACCAACTCTCGGACATCTCGTTTTTCTGCGAGGCCCGAGTAGCCTAACCCACGACACTCGAGGATGGTCTTCAACTTCTTGAAGCTCAGTGTCACTGGATCCACCAGCTGGGTTGCAAAGATGCCGGTTTCGTACCAGACCACGGCTTCGAAAAACCGAGCCAGCACGAACAGAACAAAAAAGTAAAGAAGCAAGAAGAACAATTTTAACCACATGTTTTCCTCTTTGCAGCTTCACTGGGTCACTCTTGCTCTCTGTACTGGATGACGTTTGGTGACATTGGAGGCCGACGTTAATAGAGAGGGTTTCTCGTTAAAACGCAGCTATGGAACAACTATTACCCTACTATGTAGTGTCAGCAGACACCTCTACTTCATTTCTGGTGAAGTGCTGGCTCTTACAGTTTCGACCAGCTCGGTTTATGTGCTGTCAGGGCTGCTGAGGTGCTGAATTTCCTCATGAAGCCCAGAAACAGGCCAGTCTGTAGTGGCAACGCTCAAACACGACGATAGCAACAGACTTCTTCATCTGCACACCATTTTTTTGCAGCTTGACAGACTCCTTACAAACGAAACAAACATAAACCAAAGCAGTCGTGCTCGGGAAGGAGACGAATAATGTTTTATTTCAGGATTTCCACCGAGACGAAGCTCCGCATCAGCTGGTACAACAACAACATCACGTCATCGAACTGCTTCCTTCAGCAAAACAACATAAAAGCCCATTGGAGAAGTTTTTGGTTATCAATTGTTGTTTTTTATTTGTTATTATGCTTTTGTAAAATTCTGAAAATAGCATGCTAAGCATGTATTTACACGTGTTTATCAGTTTGATGAAGTCGGGATCTCACCAAACTATGGATGCATAAGCAAAAAAAAAAAAAAAACATGCTTATGGATGCATAAGTCAAATAAAACATACTTATGAATGTATGAGCAAAAACATGCTTATGGGTGCATGAGCCAAAAAAAATGTTTATGGTCGTATAAGCAAAAAGACATGCTTATGGGTGCATAACCAAAAAAATTGCTTATCAATTTAGGAAGATCGTATAAAAATAGGCAAAACGATTATGGATGCATAAGTATATATATTTTTGCACGTGTTTATCAATTTGAAAGATCGTAGAGTATTTGGGCAAAAAAGATGCTTACAGATGCATAAGGATTTTCTTGCATGTGTTAATACATTTTGGCAAAAAACATGCTTACCGATGCATAAGCATGTTTTTTGCCAGAATTCTGTACTATTTTACCAAACTGATGAACACGTTCATGCATCCATACATTAGATATCAACACAACCTCGCAGCAAAACCTCGTCTGCCCACTTCAAAGCCTTTCAAAATAAAAGTGCTTTGACGAGTTAGACGTGACATCCCTAATACTACGTTTGACTTAAGTTTCAGAACTATTTTCTCCATCAGTTCTTTTAGGATAACCAACATCTTTAAAGAGCGTTTTCAGTCAGTAATCCATCGATGTTGTATCACTGTCCTGAAACCTAATGAAACCTTATAGTTTCAAGCTTAAAAGGTTTAAAACATAACTTGATACAGTCATAATTATATAGCTGCCCCTGCATGTACTGGGATTTGCTGTGAGTGGTTACTTTTTTGGTTACAGAGTAACATTGAGGAATGCTTCGATCTTGAAAAATGTATCAAAGTGTATCAAAGTGTATCAAAATGTTCAAAGTGTATCAAAAAATGAAAAGTGTATCAAAATGTTGGAGGTGTATCAAAGTGTTCGAAGTGTGTCAAAGTGTATCAAAGAGTATCAGAGTGTATCAAAGTGTCCAAAGTGTTCAAAGTATGTCAAAGTGTATCAAAATGTATCAAAGTGTATCAAAACGATCAAAATGAATCAAAGTGTATGAAAACGGTCGAAAGTGTCTAAAGTGATCAAAGTGTATTAAAGTGAAAGTGAATTATCAAAAAAAAGTGAATTATCAAAATAAAAAAAAATAGTCGAAGGCCGAACATATTCTGAAATGTATTTTTTTTTATTAAGTGCAAGTAATTAACAAAAAATCAATGATTTTTTAAGAAAAGAGAAAAACATGGGAGCGGCCGGGGTGTTGGGGAGTGGGGGCGTAATGAAACTGACGCGTATTACGTGGCAGACGAAGCTGCCAAATCGCCAAATACACACACACACACACACACACACACACACACACACACATACACATACACCGACACACACACACACACACAGCTTTGCGGGTGTTGGCCCATTTTCGGCACCAGCTATCAAACTTCATTTTCGCCATGGAGGTAAACACCTGCAACATTCAGGTTCTCCTGCAAGCTGCCGAGTACTTGGAAAGGAAAGAGAGAGGTATGGATGAAGTTCTGCAATATTTATTTATTTTCATTTATTGTCAACAATAAGAGACTAGCCCAGCTACAGCCAAGTTTCGAACAAAAATAGCTGCAGCTCGGCGTGAAAAAGTATTTGTATGCTTTTCACGCCACACTCAGATCCTCCTTAGGTTTCTGTTTTTTGTTGGAAAGTTGTGCAAAGTGTCTTTGTTCGTAGTTATTTTTTTGTTTGACTCCGTGACCTACATTCGAGCCCCCCATTGTACACAAAGGCGCGAAGTGGCGGCACATTTGAAATTTGTATCTTAATGGTAGCACATCATCTGCAAATACAGGCAACCTAATGACATTATTGCACATTTTTCTGCATGATTCTTTATTACTGGTGCATAAAAAGTGGAGGACATTTACTAAAGACGCGTTAACAGTGGCGCCAAAAAATAAAAAAATAAATAAAATAAAATATCACCAAAAGCATAACAGCAATCCCTGCTTTGTGCAGATTAACAGTCTGGGTTTCTCTTCTTTTAGTCCAAATCCGTAATAGTATAGCACGATAACAGATAGATCTGTCTAGCTAAAAGATTTCACTGTGTTCAGTACACAACGAGCTGGTTTTGCAGTTTCGTGTGTGTAGGAGGAGGGAAGTGCTAACGTTTGGTTATTCTTGCTTTTCTTTATATTTTTTTTCCCTCAGAAGCAGAGCATGGCTATGCCTCGGCACTTCCATTTTTCAGCAAAGGGACAGAGAAGAGAAGCAGACAGAAAACTAAAAAGTCCTCGCCAGGGAACAGCAGGTGAGTTTGTGCATCAAGTCGTTCTGTTCTGCCCGATTAATCATCCATACAGTGTGTTCGAACAGTGCATTCTGCCTAGCCAGCGGTCCAAATTACTATAATTCTCTGTATACAATAATAACTACAGTACAATAATAGTATAATAGTGTAATAATAGTCTAAAAGTTCAATAGTGCAAAACTGTAACAACTATCCCACCGGAGCCTATTGTTGTAATTTAAAAAACTAAATACAGTGTTTAAATAATTAAGGTATAACAATATTATACTATTATTATACTATAATAACTCTAGTATAATAATAGTATAATAACTTTTAACTGTCCTGCCGGAAGCTACAGTTGTAGGATTAAAAAAACAATAAAATGTTTCAATAATTAAGTTATTCCAGTATTTTGATTTTAATACTAATTTAGACTGCCACTGTAGCGAGTTTAGCTAAGATCCACAGGTCTGTGTTGGCTATAATTATAAAAATTGAGAAGCTGTGATTTGTGCTGCCGGAACCTACTACACAAAAACGTGTGCAGATTAACTAAACTCACAACCATAGCTGTGACATTACTTGTGATAAAACACACCACCTTTTGCATCCTGTTGATTAAAACACTGGAACAAGGTAGGACGAGGTATGCACTCCTGAACTGTTTCATCCCTTCGGCTGTCACTTAATAGCTTGTTAGATATCTAGAATCTGGTGATCCACATTATATTTATAATTATAATTTAGTATAATTATAAATTAGGTGGCATTTAACAGATCTGTGGTGATGAGTAAAAAAGTGACACTTTCAGGCTAATAAAGACACTGCCGTAAATGCATTTGTCAACGAATACATTTTTAGTCATTATTAAGTGACTAACATGGAAATGTAGGAAATCTCAGTGTGTGCAAAAACTTTTGACCAGAACTGTACACGTGCATGTGCTCAGTTTCGGTGGATTGTTTTTGCTAAAGCCGTAATTGAATTGGTTGTGACACAATACATCGCCTATGGTAAAATCAACTAACTGTTAATTAAAATAGTCAGACATCTTATTTCAAAAGTGCATTAGCCTGTATAATCAATAACATTGTCTTAACAAGCTATGTACATTTAACTTTCACCTAAATTGTAACCTAATAATAACTAAACACTTACAGTGATTTCTACTGGAACGTTTTGAAAATTCTGTGCAAAAATCAAAATTAATATTTATTCATACCAGGTAATACATAGAACAAGTCACAGAGTATATTCATTAAAGTCGCTCAGTCCTTCCTTCAGTGATGACACATTATGACAACACAACCACAACTAACTAGCAGTTTGTCGCACTATGTTCAGCCTTCAAGCCTCATCCCAGATAAATGGATGTTTTGGTGGCTCTGTCCAAAACACAGGCCTGGGCCATTATTGATTAGAAGTCAATGCAATTTTATCGCAGTCACAATATTCATCAGAAAACTTTTTTGGGGCCTATAGTTAACATCTGATTCTACTGTGTATAACAAAGCTGTTATTAATGAAGTTATTATAACTGTTTTAGATGGAACTATCTTGCATTAAGAGGATCTCATAACCTGTTAGTAAACATTTCACATTTCTTTTTCAGGTCAGTTCACAATGAGCTGGAAAAGCACAGGTATGGCGTATTCCTGACCCTCATTTCTGTTCCAGTGGTTGTTTTTTCGGCACTTTGCGACCAGATGTGGTCCTATTTCTTGAAAAAAAAATTCATATTTACAATTTCCGTTTGCAGGCGAGCTCAGTTGCGACATTACTTGGAGCAGTTAAAGCAGCAGGTCCCGTTGTCTTCTGACTCAGCGAGGAACACCACTCTGAACCTGCTCAGAAGGGCGCAGCTGCACATAAAGGTCAGCGTGGCATTAAAGTCTGTGAAGATCTGTTTAAAAACACTAGATTCTTTTATTTAATTACATCAGGATGTTTAGTATAAGATTTGTTAACTGTTATATGTTTTTTTTTAACTGTTATATCTGAAACTGCCTGCAGCACTGTGGAAAACGAATGAGAAAGAGAAGATATGGAAAAGACTGTTTAGAAAACAGATGGACTGTAATGGAAAATACCTTGTGTTTGCACAGTTAGGCATGATGACATAAAAACATTATATCATTATAACTTTACCTTTATCACAATATACCAGCAATGCACTGTGTGCAGAATTAAATGTTCATTTAAGAAGCCTAGAATGATCATACTGGGCTATTTGCAGTTAGGACTGAGAACCAGTGTCATAGAACACCTCAACCCTTTCTGTGAGCTGTGAAAATGCTCCAGCATGAAATAAGGCAGGGGTGTGGAACTCTGGTCCTGGAGGTTCGTGGTCCAGCACGTTTTGGTGATTTCCCTGCTCAGAAACACCTGGTTCACTTCGCCAGTTAATTGTCAGGTTTAGTGAATTTGTTTGAGGAGGAGTCCCTCCAGGACTGGAGTCTGACTCCCCTGAAATGGGATAGATAACAGTAACTGCTTCACTGTCATACAGGGCTATTAGGAACTGTACTGAGGTGTTGAGGCCATCACTGCCGTTACTATCATTATAATTTTTTGCTGCAGGCCTCATGTAGCATTTGGCTATATCATATTTTCAACAATCGCTTTTATCTAAAAGTTTTGAAAAGGATCACATCAAGAGTACATGTGTTTTTACAAATCACTCCACACAAGAATGAGAAAACAGCCCCAGATGTCTGAACAGACACTACTGGTCAAAAGTTTTGTGCACACTGAGATTTTCTACATTTGATTAATTAGTGCATTTAGAGTTAAAGGATAGTCTAGAATTTGACTCTGCATCACCACACAACCAGTTAATAGGATGTCAGGCATGCACTGTTACATCCATGTTGTAAAGGAAACTTGTTTTATTTGACATATTTTATGTATAGTTGTTCACTCAACAATTTTCCAATTCTTAATAAGAATAAAAAGCTGAATTTTATGAAATAAATGGGTAAGTGGTAAAAATCCATGGTGTGCATAAACCCTTTACTGGTAGTGGAGAAATAGCATCTAGCATGCGCATCACTTCATTGTGGTCAAATTAATTGAGAGGACTGACACTGAGGAGAAGCAGTTTGGGGGGGGTGGTACATCATCTTGTGATTGGTCAGACTACTGAAAAACATACATTATTAGTATTTCCCACTTTACACATAAAGAGGGGAATTCTAACAAAATTTTTATGTCCGCTTAGTGGGCTTTTTTTTTTTTAACAGATATACTTTGAGACAGGTGTCTTGTGGACCCACAAGCGCAAGTTAACCTGCTTAAACAGAAAATCCAGATTTCGGTTGCATGGGAATTTAGACAAAACTGCATACTTCTGTGTTTTTTTGTGATTTCACGGCCTTTATTTAAGAAAGATCAGTAAATAGTAACAGTATTTTGAGGTTTTCACAACAATGAACTGGAATTACTGTCAGTGATTATTGACCGGATTCAGTAGTTGCACAGAGGCATTTAGGATGAAAAAATTTTGGAGTATTCCTTTAAATAAAGTTCAACAGGCATACGCCCTAATTTAAGCCTAGAAGTAGCTGAGGCTGGTTTTATTTAGATTGTAAATAGTTCTAGCCTCATATAGCTGGTTGGCTGTTGTTTCTGGCAGAATCTTAGCTCAAGGGTATTTTGGACACGAACCTATTTGTACCTGCTGTGGTTACATTCTTTGAGTGGGTATTAATAAGTCGCTCTGGATAAGAGTGTCTACTATGCAATAGTTTAAACTTATTTTCATGGAGATGTCTACATTGCTACACTTCCAAGGTTGTTACAATTCAGGACAAAGAGTCAGATTTACTTCACACAGTGATAAAGCAGAATGGCAGTTCAAACTGTAATAATAAAACAGTTTCAGAAAATCAAGGAAGAGCATCAAGAACCCTGCAACTGAGTGCACGAGCGCATGCTATGGATAGACGTAACACTGAACCAGTGCATGGGGTGTGCTATTTATAGACTCAGAATTCCAGCGATGGAGAATAGGGTGGGGCTCTAGTAAGCATGGTTGAGACGGGTGGTGCAGCAGGTCTGGTGACACTTACGCACAATGACATCAGCGTCAACTGAGTGTAACTGCATGTCTATATCTGACATGTGTTACAGCCAGGCCTATGCCTGTTGGTGCAGCTGCACCGTGCATAACGAAGTCATGTGTGAGGTTCTACAGTTTGAAATAAGATCAGCAGATGGTTCGATCTGACGGAAGATTTTAAAAGAACACGTTTACTTGGTACTCATTTCATCCAGAGAAAGCTGAGGATAGGATGGTCTTCTGCTGGAATAGTAAATAATAAACACGAAACTGCTTGTTGAATTAATTACTTTTACATTACATTTATTACGTAGCGGTTCACATGTACATTCTCCACGATTGAGTCTGCTATTATTATTTATTTATTTACAGATACTATTATTTATTTATTTATCTATCTATCTATTTATTTATTCATTCACTCATTCTTTCATTCAGTTATTTTCCAGCGCGTAATAACTTTGAATCTTATTTTCTCAGGTGGCATGTTGAAGACTTTTGAGCAGGGCTGTGTATGAAATGTAGACTGCAGGACGCTGTATATGAAATGCGTACTGTAGTGGCTTTGTCACTTGAACACATGCAGTGTTACAGTAGAACAGGCTGCTCATCCTGCCGGCTGTATTTGCAGAAGCTGCAGGAGCAGGACGAGCGGGCCGAGATGCAGAAGGACCGACTGCGCTGGGAGCAGCAGGAGCTGCGTGTTCGGCTGCAGCAGCTGCAGGGCGGCACTGAGAGGATGCGCAACGACAGCCTGGGCTCAGCCATGAGCTCTGAGAGATCTGATTCAGACAGAGGTAAATCCACCAGAACACTCAGTTAGATCTGTTTTTGAGAGGCTGATCTTCTTCTTAACACTCCAGAGCCAAAGCAGCCTGTCATCTTGTGCCAAGCTGTGTTACACAATTCTGATTTTTGACAGCTGAATCAGTATTGCTGTAACGCCTCATCAACTAAGGAACACTTGTCGAATCCGTTAAGCAAGTGTTTATGATGGCTAATAAACTCTAGGCATCTAGAGTTATTGTAATTTAAATGTAGTTTGAGTGCAATCAATTACATTTATATTCTTCATCCAGTTTGTACCTGCAACAAAATGAATGAAAAAATGCTTGAAAAGAATGGGAAAAACATTCTGTAAAAGTATATATTGGATGTCCAATAACCTTTCATCAAATTAAAATAGTAAGACTTATGAATATTAATCCGGTATGGATGAATTTTTTTTTTTTTTTTAGGATCAGACTATTGATATAAATTCTCTTTTGATTGTTTTATCTAGCTATGAGAAGTGGTGGCACAATATCATTATTTCTTTTCTGATACCAATATTGGTTGATATTGCTGGTGATTTTTTTTTCTTTAAAAACCACTAAGTTTTAACATGAGCTATTTTTAATTTAACCACTTCACTTAAGATCCAAAAGTAGAGCTTCATGCTCAACCTACTCAAACACTCTACTACCGCAAAAGAAGAAGTACACAGCTAAGATGACATCACACAGTCCGAGTGTGTGCTATTCCACGTAGATTGTTGTTTTCCTCCCAATATCCGTTCCAGCACAGTTACTGATAACAGTCTGAAACCGATATCCGCTATTGGATCAGTGCCACTGTTGGGTACAAGTGAAAGATAATTATACATTATACATTAGTAAATATAGGATAAAAATAGATGTACATTACAGTACTAAATAATGGATACTGTTATAATGTCTTTTCTTCCACTTTTAATAGTTCATGTTAATTGAAGCTCGCAGTATTGACGAGTTGTATCTGTTTTCGATTACAGAGGATGTGGAGATTGACGTTGAGAGCATGGTGTGGACTTTGGAGTCTGACGGTCTGGGCCCAACGCATAATGAAGTTGACCATAGTTACTCCACTCCTGATCATACCTGGTTATGACGACCATGAAACTGCTAGTGTGAATTCAGAAACATTCCAAAAACGGTATCATGAGGTCCAGGAAGAGCAAAGTAGGCCTCGAACCAAAAATATCTGGTGGCTTGCCACAGAAACACTCTGCTTCCATTTTGTAACCATCACACTCAGGCGTTCTGCAAGCATGACTGGAATTTTTGGTGATTTTGTTTTGTTTTGTTTATTTTGTTTTGCAAGAAATAATGATGTGGTGCTCTAGACAGACACACTGTTGATTAATGGAGGTATGACAGCATGGACATGGTTTTTCTTCCTAATTTAGCCTCCGATCCCATTGCACTTGTCAGTCGTCTCCCTTCAAGCTAATTGGCTTCATTTTCAGGGTCAGCCTGCAGTATAGAATTGCTTGCACTTACATCCTATTTAACTATTATATCCTTTTCTCTTGTCTTGATACGTTGCACAAACCAAGCTTTCTCAGCACTTACATTGTTTTGTTCCAAGCCAGGGCATTCCTTCTTGGACTGCAAATTGTGAGATAATAATGCAGATCATGTCCATGCGTTTGATCAGTGTTCATGCATTTGTCTTTTTTTTTAATCCACGCGTTAAAGATGTCTTTCTGAACTGTGTCACCTCTTTTAAGAAAGTAACTGAACTGTCCCAAGTATGTGGACGACCATGCATTAAAGGGTTAAAACTTTTCTCTCCTGGAACGATGTACATTACTCACATGGAGGCATTTGAGATGTATTTGGTAAAATCCGAAAAAGAAAAGTTCTGTTTTGCCCACTTAAAATTGGATTTTCAGCATTTAATATTATTAGCTGTAGTGTTAGATATGTTTGCAAATAACTCTGTCTAAAGGGGTCCGAAACATACTGGGTATTGGACGGCACGAGTTCATTTACATAATGCTAACAGCCCAGCTCTTGCGTTTATTTAGTATCAGCATATTGTGGGCGAGGCACTGCTTTCCTTGTCAAAACGGAAGTTGCTCTTTCCTCACAAACATCGCTGACCTTAGTATTTACCACTAACTCTGGTTAAACTAATCATCGGTGCCATTCAGAACAACTCTAAAGACCGTGCCCAGGAGAAACAAATGGAAACATTTGTAGTGTATTTTTAGATGGAAATGTAGACTAGAAAATATTTCCCCTCTTTAAATGTAGTAGCTAGAGTTCACTGAAGGAGTGTTTCTATAATTAAGCCTCTTTTGCCACAGCTGTATGTTTGAAGTAGCGAAATGTTGGGCATAACGGCAAACTTTCTGCTGAAACGCAAGTCATTTATGCAACTAATGCTAATAATGTACTTTAACAGTCATGCTTGTATTTTTTTACATTTGTACAGTTTTTTTTTCCAGTGTAAATGTACACAGCTAAATAGTACACTGTATATGTGATTGTGAACACCAAATGCCTTATGAACTTTTTGTATGTCATTGGAACACCACCTTTGTATTTATCTCCTCTCTATCTGTGTACTCATATGTAGCATTTTTTTTTTATCAGTGTAAACCTTTTGTACAAATAAATATTTTATGTATTTAACTTGACGTATCAGTTCATGCGCAAATGTGTTGCGTTTGGTTCTGGAAGCAGGGCAGATGTGTGCTGCACTTTGTCCTGTTGGAAACAATAGCATGGCTGGAGCACACTGGAATGAAATTCCACTCAGTCTATAGAAACCCATTACCCATTAGAATCTGAACAATACAGGCACTATGTCTAAGAAGGCCCTACAGTCAACATGCAACCCAGCAAAAAACAAAACTGAGAACCCATGCTTCAATCTTAAAACTAGCAGTGGAAATACTGTACGTTGATATTTCAGTACTACGTATTATTCTGGAAGATTTGCATTTTATCCAAGTATTACTGAAATGGAATATTTGTAATCAGGTACATTTCCAAGAGGCAAAAACTTTTTGCCCTATACATTTTTTTAAATTTATTCTCATTAAAAAATGAAAAGGCCAGATTTTATTCAGATGTTTCAGTTAAACTCTGCCCAATACTCTCCATCTCACTGAAGAAAATTAAGTCTGCTAAAACTTAACACTTTGACTCAAGTATATATTTGTAGTCTGTACTTTTAACTGCATAATGTTTTAACCAAGTACTTTCAGTTAAATATAATGTCTCTGCTTTTTCCAACCCCAGCTTTATTTGTGTTGCACAAATAACAAAGCTGAGTATATTGAAAGCTAAGTAAATAATAAGAAGATAGAAGCCATCACATCAAAACCTTACGACTCAATTTTCTCAAAAATGATAGTGTGAACCTAACCAATAAAAACGGTCCATTTATCAAAAAACCTGATTACATTTAAGTCTATATTCTACAGTTTTAAAAAATGGTTTAATGTATTCTTGAGCATTACATTAACCTGTCTTTTTTTTAATCATACCTTGAAGACTCGTATGTGCAAATTACCTCTATTCTGACTAGTTGCCCTGTAATGTGTCTCAAAAAGCAAACCATACTGAAACACTGCTTATAGCTTCGGGATGGATGGGCAGAGCTTAAGGCACATTTTTTATATGCTGGCATTAATGACATCACAAAAATACAGTTTTTGCTGCTTAGTTTCCATTTATGGACTGTAGCCTAAAGAGAAATAGTAGTTTACAAGCTACATCTAACTCTTTCATTAAAAATATTATTTAGTTTTCCCATAATTTGGCCCTTTAAATGTTGACAATGTTGATTTGTTATAATGATCACATTTACTCAGTACATGTGGAATGTATTGTATTTTCTAGTTAACGCATATTTTAGAATAACGCATATTTTAGAATAATACCAATTTCTAGTCTAGAAAAATATTTATAGCCAAAGGATCATTGCACAAGTCCAATAAACTCAATAACCAAGCATGACTAAAGCGTTTGGATAGAAAATGTTTATTGACAATAAGCAAAGATTACTGATTTAACAGCTCTGAAGATTTGAAGTTTAGCTACACTTAATTCTATTTTATCAGTTATAATCATTTCAAGCATATATGCAGACACTGCCATCCACTGCAATCCTTTCTTCCATAACTTAAAATGCTGGAAACACCGGTGCAGAATTCAGATCACTTCTAGGCAATGGCTGCAAAGAATGTGGACCCAACAACGCTCATATCACTTCAATTTGAAGCAATGAAGGAACTGTACGAGGAAAAGACGTGGCTGTTCGATCCTAAGGGCACATCTGAATCAGGATTGTGAGATCATATTCTTTATAATGAACAAATCACAAAGGGGAAACTGAATCAACAAAAAAGGTGTAACAGAAATACTTTAAAATACAAAAACCAAGTTGGGAAAAGAACAAATCGAACAGTAGCACATCTCACACGCTAACACTGACTACGTGAGGCATGAGAGGACGATGTATATGCAACCAAGTCAATTTTACTTCTAGGCTTACAGGGTGGAGGAGCGCATTGATCAGGGGAGGAATGGGTGGTCTCACAAAACATTGACGGCGGACCAGATGCTGAAGAGCTGCTGCAGCAGACTTGAATGAAAGTCTCCTGGCACCCTAGAGAACTGGAACGGCCAGACCCTTTTCGGAAAGCCTTGGTGAAATTCAAGCTTACGAGAACAATGCCGAGTGTCCGTCTCCATATCATACATATTGTTTCTTCTGTGCTTGAGAGGCGAAGTCTTTCGCCTTCTCTTTGGCGGCTAGGGCCGTCTCCCGAGCCTTCTCCGTGGCCGTCTCCGCCAGGGTCCGTGTAGGCGTTTCACCTGCATAACAATTAAATGCAGCTTAGTCATGGATGGAATTACATCCCGCTTCAATTATTCACCGCACTCCCTATTCCATAATGACATCAGGACTAAAGAGCTGCCGGATTCTTACCTTGCATTTTGGCTAAGGCGTATTCAAATCCTTTCATAGTCTTTGTTAAGCTGCTCTTAAACCTGGCAAGGCCAAACTCCTGAGGAGATGATGAAAACAGACCATTTAGAGAAACAGAAATGTGTGCAGTGGCCAAGTAATGTTGGAGGTTAACAGAAGTAATTTAAGCACAGACTAAACAGCTGCTTAGCTGTCAACACGCTACAAGATCTACACTCTTACCACAAGTCAGTATTGGTTGGGCTATTCTTAGACCCTGCTGGTAACTTTACAAGTTATCCCAGCCTTCGTGTGTAACGCAGCACAAAACGTTACTGAAACCGCCATGACTTTCCCCCGTGTTGCCGTAGCGATGCCCTTTGGCCCACTGACCTGAACAGCTCTAGTGAGGCCATACAGGTTGGAAGAGATCCAGGCTTCTCTCTTGATCTCGGTCCAGTTGCTATTGTCGGGGTTCACTCTGTACACACAGCGCTCCTCCACAGACTGAAGAGAGAAAACAAGTCACATTTGCAGACAGAGGCCACTGGGACAAAACTGGAGTGGGGGATTTTACAAAAGCAGCTCTTGGAAAACGATCATTCAAAAAAAAAAAAAATCGTCTGAGAGGAACAGTGTCCTCTTTGTTCTCTAGGCCGTTGTATCTTGGGTTTTCTTTCCATAAAGCTTATCAATGGTCGTTTTGACCAAAAACACATAACAAAAAACAACAAATACCTACCCCCCCCCTCATTATGATTATGATACTGTGATTACTCTACAAGTTCAATACATTTAGATACTAAATATCTGAGACCCAGAATTCAAGGTGAAAGCGTCAGCTTGAATTTTCAACAAATCACTGGTTCTGGTTCTAAATAAAATTTACATGTGCATATTTCCTACCATGTGTATCAGCAAAATCAGAGCTAACAGTGAGTTGACTTTGGAGCTGACTCAGCAGTTTTTGATCAGAGCATAAAATCTACTGAACTCTTTGTTCAAAACATTAAGCAAAAACAGACTTCATTTACCTTTTCATCACTGCTATACTGGTAACTGTGCTAGAAAACAGTGTGTCACAATACTGTATTCACTCACTAGAGCTGTTAGTGCTCCTCTCAACTGCACTGTATGTGGTCTTGTCCTGTAAATTACTGTACTGTTGCTATCTTCTGGTGTTCGGTTTTTGTTCTTTGTGGGTCTGTTTTTGTTATTTTTGTTGCATCGTGGTCCTAGGGGAACGTTGTTTTATTTCACTGTGTACTGTGTAAATGGTGGAAATGACAAATATCTACTTGACAGATACGGAACGACTGTGGTGAGATTAAGTGGAGCTCACCATAAGGCGTGTATGGCTGATGTTCCATGTGAAAGTGACCATGGTTCTGTCTTTGGGATCCACTACGGAATCTTCAATGATGTAGGCCTTACGTGCCATGTGGCCAGGCAAGAACTTCTCAGCCCAGCGCGGCGCTCGGCTGGTTTTGGTCAAAAGCCGTCTGGAGATAAGACGGTTGTCAGGAGTCACCTCCCGAAAGATTATGTCTTCAGTCAAAACATGATTACTGAGGAGAGGGGAAAGAGAAGATTACACAAGACTGGAAGACAATCCCGAACACCTACTACCTACTACTAAACAATTCTCTTTCTCTAACATTGCCGGAATTAGTCATTTTACCTGTAAGGATTAGGATATCGTTGCCAGAATGCAATAGACACTTGGTCCCACGTGCCTTTAAGAAACCCCGCACAGCTGAAATACTTCACCATTGTTCCCACTAATCCGTCCTTGGCAAAGAACTGAATGGAGAAAAAAACGGTTATACTGTCAGTCAGTTAAGGACCACAATCCTACAAGCAAAAAGCTGCCCCCAAATAACCATGCTAACAAAAAAAAAACTACTAATAAACATATGTTCACCTGAATGTTCACTGAAATGTAATTGTATCTGAAAGAGTTTTGAAATAAGGGGCATTTTAAAATAACATTTATTCACATCATTTCAACAAAAATACACTTCTTTGATGTGCGTATTTAAATTGTTTTATTTTTAATCAAAATTTTAGATGTTTTATTAAAAACTGGAAATTAACAAGAAACTACTATTTTAACAAAAATACACTTCTTTGACATGCGTATTTGAATTTATAAACAAACAATATTAGATACGTTATACTACGTTATACTAATAAAAACAGGAAATTACTAAAATGTGATAGTAAACAAAGACCAATAAATGCAGATTTGACAGACAACATTAAGTACAGCAACAGTAAAAACACAGGAAATGTAGAATACATTTAAAAATAATAACAAAAATAATATTATAATATATATATATA
>JBBIGA010000032.1:16543082-16556469 GCA_037576975.1 Alestes dentex
ATATATACGGGCACGTTAATTATTTTATCCCGCGCTAACGTAGATTTTGTAAAAATGCTTTTATTTTTTGGGATCGTGAGTGCACGCAGCTCTGCGTCTCGGCTGGTTTTCGCGAGGTTAGGACAAAAGTATTGGGACGCTTGACCATTACACCAACAGGGACTTTAATGACACTACATTCAGGTACATAGACTTTAATATGGAGCTGGTCCTCCTTTGCAGCTGCTATAATGGTTTTGCTCCCCAAGGTTACTTGTTTTTCTATAACAAACTAGATAAAACGTGAATGCCCTGTATTGGCAAGTAGCTTTGATTTTAGATTTGATTGAATTACTTTACTGTTTAAGTTTAGAAATGTTTACAAACTGCAGCTGTGTTAAATGAAATACTGCTGCTAAAAAGCTCCTTATTTGTTTAAAACGTTTGCAAACCAAATGTTCTTGCGCTTTTGTTCATATATCAGTACTTTAAATAAAAGTGCACCATACACTACTTTTTAATTAATTATGTAATTTTGCGTATAACAATGCGATTAATCGCATTACATTTTTAATCATTGCCCAGCATTAATATATATATATTCATTTTTATAAATGTGCATAAAATTCCACTATTTAGTCTAGTTAGTCTAAAGTATGTTCTTGTTGATGTCTAATAACTGCACTGCTGTTAGCAATAGACTGTGTAATGACACAGCACGTTCGAAAATTGAATTTTGAAAAAAGTCTGTGTAGCCTACCCATATTTTCACAGGCCTCAAAAATGCCATTTTTTGAGGCCTGTGAAAATGCACTCAGTTATTAATTCTGGTGTACTATTTTGAAAGAGGCTACTATTAGTATAAAAGTTCACAGCTTAAACACGACTCAAGGAGCAAACGAAACTCATGTCTGCTTTATTTTGAGTCAACTAGCAACCTCCCATCGGTGCCAATAGGGGGCGGGCTTTACTCACAATTCACACTGAATACAGTTCACAACTCTGATACACAATATGGACAAAAGTATTGGGAAAACTTGTTTTTCAGACCCCTTACTTCCAGTGAAGGGCAATCTTAATGCTTGAGCACACCAACACGTTTTGGACAACACCATGCTGCCGACTTTGTGGACACAGTTTGGGGAAGAACCTTTTCTATTCCAGCATGACTGCCTCACTGAACAAAGCAAGCTCCATAAAGACATGACTGGATGAGTTTGGTGTGGAAGAACTTGACCCAAACCCCTGACCTCAACCCTGTCCAACACCTTTGGGATGAACTGGAACAGAGATTGCGAGCCAGGCCCTCTCATCCAACATCAGTGCCTGACCTCATAAATGCTCTACAGAATGAATGGGCACAAATTCCCACAGAAACTCCAAAATCTCGTGGAAAGCCTTCCAAGAAGAGTGGAAGCTTTTACAGCCGCAAAGGGGCACCACCTTCATATTAAAGCCTATGGATTTGAATGCATTGTCTTTAAAGTCTCTGTTGGTGTAATGGTCAGGCATCTCAAGATTTTTGTTCATACAGTATAGCTTGTTGAAAGCGCTTGTCATGAGCTACAACATATATTTGAGTCACTGTGATTATATATTTAATGTTCCTAGGTGCAAGTCAGAAACTGAAGCTAGTGGAAATGTAATGTTGGTGTTAAAGCCAGAATCACAGCAACAGCCGGTAGCCATTCTGCTGGAGAAACTGTTGCTAAAATCATGCTCTGCTGGGTTTATATTGAACAGCTGAGTGGAAGGACATTCCAAGACACTTGAAAATGAGGTAAAGGTGCTTTAACCAAATATAGCTAAGGTACAAGAAAAATCAAAACGGCATACCAAGACATAACCAAAAATGTGGGCCGAAACATCAAGTTTTTTACTTTAAAAAGTCCTTATTTGCTATGGCCTAGTGAGTGTTGCACCTTTTTTTCATACTACATTTAATAGCCACTGGACCAGAGGCTATAGAAATTGGGGAAAACATTTTTGGTCCAAAAAACATAAATAAAAATGAAATACAATGATCAGTGCATGAGAGGTGGTCTGTAATGATTCTCTTTGCATTCATTTCCAGCTCTCAAACCACCGAAGTGTACAACTGGGACATTCATATTGTTCATGCTATGACTTTCGGCGGAGCTGTTTTTCTGTCACCGATGGGTGGTAGAACTTTGTTGTGTCTACAAGCTGTTCTGAAGATGACACACACTCTGTCTGCATTATACAGGGCTACATCAGTTAGCATTATGAGAAGTAAGTCAGTGATGCAGAGACCATGAATAATGCAGTAACTGGTCTTGGGTTCCAATGTGCTGCTGTTTTTGTAAATGCAGTGAAAGGTTAGATGAAACACTTTTGGGCATTCCTGTTGTCACTTGAATGCCATCCACCCACTGAATGCCCAGTGCTCCAGTGGGCCTTGGCTGATTAAGCCACTGAACAGGTGTCATCTGTTAACAGAGCAATTTTAATCATGTAGCTTTCTCATGTAAATTAGAATGTACTGTCTTTAAAACCAGAACACTAGTAGCTTAACAACACAGTGAAACATCTGCATCATTTCATCTCAGCAGTTCCACTTCATCATAATAAATATGCAAAAATCACAGGTAGCACCGACAAGCACTGATCACAGACTGCCATCAGCAACATGAATAGCTTGCCTTATACATAGTAAAACACATGCAACGTCCATCGAATACATCTGAATACAAAAAGCAAATGTAATCAAGGTTGTGATGTCCACAGCAAATCTTTTTAAACGTCCTGGTTGGTTTGTAAGCCATGGCTGGGGTCAGACAGCAGTTGCCGGTTGGGCGTCGTTGTAGCCGTTCACAACCAAACCTCGCAGCGATCGAGTTCGGAAGGAGCCCTCGGGGTGGATGGTGTCGGGTTTGTGCTCGCAGCGGAAGAACATGAGGAAGCCATTCCTGTAGTTCTTGTTCATCCAGCCATAGAGCAGAGGGTTGGTGAAGGTCGAACACATGGCCACGATGTGAAACAATGTGTAAAGAAGCTTGTACTCTTTAAACTTGAGGACCAGGTCAAGGTCGCTGGCCAGCTGAAACACGTGGAAAGGAAGCCAGCAGACGGCGAAGACCACGACCACAAGGGCCAGCATCTTGGTGGTCTTCTTGCGGCGGTTAATGTTGTCGTTGCGGTTGGACGGGCTCACGTGGTTCTTCAGCTTGACCCAGATGCACACGTAAGCATAGCTTATAATACCCAATGGAAAGACATACTGCAGAAGAAGCATGGAAAGACTGTAGATGATGGCATCCCGGTTGGTACCATGGGGCCATTTTTCAGAGCACACGGCAATCCGCAAGTTTATGTAGGGGATCTCCTCGTAGCGGTACTCCCGGAAAATAGCCAAAGGTCCAGCCAGGATCGCCGCAGAGGCCCACGTCAGGCCTATGATGACAAAACTGGCACATCTGGTTAGGCGCTGGCCCAGGTGGAACACAATGCATCTGTAGCGTTCCAGAGCGATGACCGTGAGGGTGAGAACAGACACATGGACGCTTAGAGCTTGGGCGTAAGGCACCATGTGACACATCACCGCTCCGAACTTCCACTCATCCAGCAAGGTGTACGCCAAAGTGAAGGGCAAGCATATGGTGTCCACCATCAGGTCAGCCAAAGCTAGGTTGGCGATGAAGTAATTGGTAACAGTGCGCATGTTTCTGTATAGGATGACCATATAAATGACTAATGCATTACCAACCAGACCCAGGATAATTATTAGTGAATAGGCTGTTATGAGGGTGATTTGAACGCTTAGGTGCTTGGTGATGTCGTCCACAAAGACAGGCTTATGAAGATCCAGGCTGTCATTGCCCAGGCTCTGGTTTTCTCCTCCTCCATGGGCGAGATCACTGGTGTTGTTTGCCGGATCTGAAGGGCCCATGATGTTCTGGGTATCTTCTCAGATCAGTCCAAGAACATTCGGCATCTACCTGTTCCACAGATTAAAATCACACTTATCTCAGGCTTATCAAGAAAACAACAGCAATTTGTTTCAAACCACATTAATTAAGTCTAGTCTTGGACTAAACTGTATTGCCATTGGTAATTTACCACCTTTAGTGCTGGTTGAAGATCAATCTGTCTGTTTTCTTCAATTTCCATTAGTTCTTTTAGATCAGGGATTCATAAAGACCATAGAAGATGTTGATTATAAATTCATATTGGATGAGCTTGTTACTGAGGGAAGGTTTTGACTGGATGTTGAGAGTGAAGCACATTTTTGGCACAAGGGAAACCTCAAGCCTTCAAGCCCTCCAAATGTCTAGGCCACTGGCAAACCAAACACTCAACTGTTGAGCTTTTAAATGACGGTATCCATTAATACCAGGATCAGATATTACAGTGGTGAACCACACTAGGCATCAGGCATGAGACATATTTGAAAAACATGTAACCCAAAAAAGGGCTAGACCACAAAAGAGGTTAGGGACCTCGTTTTTAGGTATTTCAGATGCCTTGTGGTCCAAATGCAACTGCACTATTGTTAGACAGAACAGAAGTGTTTTTGACACAGCAAATACGGTTTGAAAGAACACTGAAATATGCCTGTTAGGTATGTGGCAATGCAACTTATCAAACTGTATCTAACTGTATCACAGTATATTACATCACGTGACATTTTTATCTTAGGGGTGATATTAAATTGAGGCTAGCGCAGTGGTTCAGAATGCTTATTTATAATAAATATTTATAGGACTTTATAGGATTTATAGGATATTAAGATCTCCATGAGGTGTGTTGGGCCAGAGGGTAGGGCAAGAAGTTCCCAGATCTGGCATTAAGAGCCACTTGACTAGAGTATTAGATAGGGAGGGACCCTATAAGCAGTTGTTTCAGATATTGGACTTTCATGTGCAATTTAACGTTGAATGCTCCAGTGAACTGAACTGTAACATTATATTAATGTATCACACATTTTCAGCCCCTAGAGTGAAGCATATTGTATTATATTGAATAATGACTTTTATATCACTTATATAATTTTACTATTGAAAGCTGAATAATTTATTGTAAATGAGAGTAATTTGCTTCTTCCTTCCTCTATTAGAAAACAAGCTTAAAGATTTTTAAATCTAATTTGAGTTTACATAGCATTTGAGTCAATTTCCAGAAGATTGTTAAGAGGCTCAGAAGTGCATCAGCCCTTGAGTCTTGCGTTATACATTTATAAAACCAACACAGTACCATTCTTTCTAGCCTACTTGGTAGCTTTTGTTCGGTCTCTCACACATTCTTTAATGATGAATGAATGCCAGGTTCCTAATCTCAGCATGGTTTGATTCTTGGATGAACTTTGAATGAGGTTTGTTTCCCAAGGCTAGATCTGAGTTCCCAATGTAGAGGAAGCAATGAGATCTCTGCATGCCTCCAGATGTAGCATGCATGCCTAGGAGAAATATGTTGCTTTCCTCTTGGAAAAAAGGTAATCTCAGTGTAGTGACCATAATAAATAGCTTCTTAAAGTGCACTGAAGAACAGTTTTCATAAAAATAAGCAGAGACGACTGTTATAAATACGCCAGTAGAGCTTCGCCATCCTTCTCTTTCAAAAGAAAAAAAAAAATGAAGCTGCGAGCTCCAAATAGAGTTTAATTTCCCACATCATTACTTGCTGTTAACAAATGACCAGAACAGTGTTTCCCAACCCTGATCCTGGAGGCACACAACTCTGTACATTTGAGGGTTTTCACAGCTCCCAGCACATCTAATATAACTCATTAGCTCATTAACAAGCTCTTATTGACTTATAGTGAGTGTCTTGAACCAAAGAAGGCACTACAATGTACAGAACAGTGTATATCCAGGACCAGGGATAAGGAAATTCTGGACTAGAAGCTGATGTTTTGGATGTCTGTGAATCTAACAGCACTGCAAACAGGGGGTTCATAAATAAAAACATAAGAACTAGATAAGATAGGGCTGATATACCTCTAGCTCAAGCTGCAGATTTTCACCATTTGTTTCTGATTTTGTGACACATACATTGCGACTTATTACAAGTATTGAAATACCTCATATATTCATTGTCTATTTGAGTACCTTTTCAAGGTCATGACATCCTGCGCTGCCTTCCCAAAGTCTGCAGTCAGTACTAGTAAGGGCATGTAGGTCCGGTACATTGGCTGAGATATGCCACAGTAAATACTAATTTATGTACACTGATGAATATAAACTATTTAATCAGATTCACACTGGGAGTCTTATACTATAGTCAGATTGTGAGCATGTCATTACATGTCATTGTTTCATTTATGCAATTTGCCACAGCACAATGCTAATTTCTGTTTGCCCCATTATGAGATTTGCTGCATTAAATAAGACCAAGCTGGCTGTGGTGATTTACACAGTCCTTCAGTAATGGCTGGTCATGTTCAGTTCATGTTGTGGGTGAAATAAAGTGCAATTTATACATTCATCCATTATCTGAACCATTATCCTAAGCAAGGTCATGGGGAGCCTGTCCGAGCAGTCATAGGGCGAAAGGGAGAGAAACACTCTCGAAAGGTTGCCAGTCCATTCCAGTGCAGACAAACAAATGCATTCAAGTGCACACAGTCACACAGGGCAATTTAGAATCTCCAGTTCACCTGACGTGCATGTCCTGAGCACGTGACAGGCCGCCTTGGTGGGGAATCAAACCCAGGACCTTCTTGCTACCCATAAAGTAAACTTCTGCCGTGAAACACAGAGTGCTTGTTCTTATAACATGCTATAGCTGTATCATTGCTGTAGTTAAGAAAGGGCTCTCAAATGTGGAGCTGCAGTGTGTGAGCAATCGACAGGTGTCATTAGCTATTGGTTGTTGAGACGTTGGCCTTCCTGAAAAAAGTCAACACCGGTTGTGTCAGTGTAAACATCAATGTTCATTAAGGGTCCAGTGTGACCTCATGCATCAAAAAAAAAAATAAATAAATAAATAAATAAATAATTTGGACTGAGAAACAAAATGTGTATTTGTTTTGTGGCCCCCTCCCTCACATGCTGGATGCACTAAAGGAGAAAACGGATCATTTTCTCCTTTAGTGCAAGTTCAAAATGTCCTAAGCTGTGTCCTGAGTATAAAGCATTTATCTTTGGGTCACTTGCAGCTGGAATATTGAAAAAAAAAAGTTAATGAGCTCCTTTTCTTTCATTAGGGAGGGAGAGAAATCCATTAAAATCCAATTTGCCAGCTACGTAAAGTAACACTACGATAACACTATATTCCTCTGAAAGGTTCGGCTCATGACCTGAACTACCGACTATATTGCCATTTAAGCCGATTACCAGACTTGAAATATAATAATGCCCTGCTGCAGGGTCCACTGCCAGTGGGGGGAGCCGAATATTGTCAATAAGCAGCTTGATATTTGGTCTTTGGTCGTTAGAGACTGCAAAATAAATCCAGGGGACTTGGGTGGCCTTTTATAAACTAACAGACGAGACAGCTCCTTCAAAAGGCTTTTCCTTTGTCGTTTTTCTTTAGCAATTAAACGCATGCACATGATTATTATGCTGTCAAAATTATTTAATAGAGCCTTTGTAAAACAACTGAGGCCTACTGAGTCACAGAAGTGTATATTTATATATTAGAAGCACTTTTACTATGGAATTTGTCATTATGCAGCAGGTAATTTTGAGGCAATTATGTCTTGAACGAAACCAACAGAGGAGCACTTAGTTGGAAAGAAGGTCTTCTAACACACTTGCAAATATTCTGCAAATTGTGCAGAGAAGGCGTGAGCCTCGCTTTTCTGCAATAGACAGAAGATTACTGAAGATTGCTTCTTATTGCAGTAGCAAGCTGGCATGAAAAGGTGTTCTTTTATACACTCACTGTAGACATGATTGCTCCTTTGTCAGCTGAGGCTAGTATCAATGGAATAAATGACTTTTTTTCAAACGTCTCTAAGTACTGTCCAGGTGTACGGTCCAGGCCCTTTTTTAAGGGGTCCCTCTGAGACGCAGCATGGTAAAGGAAGACACCCTTTACTGAAAGGTCATGTCCTTAGTGACAGACAGTCATTGCATCACAAAAAAGAAGGGTCCAGTCATTGAAAATAATCTAAAACTATGAAGAGGCAAAGCAGCTCACCTGGTCACCTGCGTCTTTGAGAAGTTGATGGGGCGAAAAAACATAAATTTACTGCTCGCTTATTACCGGAAAATTGTGTTTCGGAAATGGTTTCATTTAGGAAACGCTTTAGCACTACCAAAACAGCAACATCATTTGTAAGTCCTACAGAGATAAGCATCAACTTTGAAAATTGCTTTGCATCCTGAGGGCGAAACTCGCTGGAAAAATGAATCTTCTAGTGTGTGCATGTCTGTGAGTGCATGTGTGTGTGTGTGTGTGTGTATGTGTGTGTGTGTGTGTGTGTGTGTGTGTGTGTGTGTGTGTGTGTTTGTGTGTATGTATGTATGTATATGTGTGTGTATGTGTGTGTCTTTGTGTGTATGCATGTGTATGTGTGTGTGTATGTGTGTGTGTTTGTCAGAATGGAAATGAGAGCAGTGTCTAATGTGATTGGCTGTCTCTTGAACGTGGTTCAGCATGTACCCTATTTGTTAAACCAGGTTTTGCCGCTTGTCACACTGGAGCCCTTTTCTGGTGCCAAATTTCATAAGAGGAATCCGTTGCTGGCTTCATAAAAAAAGTACAACTGTAATCATTCTCACCAAAGGCTTAAATGAGACATGGTCAAAGGTCTGCTATCTTTCTGTCTGAACTTTACGTCTTATTGAAGGATAGCTCCAGGTTTCTGCCGCCTGTGTGCCTCTGCCACTTAATCCTTTTCTCTGGGTCGCTACAGAGCTCTGACACCAGAGATGGTTACAGGTAGGAGGCACTTCACTGCTGCAACATTTCCATCTCACATCACTTATTACTGCCACTTATTACTGCTAGCCTCATCCCGCAGGCTCCAACGACTACGAGGTTAACTCCCAAGGAACAGATCAGGAGCTGGAAAGGCTCTCATTGGTAATAATTGCATCCTCAACTGCAGCAAGCTTTAACCCTTTATCTTTTTTAAAGCCTACAGAATTTTGATAAATAAATACAAATAAACTACGATAAATAACATAATGAATTAATAATAATAATGCACACAAATAGACTATAAAATGACTAAGAAATTCTTCACAAAGCACCTTTTCATGTCGGGAGATGCTTTTATTTTTTAAGGTAAAGATAAAGCCAGTTCCAAACCATCATAAACTCTCATACTCTTCAGAATTCATTTTTGCTGCAGTAAAAAAAGGGCATCATCTGAAGCTTTTGTTTTAAATCTGAACAGCGATGCTTGCACTTTTAACAGCATGCATTTGTAGATATTGGTTTGAAAGTTTGAACAAGATAAAGAAGCAAGCCTTGTGTCTCAGTAGGCAAAGGGGTTTAAGGAGGTTAAATGACTCTCAGCATATCTTTCAAAAAAAACCATTAAAAAAATAGACTATGATTTTAGGGTGTAAGACAGATGGGGTTGGACTCACGTTTCCTGCTGTTGTGCTGATGGGAGCCCGTGCTGAGGTTTGTCCTCCCCTGCCTCCTGCATCCCTGCTGTTCAGCAGCCTGAGCTGCTGTGGACTGAACGCTCATCTAGCGCAGCAGCAGGAGCGGCTCTACTGGAGGAGAGCGAGTCCCACACTGCCTCTGAGTGAGCTCTGATTAGCTGAAGGCGTTACATTCCCCCTCCACACTCTGCCTGACGGAGTTCCAGAATGAGAGAAGGATGTTTTTGGAGTCACCTTCTCCAGAGTGTGCCCCCCGCTGTGTTCTGAGGGAAGGCAGACTGTGCGCTTCACCTCCACGGTCTGCTCTAATAGTATCACCCAGTGACAGTGATTTCATTAATTAAGCTCCGCTGATACGGCCCAGCTCTGTTGGTGAGCACATGCTCTCTCATCGTGAGCCATTGATGCATGTCAACTTACTGGAGGTCTGCCAGTGGGCAAAGTGAATAACCTGAGTTAAAGCTTAATTACAGATGATGATGATGGTGATGATGACGAACAGAATTCTCCTTATTATTAACGATGGCACTGATCCAATGCCAGGTATGCTGTAACCTTAAAGAGCACATATTCACGCTGAATCTTGTCTTGTCATTGTTTACGCCCACTCATCTTGAATGATGCAATTCAGTTAAACCTATTTCTTAGCAGTTTTTGAAGGAAAAAGAAATACTGCCAGAGCTCGAGGTAAATGTTGTTTATGTTGGTATCAGAAAAGAACAGGTGATACCATGCCACCTTTAATCATTAATTCATTGTCTGGGTCGCTTATCCTGACTAGGGCTATCCTAACAAGTTATATCCTGACTAGCAATAGGGAAATCTTAACTAAGGCTATTCTAGCTATGATGTCCTAACTAGGGCTTTCCTAACTAGGGATGCTCTAACTAAGAATATCCTAACTTTGGATGTCCTAACTAGGGCTTTCCTAACTAGGGATGTTCTAACTAGGAATATCCTAACTAGGGATGACCCAACTAGGGCTATCCTAACTTGAGATGTCCTAACTAAGAATATCCTTAATAGGAATATCCTAACTAAGGATATCCTAACTATGGCCATATGAACTAGGAATATCATAACTAGAGCTATCCTAACTAGGAATACACTAGAGCCTATCCCAGAACTAGGGTAAAATTCATAGAAAACTTCTGGACAGGTTGCCAGTTCATTGCAAGGCATCTATTGTTATTTTTAATGATTTGTTGTTGACTTTGTGTCTTGAAGTAATGGCTTTCGGAGTTCTCTACTATGAGGTGCTCTCATTAGGTTTTCATCCGTCAGAGGCGAATTTCACCGCTTCGAAAAGACCCTCAACACCTCAACATTAATCATTTTCTCCTGAACCTCTGTCATTTGGTTTCACAGTGACAGTGTAAGGATGTTCCAATTTAAGGTAACACAGTGCTTTCTGGCAACATCAGGGGATTTTTTCAAACGCGTAATAATTGGTGGGCTGTCGTTCCGTTATAATTGAGGCACTTAGACAAATGTATTCGGCCATACAGCCACTCAGTGCTTACCCCCAAGCACTGGAAAAGCCGATTTTCCCCAAAACACTAACAAGGCAATAAAATAAGCGCAGTTGACCGTGTCAGACTGACAAAAAGGGCCTCCGACTGTCAGACATTGGGGGAAAAAAATGCATTTACATAAAAACAGTTTGCAATGTGAGTCACTAATGTGAGTCACAAACCACTGATCAGAAGGCTCCTGCAGACGGTTCTTCCTGCATCTCCCTCCTGGAGAGGATTTGTGGCTAATTGAGGCTGAAGCTTGTTATTGTGCTCTGGAGACTCTGAAACGGTCAGAGGGATCACGCTCTTTCCCACCTGAGACACTGGACGCTGCAGACAGGCACGGTGGTGGTCCTGCAGACGCAACCGGTCGCGCTTATCTGAGCTGACACTGCCTAGAGAGTGTGTGTGTGTGGTTCAGGTGTCATTGCTACCCAAGCACCCGAGCCCATTGCTGTAATCTCCACCTCAACATCCCCTGCATTTCAATGTGACTTGGAATCCTCTGGAATATGTGTGCCTAGGCAAGCTCAAAACCATTTCATTTTCATTTTTTCGTTTCTTTTTTTATACCCATACCAGAAAACAAATGCATATGAACATTTTGTGACAAATGGATTAGGAGAAATTTCTCACCCTAAAATGTTGTTATATAAGCATATATATTTTTTTTCTTCTCTCTTAAGTGATAGGCTTTATTACAGGAGTGATGACATGAGGAAGAAAATGTGCTACAAGGCAAGTGTCAGAACAAAATGAAATTACATATATTACAGCTTTGTTGCAGTCTGTGATTTGCAAGCATTACCTGCAGCAGCAGATCTGAATCTTTAGTCTAAGGCTCCCTTAATGGATATGAAGTGCCACTGCACTGCTCTCCCCACGCATACCCATCAGTGCCTTGTCTATGTTACTAGCTCTCTTATACAAGACAAATGGGGCTGCTCAATGGTACCAGAGTTAACTCTTTAAGTGGTGCTGGATTGCCTGGAATTGTAATTGGTCAAGACTTTTATTACATTTTTAGTAATGTTTGCCATTGTTTTAGATGTGGCCAAACCAGATTCACAAAGTAACAAAATAAAAAAAAAAGACTAATTAGAGATACAGCATCCAAAATATTTCAGCAGCCCCCTTAGCACCTACCTTTGGAGGTCACAGCCCACAGTTTTAGAACCACTGACTTGTTATAATGAAAAGTTGGTCATAGTTGTTACTTTGGTTGCACTGTTACGGGTTGGTAGTTTTCCTCATGTCATTGCTTTGCGAAAACGTGCTATGACAAATTCGTTTTATTTGCTCTCATCACCTCTGTCTACAGCTGGACTGTTGATCTCGTTAAAAGTGGGACACCTTTTGATAAATGCTTTTTTCGTGTCTTTTGCATTTTGGTAAAGAAATGTGATGTGAATGTGCCATAACAGAACGGAAAATAGTGGTAGTTTGGATATTGTAGACTCTGTAACCCAGTTTTCACTTTATTTTTTCAGGTAAATTGGACCAGTTTTAGGCTTATATTACATCCTAAGCTTCTCATCAGTGAACGTGTTCACTACTGAGGAGCTGAGTTACACTTAGATGATTGGCTCCCTCATCTCAGTGATTTATCGGTCCATGCAGACTTCAGAATAAACTTCATTGTTTGTAAAGAAGCTATTTGTTAAGTTTGTTTCCTAAAAAAGGCAAAAAGTAATTATATACTGAATACTGCACATTAAAAATGGAACATACACTAAGTACAGACATCTCGTCATGTGCTTTGAATATGTATTTCCAATATTCCGTTACATCCAAGCCCTGCATATGTGAAGCTCTAACCAAGAAAAGACTTTTGCACAGGGCTTGTGCTTGATCTTAGGTGGGAAAGGGGGAAAAGGGATAATTTACTGCTGTCCTATGAACAGCAGTCCCAGAAGGCTACAGCATTGCCCAGGTCAGCACATTGCAGCACACCTGATTCAGCTCATGAAAGGCTGATGAGTGGTGCTACAGCGAGGAGAATGCTAAAGCAAGTAGTATAGTAACTTGTGATTACTGTTGCTGGCCCCAAAAAATGGAATGTCTAAATGTGAGCATTAAAGATTAAAACCGCAACCACGCATTGCAATGCATGTCTGTCTTTGACAGAACATTGCAAGTCTAGAGCCACCCCTAATTTCCTTATATTTTGCTCTGAATCATCTTGTTGGTACAGAAATACTTTTTTATGCCTGTCAAACTGTCTTCTCTTTGACATATTGAGTAGATTAAATGAACGAAATAGGAATAAATGTTTACAGTGACAGTCTGCAAGGATAAAGATACAAGGTGCCTAGATAAAGGTGTTCCAACCAGAATATCTACAATTATATATATGTATATATAATA
>JBBIGA010000032.1:16557126-16592927 GCA_037576975.1 Alestes dentex
ACAGGGAGAGAGAGAGAGAGAGGAAGGGAGAGAGAGAGAGACAGAAAGAGAGAGAGAGAGACAGAGAGACAGAGAGACAGAGACAGAGCAAGACAGAGAGAGAGTTGTTCCTGTTGTTGTGGACTAGAGACTCTCAAGCTACTTCTCCAACAAAATCTACCTCTACTGACTCTTAACTGTACCAACTCTGTTAGCCGTAGATGGCCAGTCTGTGTAACAGTGATTAAGTTTGTACACGAAGGCCTTCTAATGTTACTTATACTCATAGAGACTCTCTTTCTTTCTCTCCAGGTCAACCAGAGGCGGATGGGTCCCCTTTTGAGATGGGTCCCAAGGTTTCTTCCTCCAGCTTTGCTTGTTTTTCTTTGCCTTTGTCGCCCTTGGCTCACTCACTAGGGGCTCGGATCTGGATTCTGTAAAGCTGCTTTGTGACAACATTGGTTGTAAAAAGTGCTATATAAATGAAACTGAATTGAATTGAATTGAGAAAGACAGGAGAGGGAGAAAGCAATTGTGAATAATGCACCATAGTGAGTTCACTGAAAAAGGAGGATCGAGGCCTCTTTGTTTTTATGTGAACCTACCCCATACTGCTCAGTCATGAACATGCTATGGTTTGAAATAACCTCTACTTTTTTTCTCTATATACTGGTTCTCTTGGGGATGTAATAGCCTCACATGGTTTTTCCTACCATTTTTATGCAGATGACACTCAACTTATTCTCTCTTTCCCCTCCAGTGATGATCAGGTATCAACCCGCATCTCAGACTGTCTGGCTGACACTTCCTCTTGGAAGGCAGCCCACCTCGTCAAACTAAATCCCAGCAAGACTGAGCTTCTCTTCATCAAAGGGAGTCCATCACCAAGCCACAACCTCTTTTGGGAACTCAGTCATCGTCCCTTCAAAGAAGGTAAGAGATCTTGCTGTCATGCAAATGAAGAACTGTCATTCACGCCACAGGTTGACCACCTCTCCAGGACATGCAGATACCTTCTTTACAACATCAGAAGATTCTGCCTTTCTCACCATGGAAGCTACACAGTTACTCATCCAGTCTCTGGCCACCTCTGAACTGGACTACTGCAACTCTCTACTGGCTGGTGGTAACTAGACCACTTCAGCTGATTCAGAATGCCGCTGCCAGGTTAGTCTTCAATGTTTCAAAATTCTCCCTGTGGCCACCTGTTCAAATCCTTAACACTTGCCTTCAATGCCAAGAATGGACTTGCACCTCCTTACTTATCTGCACTGATCAAGCAGCATGTCACTTCTTGTCCTCTCAGGACACCAAGCACTGCTCGTCTTGAACCTCTGTTGCTCAAAAGAAGAGGAGGACATGCGTAAAGGTTTTGCAAAAAATATTTCATTGTATCACTATAAATTAATAATGCATATTTTAAGAGAGAGAGAGTGGTATGGTGCCTGGAATAGGCTCCAGCACCCCATTACCCCGATTAAGTTTAAGCAGTTCAGAGGATGGATAGATGGATGGATGGATGGGTGGTCAACCTGAGATCACAGGTGACCTTTTTTTTTTAAATCTCTGTTTATGTTCTTTGTCATGTAAAGCACAATTTATCATTCCATAACAATTAAAAGACAAAAACATGTTTTCTCGTTATCTTCGATTTCAGAGTTTTGATTACATCTGAGTTTTGATTACATGCACTGTGCAATCAGAACATGTTGGGCTTACTTACTCAGCTGAAATGAACCATTAATGCTCAGACTCAGAGGTTTTGACTTGGTCAAACAGGAAAAATTGACTGAAAAAAGGCATTTGCCTTAGACAGGGCTTTGTAATGCCCTAGACTCTGACCCATTCTTCTCTCTATTGATTTTATCAAAAGGGCAGGGTGTATCACTTTAGCATGAAAAAACAGGACAGAAGAGTGTGCTATGCTGCAAAACACAGTTCAGCCATGATGCCACATGTGCTCAGTTGTGCAAAATGCCAGAGGAATAAAATAAAACTAATATTTAGAAATAATTCACTATTCAATTATGAGGCAACTGTGAGGAATAAAATTAAAACATTTTTTTTTACCCTAGCTTCCGTTTACCCCCTCACAAAATACATACAGTACATCCATGCACACATTATAAATATATGCAAACAATATTTTGCATGAGCAGTGAGTGCTTTTTCACATTAATAAGTATTTCTAGAATCATGGAAATAAATGGCTTACTAGTCTTAATAGGTGCCTTGATAGTTTGATCCCTGGTTCCATTCACCACCACTGTACAAAAATCTGAGATGGTACATATCTCTGGAGCAATTTACACTGAATCCTAAACAGTCAACCATTTAACTTCTTCCCAAAAATACTACAGTTTTATATGACAATACTGCAGATATGACACATAAATTAGATACTTTAAATACCAGTAAAATGCAAGGGGGGGCGGGTGTTGCGTACAAAAAACTGCATGTTTTATAAACTTTATTACTGAACCTGCATCTGTCACATGACATACAACATATAGACAAAAGTATTGGGACACCTGACAATAGCACCTTTAATAACATTCCATTCAAATACACAGACTTTAATATGGGGTTGAGCCCCCTTTTGCAGCTATAACAGGTTCCACGCTTCTTGGAAGGTTTTCCACAAGATTTTGAAGTGTTTCTGTGGCTCGCAATCTCTGTTCCACTTCATCCCAAAGGTGTTGGATGGCATTGAGGTCAGGGCTCTGTGCGGCTCAAGTTCTTACACACCAAACTCATCCAACAGGTGGATCCCAATACTTTTTTGTCCACATTGTGTACTTAACTGAAATATACTGCAGCCAACCAGCAGCAAATTTCCTAACCGCTCCAATTATTTGTGATGAATCATGTGTTCATGCATTTATGTATAATATTACTGCAAAATTGCACCGTTTTTGTCACTCTTTTCTGTGGATTAGCTGTAAAAACAGCTGTACATCGTGATTTGTTTACCTTTCAGCGGCCCCTTACATAACACAGTCTTCGTCTCTCAGTCTTCCGGGTTTTCCAGCAAGCTGAAGAGACGTTCAACACGAAAACAGCGTTTTAAACTCAAGACATTTTGGACCAGAGGCTACAGACAGAGCAAGCAGGCGGTGGGTATATTGCCAGTCATAACACATTCTTATCAATGTTTTCCTGTTTCCCTTTTTTAGGATTTAAGTTAGCTTTAGCTCCTTAGCACTGCAATGCTACTGATGCCTAGCTTAGCAATTTTCAGCCTCTTTTTTTGTATCACATATATGTTACTGTTGTCCTCATGGTAAAGTTAAACAAAGGTTTTAATATTTTACTAACTGTTTATCACGTGAGGAAATGAATTATACAATCTAAATTTTCGAGAGCTACCTTTTTTTTGCACAAACAAGGGCAGCATAAACTTGTTTACTGTTTGGACCAAAGTCCATTCACTGGCTTTACGCAGCATTCGAGTACTTTCCAAGTTTGCCACATCAAAACAAGTTAGGGCATTGGCTAGGTTAGAATGTAGTTTATTATTTGCTGAACACCCCAAAAAATGAGTATTCCAAATATGCTGACACTGTGTTATTCCTTCCTCCTCAAGTCTTATGACTAAAGGAGTGATAAAAGTGGAAGTGAAAGTCAAGAGTTCCAGTCTTTCCAAATGGCGACGAGCAGCAACATGAGTAAGGCCACTCTGAAGGAGGACCTCACCTGTGCCATCTGCTGTGACCTGTTCACTGAGCCAGTGATGCTGGGATGCATGCACCACTTCTGCAAGCGCTGCATCTCAACCTACTGGAAGAGCCTCAGGGGCCCAGTGACCTGTCCTCAGTGCCGGCAGGAGTTCCCCAGCAAGCAGTTCCAGACCAACTATCTGGTGGCTGGCCTTGTCGAAAAAGTCAAAGCAAGCGCTTCGACTGGCTATCTAAAGAGTATTGAGGTAATTACTTTTTTTTCTTGCTCAGCCACAATAAATGCCTTTTCAGCAGCAGGTTCCAGCCCTGATCCTGGATTACCCTCACAAATGGCACTACCACTTCAAACAAGGAAGGTCTTCTTAATTGGTTTAGTTGAGTTACATGTGTTTAACCCGGCAAAACACAGGGCAGCAGTATCTTAGGACCATGGTTTAGAATCACTGGGCTAAAGGTAATTATATAGCTAAATGTCTTTATCTTAAAGAGGTTTCATTTTCACTGGTAGTCTGTTATTCATTAGTTGAATAACAGAGTACTTCATGTAAGCAGCTTGAACTGATATCAATCAAAACATGTTAAAACAGTTTGTAATAAAAAAAAATGGGTTGATTCATCTAGGCTTGGACTTTTAGGTTAATTGGAAACATGTTGGTCATGTATTCTCAGAAATCTTCAAAGTAACCAGTGGTTTGCTACTTACTTTTTTGGTTTATTGTTTATATGTTTAGTTAGTTTCATTTAGAAAATCAGAAAAAATTAGCAGTTGAGCCTAGGGTGATTGAACTTGCGTCAGTAAACAAATTCAGGAAGCTTCTCTTCGCTGTATTTGTGACTATCACAAGATCAGTTTAGAGCACATGACTTGCCCATTTTAGGAGAGAGCGTATCTGGTATCAGTTAATTGATGTTGGATTATTAAAAAAAAAACCCTTTTTGTTGTTGTCTTCAGTGTTTGTCTCCAATATTACTTGATCACAGATGAAATAAATCAGTTTCCTGAGATGATTAATACTTCCAGTGAGAGTAGAACGATGAATGTAATTGTCAGTCACTGGCTGAGGCTGGGCAGTAAATGTGAAAACGTTACAATAGTGTAATATTGTATATAGAAATATAGGTTTAAGATTATAATGTCACTTTTCCAGAAGCAGCTTAAAGACCACCTGGAATCCCAGAAGTTACGAAAGGAAGAAATGATTTCCATGATACGGAAAGATGAGGAACAGATGAACGCAATAAAAGTAAGTCTGTTCTAGAACAGGAGACCATTTGAATGCAGCATCTCCTGCTAACTGAAGTGATCATGTCGATGTTTCTCGCTCTTTAATAGAAATTGGGAGCTGAGCTGCGGGACCGTATACGCAGTGACTTCCAGGCCTTGCACCACTTCCTGCAGGTTGAGGAGGCGTCCGTTCTCGAGCAGATGCGGAGGGACCAAGAGGTGCTGGAGCAGGGGCTGGAGCGCCACCTGGAGGCCGTACATGCTGCTGTCAATGAGCTGGAGCAGAATGTGAAGGCGATTCAGCAAGCTGCCCGCACAGTTAGCTGCAGCGTACTGGTGGAGGTCATAGGCTGTTTCCGTTATTAATGCTTGGGTGTTCCGAGTGCATATCTGCCACTGACGTTGTCCCCTCCTTTAGAATAGTTGTCTTTTTTCCACTCCCAATTTGGAGATTTATGTTTATGTTTACAGAAAATACTGCCAGGGTAAGTGTAGGAATGAAATATTAGTAATGTGCGGCAACTTCCAGCACCTAATTTACATTTCACACACTAGTAGGGCTATTGATATGGGTATTGCGCAGATCTGAGCATCTGTTTCAGTTCTGGCAAACAGATGGAGTAGTGCATCTGCAGCAGTCCCCCTAGTACAGAATTCCTTTTTTATGGGGTGCCTGAAATATGTCCTTCATCTTGATAATGTGTTCTTTTCTCTTTCTTCTCCTTTAGCTGCCAGAATTCAATTCCAGGTCAGTGTACTTCAGGAAATCTATGATATGTCTCCTAATGACATAGCCTGTCTTATACTTGAATTCAGTTTCAGATTAGAAGTGTCTGAACATTGTTACTATCTTGAACAAGGCTGTTCCAAATGTGAGACTATGTGTGAAGCCTTTAGTATGCAGTTTGCATTATGTCCTCCTATTTCAACATGTACTGCTTATATGTGAACTATGATTTTTCTGTTGGTTTCAGACCGCAGTTGCAAGCCTTCGAAACACCAGATATTGATCGATTTCACAGGGAATATGTTGCTCCTCATCAGTACATTGTGTGGCAAAAAATGTTTAAAAGTTTAAAACCAGGTAATTGCAGTGATATATCAGTAATTAAATAGAGGTGTATGCATGTGGGTGTGTGTTTACTTTCCATGCGGAATTACATTACATTTGTTCCTTATGATCATAATGTTTTATTATTTGTGTGTCAATTTTGCTTCTGATTTTCATCCACAGGCCCACTACCTTTGACCTTCGATGAGGACACAGTCCATCCAAGCCTTCTGCTCTCTCCAGACAAGACTATGGTGGTTGAGAATGATACCATGCTCCAGTACAGAGGCAACCCAAAGCGTTTTGTCCAGTGTGTGAATGTTCTTGCAACTCAAAGCTTCCAAACAGGAAGGCATTACTGGGAGGTGGATGTTGGCACCAAGCCCAAGTGGGACTTGGGTGTTGCCCTAGACACGGTTGATCGGCGGGCTCGGGTTAAGCTATGTCCTGAAAATGGCTACTGGACCCTCCGGCGGCGCAATGGTCATTACTCAGCGGGGACCCAGCCGTGGACCCCACTGCGCATAACTTCCCAGTCTGAAAGAATTGGGGTTTTCATGGACTTTGAGGAGCGCAGGGTTTCCTTCTACGACGCCAATACCATGAGCCTGCTCTGCTCCTTCTTCAATGGACCCAGAGGAAAAGCTTTCCCATTCTTCAGTCCTTGTCTTAAGGAGCCTGGCCAGCAAGCCCAGCCAATACGTCTCCTCCATTTTCCCAGCCAATCTCTCTGAGAAGCCTGTGAGCTGATGATGCTCAGTACTTCAGCAGGGCTGCAGTCACCTCAAGTCTTATTGTTCAGTTCCAGTGTTTGCCTCAGATCCAATCTCTATGCTTTCAGAAGAAAATCATTACAACTTAATTGTATTTTGCTACATATTTCCATTCCATCACATTCAATCAGCATCTGTTGTCACTTCAGTGCAAAGCTGTTGCAGTGAATGTCAGCATATGCTTAGTTTGTTATTATAGAGAACCACGTCGGCTCACATTTGTGTTTGAAAATGACTTATTTCTTTCGTAAGTTCAAACAACAAGCAGACCAATGCCCTGAAAGGACCCACTGGAGCATTTGCCCAAGTTACCTGCTGCTGACTGATTCGTGGATGCACAGTGAAGTTGCTGAAATCTAGTTGGAAAAGCTTTTTGTTCAAGAAACTTTGGGGAAAAAAACCCCAAAAAAATCACATGTACACAAAAATTGGATTTCTCTCCACCTCAGCCGTGTAATGCGAACATAGCCCAAAACTGGGCCCTCAGTCTGAGTGTGTCAATTTGATTCATATCACTGTACACAGTTATTGCACCAACTGTGCCTTTTAAGGACCTGTGGGCAAACCTACTGAAGAGATCATATTTAGTCTTCATTTTCAAAAGCCTGTTTCACATGATTTAGCAGTAATCCATCTAGCTGTTGTTTGCATGTTATTACTGTTTTGTCAGTCTTCCATGTACCCAGTCTACTGTGACATCAAATGTATGAAAAAAGACCAATCAGTAATTTAATCTCACCATTTTTTCTCAACCAGATGAGAGCAGAAGCCCAAAGATGCGATTGTGCCTGGATAATTGACATTGATGAAAGTGTTATCGTGTAGTGTTCCACATTGCACAGCCAGCATGACCCTAGGCTAAAATTTTGTCCCAATGAAAACAACACAAGTTTTTCTTATATATAAGATTTTAGTTGCACCTGCTCTCAGCCATTTGTCTGTTGGACCTAAATCTAAACAAAATCTGTAATACTGGTGAAACTAAATAAATTTCACAAATTTTGCACATATGAATCATTTTTGTAAATGAACTGGAACAATTGTGCTGCGTGACACTTAGTACAAGCATAACATTTGAGTCAGTAAGAAGGCGATTGGTATGCTTTTCCTTTTGAAACTAGAATATTATCATTAAAATCACAAAAAAATTCTCATTAGTCAAGGCAGCACGTCCCTAGCCTGTCACGCTCAGCATTCAGTTGATGGACGTTGTGTCCGGAATGTAGTCATTTGAATGCAGATCACAGCGTCCTGCCTGTGTCTGTGTCTAACCTCCGTGAGATGACAGGAAACTGGTCAGTGGTGATTTACTCCCTACCCTCCTTCCTCCCTAACTGATCAAAACAAACCAGCACTCTCCCCACCCACACGAGTGCAGTGCGAGAGACCCGGAGTCACTTTGATGCCTGCATTTTTTGGAGATGGCACGATTTCACTTTACATACAGAAACCTTGAAGATTGGCTTATCCAAATCCATCCATCCATCCATCCATTTTCTACCCCTTTATCCCGCACTCGAGGTCGGGGGGGTTGGTGGGGCGCTGGAGCCTATCCCAGTTGCTACAGGCGAAGGCGGGGTACACCCTGGACAGTCACCAGCACATCGCAGGGCCATCCAAATCCAAGATCTTTTAAAAATAATAATAATAAAATAATAATAGGTTACATTCACATAGCGGCTTTCACAAACCCGAGGTCGCTTTACATAGCAGGAAGAAAAACCTTTGTAAAGCTTTGTAAAATGACCTACTTTTCATTGAAGCACTTGAGATGGCCATCTTGAAGTTAAACACTTCTAGATTACGAGAAGAAACCTGTAGGCAGACAATCTGTAATACATGCGTAAGATGGGCACAGACTGAAATGAGCATTGGTCAACACATATCAAGAGCATCTTACTTTGTTTACCCACAGTTTTACATATGATTTAGAGAGCGTCCACCTGGGGGGTGGCATCCCGGATACCCAAAATGGCAAGGATGGAGCAGTGTTATCTGTGTGAGCAGGCAAGTGCCTCGACATCCTCTTTCCTCTTGCTCCCTGCAAGGGGTCACACGAACAGAATGGTGGGCCTTGTGCCCCCAAACTGCTTTACTGTCCTCCTGGGGTGGGGGGTGCATCAGACAGGATGTGGCACAGCCCCTGCTGTTTTGGCGGGTGTCGCTAGCTCGGACAACCGCTGCTTCTCCAGGGGTCAGACTGCCTTTAAGCACGGAGAGGAGCGAAGATTTAAATGCCTCATTAACATTCCACTACTCCGCCTTTTGTCAAATTCATTTGACGCAGAGCTGATGTGCCCTGAGACTCAATTACTAAGGATGGACTTCGTTTGCCAGTGTTTTTTCTTCACCCACGCAGCAGGTCAACCGTGTTGAGTACACAGATTGGAAATGAGCGCACTTCTTCACATAAAAGACAAATTGAAAGCGGCAAAGTCTGCGAATGGGCCAGTCAGTCACTGACAAAGGAGCATTTTGAGTCAAACCCACGACGTTCTGAATTCGAACAGCTAGAGGACAAATGCGGATTTTGAGAGGACAGAGGCATTCGTTACTGCTATTTAAGTGTCTTTGTCATCCATCTAGTAGCTGTAAGTCCGAGACAAGCCTAATCACATCTCGGGCAAATCAATATATTTTCATTTGCCACCTGTTAGATGGAAGCTCAAGTCAAAGCAATTTTGGCGTGAGCTTCAAAGTTTACTATTGGTTTCCAATTTTTAATTTGGATGGCAGCTGGCAGGCTCATTGTTAGCAGACTGCTTTCATTACACAGGCCACCTGACTTGATGAGGCTGACAAAAATCAAGTGGACGTCCTGGAAAGAGCATGAGACAGAGGATCAGTCAGGTATATCTGGTTCTTGGCAGAGGCGGGCGGTGAGTGACATGGTCTTGTTTCCTTCCGGTGAGCGGGATGCTCCGTCGTGTGTTTTCTGACCTCAGGATGTGGCAGATGGAGCCATGGCACTTCAAGGCCTAGTCCTTGAGCTGCATCCCCTCGAGAGCAATGCTGGACAGGAAACACTGTCTTTTCATGTGAAAGGCAGAAAACATTAATAACAATAATAACAATAACAAGAATGCAAAATTTCTCAAACGTTTTGAAATACAGAGGTTGCAGTATGTCATGTTTGTATGAGGGAAGAGACAAGGGCTCAGGCTGCTTTGGAATTTGCAGAGTGATAAAAAAAAAAAAATGTCTCCCCTGCCCTTAGTTTTTTCAACAAATGGAAGCAAATTGCTGCATTTACCAAACCTGTAGTTTAAAACATTGACTACTACAAACAACCAAATGTCAGTTTGACCTCTAATGTTGTCAGAGCTCGATTTGATAAGGAGACACAAAAATTGGCACCCCCTTTCCATCGTCCTAAGAGCCAACCCGCACTGGGTTCTAATACAATGAGATTGAAAGAACCGTTGAATTACGGCTGTCTATCTAAAAGTGTGCTCTTGTGGTAAAAAAAAAAAAAAAAAAAAAATCACCTCACGATCCTCCTTAGTTTTGTCACATTTAATCACTGCTTTTTCACACACAGCTCAGTTGATATGCTGACACACTAATATGCAAATATCTTAAATCGTAGCCTATCTAATGTCCCTTATTATGACGCTACTGAAAGTATGTTAGTAAGATGTTTTTTACTTGTCGTAATGTTTTTTTTAAAACTTGTTTCAAGTAATCTGTAGTTACATTACCTATAGTAACCTAAAGTTATTGATGGAATACGAATGTTAAGAAATACATTAATAGGACAAATATTCTTACAGCATTGTTATAATGATTTGCAAACGCTTTTAACATCTTATTAAAATGTACAGAAACTAAAATCTACAGAAATATTAAATGTATTGGCCAGATTTAAGAAGACTTCACTTGCCAAGATATAATTTTATTGCAGTGTGGGATTAATCAATGGTATAAAAAGACAACAATAAAAAAATAGTTTGAGAGGTTTTTTTTAGGTTTTAGTAAGATGTTTTTTAGTTTGAAGCTTCTTCAAATATTACAAAAATTCAATTAATTGTGGAAAATCAGTGATTTTAGCTCTTTTTCCCAGTATCTACAGTATCTTATTATCATTACCACATCTGATTTCCACTGTTTCAGAAAGTGTTTTATTTGTAAACCACATTGTTGAACCATTAATCTTCAGTTTCATAAGTGGTCTTTGTTCTAACGCTACATTTAAATTTTAAATCAAAAGCATTGATGTGCATAAGTATAGTGGTGTTATTGTTTTTTTTCTTTTTTACGTTCACTGCTAATAACCTGACCTCGTGCACTGTTTTTAATGAAAACTGCTGGATATTTCACGGAAAGTTTACAGTAAGCGGGAGGCGAGTGGTGTTTTTGAACCGGTAAGCTGCGCTGCTTGTGGACAGGCTTTTAAAAATATGTACTCCATTACAACCGCTCAGAAGGACCGTTCCTCCAAGGTCAGAGGGTGAACGCCTGGAGGTGTGGAGAAACAAGCACAGCCTACAATAATATTGAGACTTTCACTTAAGTCACTGTTATTCTTCACAGCTATGGGATCTTGGGCAGCTTTCCTAATATCAATTTTGTCCAGTGTTTTTCACTGGAATGGCGAGAAACAGCACACACAAAAAAAGACATACGTCCGCTGTGAGCTATACGTAACTCTTACGGGTTGCATGGACATCTAAAGTGACTAATACTGCACTCGGGCCACTATTTTAGAGAATGAATGCATTTTTTGTTTAGGGAATAATAGACGTTAAAGGGTACTGACAGACAACATGCAGAAACAAAAGCACCTGCCAAGGTTACTACGACCTGGTCAGGTCTGGCTGGCCTGCACACTCATGAATCTGAACTGTGTCTAGGAGAAGCGTCAAGCATGGGTGATTTGGACCTGATCTATTGGCATTTTCAGTGTAAAATATGTGTGCTGGTGTAAGGCTGTACCATTGAGGCAAGGAGTACGAAAACCAAACCAGACATTGTTGTTGTAGGTTCAATTTCCAGCATAATGTGTACATACATTACATTGGAGGACTATTACATTTTACGAAACTCAATAGAGACATTAGCCCGAGTCCTGCATCTAACCAGTGCTGCTAATGAGCAGGGCTGTACTGTGAGGGCCATTACATTTGATGAGCTGAGGAAGGCCTAAATTAGTAAATTAGCCCATTCCACTGTGTTCAAGTACATGCTTGAAAAATGCTGGGAGTTGAGAATCCCCTTCCCAACGTAACGGCTTCGCTAATGAGAGGCGCTAGAGCCAAATCAAACACAGCGCGACCTGAAAAAACACACACAAGCGCGCACACACGCTCGCCTTTCTCTCTAAAGGAATTATTGGAGCTGATGTGGATCTGGTTGTCAGGCTTTTCTCGCTGTGCTTAGCACATGCCTGCTGTTTCAGTGTGTTTTTGTTTCATGTGGGGTTTTTGGTTTCAAAACGTCCTGTTATTTCCGAAAACAGAAATTAGAAATTATTGCAACCCGCCCAATGTAGGCTTAATGGGATTCTGTCCAGTGAGCGTGGTCTGCGGCAACAGCCTTTTGTGATGGGAAAGAGCTTGATGAATTTTGAAAAGGGTGTGTGTGCTGTTAATAAGGGAAACAGAAGTCACTTTCTCTGCATAATGTACATTTACCCTTAAGAAATATATATATAATGATCCATGTATAACGCAATGATTTCTGTGTTAAGATATATGTTCCATATTAAGTATTTTTATTTGTGAACAATTGTATGTATAGTTGTACATTTACCGGTTTGGGAAACTTTTTCGATCCCAGAGGAAACTGCAACAGCACAGACACACAGAGACACAAAGACAAAGTCAAAGTCTCCAGGAAATACTCTATGGCATAAACACAAAATGCTGTAGTCAGTAAGAGAAGTGGATATAAATACTTTAGATAAACAATTAAAATTTCATTGGTAATTGAACACATTGTTAAGGTAATTGCATTTGTTAAGATGAATAATTAGTATTTGACTGATTGACTCTTCGTGGCTCATTGTCTCTTATAGGGGATTTCTACTGATTCTTCAAAACTTCTGCATGATTCACTGGTTGAGATCACTGTGGGTGATTTGATATGAAATGGTTCACTGCAGGGGCTCGGATTTCATTACTGTTGCTGTGACCGGACTCAGGGGTCACAGTGTCAGCAATAATACAGCTATTTTATTTACTTCCAGAAACTCCAGTGAACTCCTGACAACCATTTTGCATAACTTTCTATGAGGGAGCTTTCAGATTCATGAAGCGCTTCAGTGTCTTGTTCCTGTCATCACCGTTGGTAAAAATTCTGACTATTTCACACCTGTGTTGACATTTTAATTATGAATATTGAAAATCTGGTGGAATGATGCTTAAGATGTCATACAGAAAATACCAGCCAGTTGTTTTTCCAAGTCTACTCTGTTGAGAAAGTTCTAATAATCAGTAGGGTTAGGGTTATTACTCTAATTGGGCATGGTGTGCTGTGAGAGTGAGTTAACAAATTGCCTACTTCTAACATCCACACTAGAACCTTCTAGAAGAACCGAAAGGTCTAATGAACACATACACAAACATATATCATTTGTGTAGATCAGTAGGTATATACACTATTTGGACAAAAATATTGGGATACCTGACCATTGCACCAACAGGGACTTTAATGACACTGTATTCTTCCTGGAAGGCTTTCCAGAAGATTTTGGAGTTTTTGTGGGATTCTGTGTGATTCATTCTGTAGAGCATTTATGAGGTCAGGCACTGATGTTGGGTGAGAAGCCCTGGCTCACAATCTCTGTTCCAGTTCATCCCAAAGGTGCTGGATGGGGTTGAGGTCAGGACTCTGTGTGGCCAGTCAAGTTCTTCCACACTGAACTCATCCAGCCACGTCTTTATGGAGCTCGCTTTGTGCCCTGGGACAGTCATGCTGGAATAGAAAAGGCTCTTCCCCAAACTGTGTCCACAAAGTTGGAAGCGTGATGATGTCCAAAATGTCTCGGTATACTGAAGAAGGGCTAGGCCCAAACCCTGAAAAACAGGTGGGTCCCATTACATTTGTCCATATAGTGTCATAAATCAGAAACATACAGCAGACATTCAAACACATACTTGTCTTTCCTTTCTTTGCCTTGCTCTTGCTTTTTTTTTTTACCTCCATGTTCACTCCAGAAGTCGCTTAATTGGAGAAGTCTGAGAGTTCCTGCAAAAGTTCATATGAACATTTGCCACATTTGTACAAGTTAAAAAAGTTCATTGCAGTCAAGGCAGTTGCTGATTTGAGAGTTTGTGAAGACTGTGTGCTATAATTGCCTATTAGGGAAGTTGCGAGGCAAGGTTAGTCTGCTTAATTTACAGATGGCAAAGTGTCAAAAAAAAAAAAACAACTTTGCTGGGCCAGCTGTTGGACATGCAATTCGAGACGTACGCAGCCAAAACTTGTGAGCTATAATGGCAGGAACATGATGACATTTAAACAGTTGTTGGGGCCAATAACAGGATTGAACATTTTCTTGCTTCTTGACAGATGTAAGCAGAGCCATATTTCAAACAGAATGAATTAAACCATGGACCCTGTCAGCACAGCTGCTATACATGGTCTGGCAGTTCAGACTCCAGCTTGCTTTCCCAAGAGCATTTGGCTTTTGAAAGCAAAATAGGATTAATAATTTGAAGTATTCTAAAAGCGTGTCTTTAAGGAATGTAATGGTTTCCAATAGCTTGAATACATTGAGGCTGGGAAAAGGGATGAAGGAGAAGCTCCAACTCCGAAGGCACCTTAAGAAGTGCCCTTCTGGCAAAGCTGTGTTTGTCCATCAGAAACAAAAATGTACTGCATTAAGGAATGAGGAGTGCAGCAGCACTGTATTAATCCTAGGAAGGCAGGTCTTGTTATTCATGTATTTATAAGACTACACCAGAAACAAGTACATAGAGATCAAGGCAGGGTGATATAATTTAAGCTAATGTAGCAGCCATATGTATCTTGTCTGTACGAACACGATTTTCATATTATGGTTACATAATTGTTTATCATGGGCATGCAAGAATTTGATGTGGATCATTCTGATGAAACTTATGCCTTCATGTCTGTTTGAACAACGTATACTAAACAAACCATGAAGTGACTGATTTTGGCACATATATTACTGTATTTGACAGCTGTGTAACTTCTAATTACTTTTAAGTTTACTTAGCTCTTACCTCTAAGATGTGTTTATTTATATGTTAAACTTTCTTCGTGTGGTAAACAGAACACAGCAAGAAAAGGGACAGTGTAATTCCTTTATTTACTACGCATATGAAAGCCCTGATTCAGGAGTTTTAGTTACAAGCTTCTTCTGAGCACGCTGGGCACTCCCTGCAGCCGACTACTGTTGCACAGGGTTGCCAGACTCTCTGCCTTAAGTTACTGATTCAGCACACAAAGAAGATCTGAATTGTATTTTTTGCCTCTACTATCAAAGGGCAGGTATATAGTCATACATGACAATTTGGGTTTATCTGGTCAAATTACATATTTCGTTAATTTCTTTTTGAAAAATATATGGATGCCTTCTGCATGGAAGAAATATAACTATGACACATTTTAATTTAACATGGAAGGATTACCATTAATTTGCTGAATTTGATATAATGCAAAAAACGAGGTGCCATGTGCCCTTTCAGTCAATCCCCTAGTGCTATTTTTTGAGGGTCTCGGATTAGATTTGACTCGTTAGAGCTTAATTCAAGTCAGACGTAGTCAATTCCACAGTGTAATAAATGATGTAACCCTTCAAATCTCTTCAGGTGCTTACACTCAACAGCCATGTGCTCATCTAGGCAGCTGCGGATCTTAAAATAAGAACAATGGACCCTACAAAGCAAGATAAGACTATTAAAGATATCTAAGCACTTCCTGCTTCATGGTCCTAAATGTCTCTAAGAAATCGAAGTTATCTTTAAGAAATGGAAGGAGAACTGCCGGAGTTAAGACTGTAGGATCTGTAGGACTATGAAAAATCTCTGCATTATAGACTGGTCAGGTATGCAAAGCAAAACCTCCACGTCACTGCAAAGGTCCCACAGGAAGCTTTGGCTGAACATTTTGTTGGACAAACAGCATCTACTTGGAAGGGTCACGTGAAAGTAACCTTACCTGTGATCTCAATGTGAAAGTCAACATCTGAAGTGTGTAAAACAACACTTAGAGGAAACAGAAGCTCACTGGAAACAACTGTTGTGGTCAGAAAGAAAGTTTTAATTTGTAATTTGCCACCAAAAGTATGTTTAAAGAGGCATTTTAAGAAAAGAAATACCTTGCCTACTGTTAAGCATGGAGGTGGATGTGTCGTGCCTTTGTCGTGCTTTTGAGGCGAATCAAAATCAAGTATGAAATGCCCATCACCATCCAGAGATTTGAATGTGATTGAAAACGTACAGCTGGAACTTACACATTCTGTGCATGCAAGGTGATCCGTGAATATTTAAACCAACAAATTAATTCAACAACAACAAAAAAAAAAAACTATCGTTTGGAGTGGGCAGAAATGTGTTGCATTGTTCTGTGCAGAGGTGGCGTTAACTCCTCTTTACTTAACAAAAGTTAAGGGTTGCTACGTTACCCCAAAAGAAGACTGTATTTCATGAGATGAACTTTTCCTGATTCAGGAGAAATAAAGCAGGTCTCAGTCCTACACTCACAGAAAGGGTGAGCTTAACAAAATTACTTAATTACAGAAAATACAGAAAAGGATGGAGTCCTTTACACTGAAAGGTGGAGAAGATGATATCTTCTTTTTTTTGTGTAAATATTACTCAGCTATGGCTTGGGATGAGGTGAGTCAGACACAGAGGAGTTTAGGCATCTGTGAGACCATGTTTTGGCTGAAGCGAGAAAATCCAGGGCTTGTTTCTCAGGAGTCGAACAGGACAAGTAAATATCACTTTCTTTAGAATATTTATTACCTCTGAAATGTACACTATATGGACAAAAGTATTGGGACATGCCTGTTTTTCAGGGTTTGGGCTAGGCTCCTTACTTCCAGTGAAGGACAATCTTAATGCTTCATGCTTCCAATTTTTTTAACGCCATGCTTCCAACTTGTTTAACGCCATGCTAATCTTAATGCCATGCTTCCAACTTTTTTAGTGCCATGCTAATCTTAATGCCATGCTTCCAACTTTTTTAACACCATACTAATATTAACGCCATGCTTCCAACTTTGTGGACATAGTTTGGGGAAGGTCCTTTTTTAATCCAGCATGACTGTGTCCCAGTGCACAAAACAAGCTCCATAAAGACGTGGTTGGATGAGTTCGGTTTGGAAGAACTTGACTGGCCCACACAGAGCCCTGACCTCAACCCCATCCAGCACCTTTGGGATGAACTGAGATTGCGAGCCAGGCCTTCTAGTCCAACATCAGTGCCTGGCCTCATAAATGCTCTACAGAATGAATGGGCACAAATTCCCACAGAAACACTCCAAAATCTTGTGGAAAGCCTTCCAAGAAGAGTGGAAGCTGCAAAGGGGGGACCAACTTAATATTAAAGTCTATGCAGTTGAATGCAATGTCATTAAAGTCCCTGTTAATGTAACTGTCAGGCGTCTCAATACTTTTGTCCTTGTATTGTGTATCTGTATTTGTCAGTGTATCTGTATTGTCATTTGGAAAGGGGCTTCGGGGCACCTCAGATGGTCAGTGCTGAAGTCCATACGTCTAATCAATAGTATAGTTATCACTCATTTTTTTATTAGGACAGTGAATTGGCATTTCATTCTTGCATTTCATTTTTGCACTCACTGCATTAAATCATCTCTTCTCAGTCACTTTCTCAACCATTTTCATGAACACCCAGCAAAAAACAAAACAAAAACAACAACAACAACAACAAAAAAAACCCAAAAACAAAACAAAGCATTAAAGGAGAAGCTGTCTCCTCACATGACTGTATACTGTGGGAAGTTTCAGCCTGTGAGCTGAGGAGGAGACTCCTAACCTAAAGGTCCTAATCTGAGCCACTGCCCCCTAAGCGTTTTATGAACGAAAAAGGGGTGGGCGAGCCAGTCAGTCACGGGAGGAAAAAGGAAATGATTGTAAATCCATTCAGATCCCCGTGAATTTCGTCTGTCTTTCTTTTTTTTTCACTGTGAAAAAATATCCCTCCTCATTGTCTCCAGGTCTCGGTCCTGCAGCTCCGGGTTCCTCGCGCTGATGAGAGAGAGGCGCGCTCCGAGGACTTCAATGACACCAGCACACCAACGAGTTTGGCACCAAATTTAAAACCTTCGAGGACTGGAGAGCTGGAGATGAAGAGAGAGTGCACACTTTTCTGTGGGATTTGGATCGGGATCGCCTCTTTCTCAGGTGAGGCGCCGTGTTTGGAGCGCGTCCTGCTTGGAAACTTGCTCCCAGGCGAGAAAGTGAAGTTGCCAGCCTGTCTGTAGGCGGATTTTCACCCTCTTTCTGAAGCTGACTTGTACTTTAGGCCTGTTTTAACCCAAAACTTGTCTTGTGTTAATGACTTTTTGTCCTCAAAGGTTTTCAACCTCACAAAAAAGTGTAATGTAAACCAGGCCTGTATCAGAAAGTTCTGTAGCCTCACCAGAAGCAACAGTGATTGACACACTGGCTGAGCTGTCAGTGGGATTATTTGGTGTAATTTGGGCTCTCTAAACTGAGCAGGCTCCATCCTCAGGTGCAATGAATAGCTGGTGGTCTGGTGGTTAGGGATCTGCTCCTGCAGTCGGAAGATTGTGGGTGTGAATCCCAGGACTGCTAGTGGCACCACTAAGGTACCCTTGACCAAGGTACTGCTTCATGGGCGCTGTGTCACTGGCTGCCTGCTGCTTCACTTGGGTGAATGGGTTAAATGCAGAGAGCAATTTCTTGCTGTTCACGCTGTGTTCTGTGCTGTGCCGTGTTCATGGATGACAAATGGACGCTTTACACTTACACTTGTGTAACACCTCATAGACCACAGGCTGCGCCTGCATCATTACTGAGAGTTGAGCCAACTATGTGATGGTCTATGGAAAAAGATAAGGAAAACTTCAGACCACAGATCATCTTCTCACTAGAGGGAGACAGTTTAATTTATTCAGTGATACTCATTGGCCACAAATGTATTAAGATGTTTAGTGATGCTGGAATAGATTTTAACACTCTATGTATTTAAAGAGATAAAATAGGTTGATAAGGGTCATGTGAGGGGCTACATAAAGGCTCACCTTAAAAGTCTGCAGGTCAAGAAGCCAGGACAGATGATCAGTTTTGGCATCGTTGGTTGTGCTTTAAACGCAGTGTCTCTTCCAACTGAACAACCTTCACTGGTACTTTGATCTGTTAAAGCCATCAGGTCACAAACGTTTTTGGCAGCTGCTTTACATGCAGTCTTTATTCACTTTTGCCCCTGTAGCGGCTTTATTGTTCTCTCATGAAATACTAATCTTTTGGTTTATAAAAGGTCAACTCATTTGAGCAGGCTTCCTAATGCCTCTTTTGGCGATCGTGATAATGATAAAGGCATATGCTGTTTGCCAGTTGTGATATCCAGAGGATAACAAAAGCTCCAGATCTCTGCTTGGATCTGAGGAGTCTAAGCTTGCTTTTAAAAGAATGTTCCTTGCTCCCACTGGCGAAGCCTGTAGAGCATTCAGAGTGGTGAGGAGCTCTACTGTTTGGTATGAAAGGTTCTTCTCAGTGAACTCCAAATAAAGACAAATTCAAGGGGGCGTCTGTCATCACAGGTGTCAGTTAGTGAGACCCAGGAGGGGTCCAAGGACAACTTGCTGCTTAAGTGTTTTCCAGGTTATGCATGCCGATTCTTGCACCTTGGGTGGAGGCTTGTGTGGAAAGACGGTCTCTTTCAACGTGAGGTATCCACGGCCATAAGAAACTCAGCTATATATGTCCCCCCTTAAATATCTCTCCAAATGAAAACCACATGGAGGCTTGGTGGCTCTGGAAATTTGGCTGTTTTGTTGTAGCGAAGACTGGGTCCAATTATTAGAAGCGGTCCCCAATTACTTAACCGAACACTAACCTTAACTGAGGCAAAAATAGGAAAACCGGGGACTTGGAGGCACAAAAGAGTTGATTGTGATTTAATCAGAAACAAAACTTGTTCAACAGACAAGAGCCCGAGGCAGCAGAAGAAGCTGTCCACGTTTATTGATTCTGATCATCTGCTGGCTGTTAATGTAATTCCTCCTCGAATGGAAGACGATTAGCCCTTGGGCTTTCTGATTTAATATTACTACCATTTCACTTTTGAGAATGTCTCACAGACAGGACCCTAGAATGTTCCTTAAAGTCAAGAAGAAAGAGCACCCGCACTATGAACATATTGTTTCAAAAGAGCGTGTAAAAAATAAAGCACTTGCTTGTCTCTCCCACACTGAAGCTGGAGTAGATATTTATCTTGAGCCTCAGAGGTAAAGCCTCTTGTCCCTTTCGTCGAACAGCTCACTCACTGCAATGTGTTTTATGTTACCGTCCTGGTGATTAAAACCAGCTTGAGACTCACTCACTGATCTTTTGCTCGGGTCTATCCGAAGTGAGAATGTCATTATCACAATCTCCTAGTTTTAAACATAATCTACTATTAGGTGTTCAGGGTGTTGAGCTAATGTCTACCTCTGCTTCACTTAAATCCAGAGGACAAGAGATTCGACAAATACACAGACACAGACACACACACACACACACACACACACACACACACACACACTCACGTACAGACGCACACGCACACACACACACACTCACGTACAGACGCACACGCACACACACACACACACACACACACTCACTCACGTACAGACGCGCACACACACACACACACACACACACACACACACATACAGACACACTCACACACATACGCACTGCCTCCAGCAGCTTTTTCCCCCTGTGGAGCCTTTTTTCCTTCTCCAGACTTTATTCATATTATACATGTCTCATGTTAGATCCTTCTCTTCTAATATTGCAACAGTAGGTGGAGATGAGAAAAGCACTCCTCAGTGGCAGATTTTGAATGATTGCAGTGATCAGCAACAGCTGATCAAAATAAACACATTCCCACAGAACATTGCCTTCAATGCTGTGGGGGAACAGCTTTCTTTTTGTTTGAGAAAGGCTCTCTCTTCCAGTGCTGGAGGGGCTCAGCGCAACCACATTTAATTAGTTAATGACCAAGAACAGTCTTAATTAGTTAATGGCTGAGGATATCTAAACATCGAAATCTGATTAAAGAAGCACAGAGGAAATGTTTGTTTCAAACTAGCCTTATCTCCGGCCTGATTTATTCGTACTTTGCAAAGTACGAGTTTACACTTAATTGCAAGGTGATTGGAGAGCTGGTCTCCTTATCTGAATAGTTTAGCTGTTTGTATCTATTAACTAAGTTTTCTGTCTAGAATTTTCCTCTTGTTTGTGATCAAGAACTTGTCATCATAGTATTGATACAGTGGTTTTTTTTTTTGCATTTTGATCCTTCTTTAGGGACCTTGACAAATTGGAAACTGGAGCTTATTAGTCTGAGTCTCCATGACCCATGGCTAAAAGTCACGGAGCGGTATGAGGCGTCACAAGTGTAAGGTTTCTCTAGTCACTGAGACGACATGCCCTGTCATTGAGGTCAATGAGGGTTCATGGGAAAGAGAGTATTTGGTGGGCTCTAAGGAAACTGCCTGCTTCATCCTGGCCTCCCACACCCATTCTATTATCCAACCCACTTACCTCCTTCCGACCTTTCTGTCTTTTTTCTTCAGCCACATCAGCACCGCCATGCCTCATCAGATTTATTTGCCCCACAGGGAATCCCTAGTTATCTGAAATGTGAGGCAATGACTTGGAACCATGTCATTTTCAATGTCTTCTCCGTTAATGGGAGTGCCGCTACAATATATTTCATCAAATGTTTCCTTGTGTAAGGATGACAGGACATCCACGCTGGCTCACACCAAGGAATCATCGCAGCTCTAGGTCAGCGGGGGGACTGTGTGCGAATCGGGCTCGGGCACGTGTGTCTGATTTTGGCCCGTGACCTGAAGTGCATGAGAATCTGCTGTTGTGCCGCAATCGTCAGTGGAAAATGCTCTTCCTTCTAACCTCGCTTGGGAAGTAATTTTGGGGCGAATGTGATGACAATTGAAACGGCGCAGTGGAAAGCGGAGCACGTCCTGTGTGGCCGCCAGCACAGGTACAGGAAATTGTAGTCAGGGGACAAGCGCGGCATGTAGGAAACACACGCTGATGCCTAACTCCCCTTGTCCCCCTACCACCCCCAAAACATCCTCACTTCAAGTCCAGCCAGGAAATAGGAAGGGCACTAGCAAGCAGATAAATGTGCGCAAAAAGGACATGCAGTTTCTCTTTGGCTCCCATCCTCCGTTGATAACAAAGGAATCAAAGTCAGAGCTGGCCTTGTGTGTAGAGGAAAGACGAATTAGGCTTAAAAAACTTTACTCTCTCTGTTTTTCTGTGAAGTGTGTGTTGCACATCCCCACCCCAGTGTTGACTAAGTTCCTCCAGGGAGCAGGGGGATGCTGACTCTTCAGTCCGGGGAGGAGGTCTGTTCCATGGCCTGGCTGCCCCCTTGCCGGCCGGACACAGCGCTATTTCAGTGCGTGGCTGTGTTGGCTCTGGGTCCCACTGTCTGAGTATAAAGGTAGGCTTTGGCCTTATCAGAGCACGTCCTTATTTTATAAAAAGCACAGTGATCTACTCCACTTGTAAACCCCTTCCTGATGCTGATTTCTCTAGAGTTTTTATGTAAAGTGAATTCATACCCTGATCTTGGCAATTCTTGTTGCTGTTTACTTTGCTTAGCTCCCCAAAATCTGAGGACATGGTCCAGTTACAGCATAGCCGTGCCATTTTTTGTCCATTTTCCTTCCTCATTCCTTTCAAGAATGTACTATGTGACTGAGTGGCATTTATGGAGGCATTTGTACTGACCTTCAAAGTCAGAATAAAATATATCGATCTCACCCCCTCCCGTTAAGAGTAAAGAGGTAAAGCTGGGTGCATGCACTGCTGAAAAATTGGTGAACTTTTCATTGACAGACGAAGAGAGAAAAATGCATAGAGCAGAGGAAAAGCTAATCGTAAAATGTCAGCATCTCTCTCGAAAGGAAATTGTGAAGCGAGAACTGAGGCTGGGGAACAGGAAATTTACTGGAAATGACAAAACAAAATCAGGGCCTATCAAATCTGCCATGTTTCCGTTCATGTAGCACAAACAGCAAGCCTTTCACTTTGTCTAGTTTTAAGTCCTAAAAGACCCTCTCGCTGGGTACATTTTGGACATAAGCGGTAAAAAATCTTCAAAAGGTGAAAGAATGACAGATTTGTTGGTCAGAAGCGCATCTGATTGATCTATTTTTCACAGGAGCTCTAGTTGTCAAAATAGACGACGGCTTGACTTCGGTTTTCTTGACTATGACAAATTGATGCCGCCAGCCGTTTGTTTTAGTCAGCAAAAAGAATGATGGGCAAACCACACATCTGTTGCATGACCAGTGTTGTTAGGGGCAAGGTTGATGAAACCTCTAGAAATGTGGCCAGTTTAAAGAGACGAAGCTCTTTTTCCACCACAGGCTTGTAACTCAATAAACACCCATTACACAGATTTCATCGGACAAAGAATGTTTATGGATATCCAGTGGCATTGCCTCAACGGTTTTCACAGTTTCTTCGGATATTTGGTTCCAATTATGGCAACATATTCACCAAGACTTGGAAAAGTCTCCAATGAGTCATCGCCTTATCTTAATGAAACATATCCTCATAGCATGGTCTGTGTCAAGCTCTTATTGAGCATTAAATAAACACTTACCTCCTGAGAGAAATGTTTGGTTAATATCTGTCCAGCCTGCATGTCTTGCTGAAAGCCATTAAGATTAGCTGAGGGAGTTTTGCCCTCTCTGTTTAAATAGAACCAGCTTTGGGCCTCACAGCTGTGGGGACTATCACATTCAACGTGTTCTCAGATGGGTTAGGAACAATAATAATCTGTTTATGCCGTAAGATTATTTTTGCTTGTGCAAACTGTATTTCTACTACAGTTGCAAACTGTGACTAAAGTAAATTCTCATTTACGTTTTACTTTCTTAAGTACGCCTGAGAGTTCACTCTCAACTCTCAAGAGGTCATCTATTATTTCTCGTTTTGCTGGGGTCTAAAGATGAGGTGACACAGAAGCCAAATTCCTTCAGCATGGAGAGGATTGAAGAATACACAAATGAAATGAGAGAAGAGTGCTTTGGCCTTCATAAATCAGACACTGGCTATAAAAATGTAACTACACACCTGAAAATGCCCCCATATTCACTGTTAGGGCAATAATTAAGACCTTTTAAATAACCTCAGCTGTAGTGAACCAGCTTAGAAGAGGTTTATTTTACCCCCACACAAGGTAAGGATGATGGTAAGAGAGGCAAAAAGGGTAAAGGCTGTAGTTTTCCTGAAGACGGCAGGATTTTGGGGTCAATGAGTCTCCAAAACTACATTTAGAAGCCAAACCCATGGCAATAAATAATTAGAAAGGCACAAGAAAGCCTTTTCTTTCCTCTAATCACAAACATAAGTGTCTGGAGTCTTTTAGACACTGCTGGAAAACATACAGTAGTCTATTGTTTATGTTCAGATTAAACAAAAAATACACTTGTTTTACAGAGAGGAACCTTATCCCTAGCTTTAAGTGTTGTTCCCCTTATTAGGATGCATCATGATATTCAAAAAGTGTTAGGAATTGAAATGAGATTGAGTAATATCTGGATGTAAAGAATATGCATTAAAAAGTTTTTTTTTCTTTTCTTAGATTAAATTTACAGCAATATAATGTTAAGATTTTCCCGTTTAATTAGAGTGCGAGATGTGTTAAAGCGTTTAGTGCTTAGTGTTAAAGCCATTAGCTGTCATCTTGTGTCTTTTGTAATGTTCTATATCTCAGGTATTAAATCAATTTGGGTTTGCCTATGTCTTAGCTAATTCCTTGGAACACGTCTGACAAGTTTCTTGGCCAAAACAAACGAAAGACTTCACTACCATTAAGGTTTTTTATTAAAAAATTGAAATGTCAAGGAGATGAGCATGGGCTATACTTATGTAATACAGACTGGATTTAATATATTGTTTTGAGTCCTCACTATGATCACACTAGGCATTCAACATAGATCACAGTGAGAGAATAGAAATGACGTAAAATATGCAGCTTACAGTGCCTTTTGAGTTCACAATGTATTGAATATGTTCAAATGTATTCTAGTATATATATTGCAAAGACAGGCATGTTCGTCTTCGCCTTGTGCTAACAGTTACACCGAAGTAATCCAGCGTGTGTCTTTAACTGCCACTACCCGTCAGTTAACACTTCTAATTACTTCTGTATGCGTTGTTATTTACTGCACTGAAAGCCGTTGTAAATGTTCTCCAGGATGCACTTACATTGCATCTTCTTTATGGGTGTGGAGGAGAATGTGTAGTCATATGGAAGAGATTGACATCTGGCACACAAGGCCTCCATAACTGTCCCACACAAAGATGAAAATCTGATTCCTAATAGAGGATTCTAAGTATGCTAAGCCCCATCTGAATCTGGGCTGAGATATCACACGTTTTCCAAAGGCCTGTCATTTGCTTCATGCCTCAGTAGAGTGCGAATGTATCTATAGTTCTAGTTCTGGCACTAGACATACCATATTCATGAGACCAACATTCTCTTAGAGTTCAATCTCAAAATGCGTATCTGGATCCTGGGCACTGACTGTGTGTGTGTGTGTGTGTGTGTTTGTTTGTGTGTGTGTGTGTGTGTGTGTGTGTGTAGTTCTACAAGTTTGCCTCTTTTTACTGCAGCCTACATATCTGGGAGATATACTATAAAGGAGATGTGACAGTTCACGCGTTCACACTGGGAGCCTCTTATTGTTCACAGTAAATCATCTCCAGCACCAGACTGGGCTCAGCCCGAGCTCCTTCTTTCACAGCATGGGCCCTGTGTGGATGTAGATCATTCTAAATCACATGGAACCACACCAGTGCTGTGCGAGATGGCAGAATGCCTATTCTTTCTTTATCCGGGGCTTTATCCTGAATGTACAGTTCCACGGTACCTCATGTCAAATAGAGACGCATTCTAAGATACGTAATGGGCTATGGCTCGTATGGAGGGTGAGGCATGCACACATGCATTTAATTTATAATGCATACACAGTGTTTCCATCAAGGTTACATCACCACCTCGAGCTATGGAAAGCTGTGGTGGGTTTCACAGAAAAGCAACGGTCGTGCTCTTCTTCATCTCAGACCAGAAAACTTGCGTTAAAGAGTTAAGCTTTCGGTGGCAAACAGAAAAACTAGTATGTCACTAAGGCACTTGAGCTATTCGAGAAATCCATCAGCAGTCTTTGGCTGTTGCCTGTTCTACTGTATCAGCAATCAGTCAACATTCCCCTCAGGGCAGACCCCCACCCACCCCAAAGCGAAAAGATCTCCACCCACCCCAGAGCTAAACCTCATTCTCCTCTGTCTTTCGTAGTTTGCAGTATCACTGTTTGTCTCTGTGCCTGTAACATGTGCAGGCGGTGTCTGAGTAATGTGGGCTGTGGTCGTACAGCAGCAGAAGCCTGCTGGGAGAGTAAATAACCTTTGATGAAACTTCATAAATCGAGACTGCATAGTCACAAACATCTTTAGTGCTCCTCAGCCTGCAAAAATGAGCCATACCTAAGCCATTATAGGGAGTGTTTTAGCCTCAAATGAACCATATGAAACAACTGTGGTTATTACACACTAATAAGCATTCTGCTCTGTTTGTGTTTACTCTGGGGAGCCATGGAAAGAGAATCTTCATGGATATTATTGTTTGTTATTGTTAGGTGGTGTCTTTGATGCAAATTTGTTTCATTGTAAAATAGCTAACGTGAGTTCAATATTTCATTACTCCTCTGTGCAAACTGGAAATCCTTATTGTACAGACACAGTCCTTTAACGCTGGCACTGTCCCAACAAATGCACACCCTTGGAGAACCACTTCCTGCCCATGCTTCATAAAAATCAATTACAGAGCTCTTGACTGAAGAAAGGTCCTGGCTTCCACTGCGAGTGCTTTGGTGTTTGGACAATCGAAAGGAAGATGTGACTCCTGAGGGGTCAAGGTGATGGCTGCAGTCTGCGGGCCGGTGCTTTTCTCTGCAGGAGCTTTGCCCTCTCTCCGTCTCTCTGTTAGGGTTTGGAAATTGTCTGTTCCCAAAATAATCGAGGCAAGAGACTTTGTGGAGGATGTTTCCTCTGACTTGTTGGCCTCCGCATGGTGCTGTTTATTTGAACAACCACAAATGATTGAAAAGTCCTTGAGACAAAAGGAGACCCTTGAGTCCTAAATTGTAGCCCCAGTACCTCTACAGCTGAGCTGTCTGCAGTGAGGCACGTCTCTAGGCTTTGTAAAGGAAAGATGGCAGTGTGAGCCTGCGGAGAGAGGCTTCATCACAGCTACGGCTTGCATTTTGTGTTTCAAGCTTCAAATGTCTGTGTGGAGCCGCAGGATCACCACCATTAATCTGGATCTTACTTAATTCAGCAAATAAAAAAGGGTTTTAATACAAATTGGGATTATTGCAGTCATGGAAACCAGGATAAACATCTGGTTCTTTTAAAGTAAACTGTAATGTTTCTTCTCAATTTAGGAGGAAACATCTCATTCACTGTAAACAAAATGAAAAAGCCCTTGTGTATTTATGTGTATGTACTGTATTCTTTCAGTACGTTTCAGTATTGACTGTGTGAATAAACAGCTTGGGCTAGAGGTAAATCAGTCTCATCTTAGCCAGTTCATATTTTTCATGACCAGTTGGTTGAACTGTTTTTCTTAGATTCACAGAAGTCCAAAATCATCTTCTACATTCAAAAGTAAGGGCTCTAAATAATTTATGATGTAATGTTCATGTTTTATTTTAAGAAGTGCTTTTATCTCTAACTATTTCCAGGTGTGCCACAGGACTCAGTGACATTTTCATCAGCTTTATATCCTTAAAGTGCAATCGTGAATGTGCTAATACTTGTCAAAGATGATTTGACATGTGTGCAGTGACCTTTTAGCCTGTTCTTCTAACCCATTTGAGAAACGTTTGCCAATTTAAGTCCAAAATCATCAGCTATTGGTTGTTCCTTAGCAGCAAGTAAAACGTTATGAACACCAAAGGTAAAACGTTATTTCTATGCCTTTTATTTTTGAAAGAGTGGGAGGTCAAACCCGTACCAGCCACCCTGATGAAGAAAGTTGCCTTTTGCCCTTAGTGTAATTGTAGGTAATGTAATAGGCTTCTGTTTCAGTAAGCTGCACATACCAACCATGTGGGTCCATTATATCTTGTTACTCGTAGGCCACAATGACGTGTACAATGATTCAGTGCATTCCCGAAGAGTATACTAACCACCAGAATGTATTAGACCATGCAGACCACCTCATTAGATTGGGTAGTAGTGAGAGAGAAAACCCTCTGTGGCCCGTTGCATTCTTCGCTTCCATGGTCCGCATAGAACAGTTAATGTTTTGTTTATCTCCACAGATATTTTGGTTGTTGTGGAGTCTCTTCTAAACCAAGAAAGCATTTACACCATAATCTTCATTTCAGTCAGCATCATAGTCATCATGCTACCATATGATTGTACTAACGCAGCATTACGGTGCGATTAAACGTGTACTTTATACAAAAGTATGTCAGCAAAATTTCTGTTAGTATTGTTTTCAATCAGCTGATGTTCGAGAATAAATCTGCAGAGCTTAGAATATCTATGAGGAGAACTGCCAGCTGCCAAGAGGCCCAACTCAAACTATAAACAGGTCACGGACTTACTGTTGAATATTTACAAAATCCTATTGTGGTCTGCGGAGGCAGGATGCATCTGAAGCACTTGGATTGTGTGCGTGAAACGCAGCACTTCAGAATTTAACTTCTGATTGGCATGTGTGCTGCTGGCCTTTCAGGAAGAGGGCCACGGTAGGCCCTCTGCTTTCCTTAGCTCAGCACAAAGAGAAGCTGCTGTTGTATTTCCCACACCTCCTATCTCTCACTGAGGTTGCTCATGAATTTCGGTTTCAGCAGCCCTCTAAGACTTTTCCAGAAATTTTGTTAAAGATTACGATCTCTTAGAAGATTTGGCTGGTGAAATTCTGTGGTCTAGAGTTCAACAGTATTGCACAGTTAAATGAAATAAAAGAATGCAATACTTTATGCAACCATACGAATGAAGTGCCATTTGTAGCTGCCACATAAACATGCTGCCCTTGTATACAATGTTTTGCATTTATGTTTAAATTACAAACGCTCTTACAAAGTGCCTCGTCGTTCACTCGGAGAACATATCCTTAGCCGGTACAAATGTATTACACTTCCAAAAATACCCTTTAGTTAATATATAATGCCTGAATCAAGAGTCAACGTTGATACCTACTGTATGTAGGATACACAGTGCTCATTAAAATGCTTTGCAAAGAAGTGGATCTTAAGTCTAGTGGATCTCAAGACAGTGAGGCACTCATCTTGAGTTGCTATTTTTTACTTCTACATTCAAAAGTAAGGGCTCTAATTAATTTATTATGTAATGTTCATGTTTTACTTTAAGAAGTGCTTTCTTATTTTAAGAAGAACTATTTCCAGGTGTGCCACAGGACTCAGTGACATTTTCATCAGCTTTCTATCCTTAAAGTGCGTTTGTGAATGTGCTAATACTTGTCAAAGATGATTTGACATGTGTGCAGTGACCTTTTACCCTGTTCTTCTAACCCATTTGAGAAACGTTTGCCAATTGAAGAAGCCTTAATGGGTTCTTGGAACATCAAGCACCACCAACGGGAAATAAATCAAAATCACTCTTGATTTAAACCCAAGACTACATCTGTTAGTGTTTGCTCAGGTAATCCCATGGATTGCTATGGATTACCTAAAGGATTGATAGCAAATCTCCAGTAATGAATAACAGCGTCCAAACCTTTGTCATGACCAGTGACGGGGTGCCAGTAACATGCAGATGGACTGAGTGCTGCTGAAGAGGCTGCTTTCAGAAGCCTGAAGCAAATTCTCCTCTTATCAAAATTCTCTCCTCTCTTCCCTCAGGTCTGGTGGCTGGGTTTTCTATGACCCCACCTACCCTCGACAGTGCCAAAGACCAACTAGTGATTGACGCCAATGACACACTGACTATTACATGCAGGTAGGAATCACTTTATCATGCAATGGATCATCAGTGGCCATTTCCAAGTGTGTTTGGGCAGTGTGAGGAAGTTCTTAATAAGAAAACATTAAGGGATCATGTTGATGAATTAGATTATATAGGCTGAAGGTTCTTGATGCGTACAAGGAATGTTATATTTGGATGTGAGTACTGGAGGCAGGCTAAGTCCACTCTCAGAAAACACCACCGACAGTATGTCTTTGAACATATGGGAAGAAAAAGGCATTCCAGCTACATTTATCTCTGATCCTTCTTCAGCTGCCTTGGCAAAGAATCCAGTAGATAAATTGTTTTTCAGCGGTAGCAAACATGCGCCTTGGGAAGGAAAATATCTATTTTGGCCTCATCCCAGTGTGATTAATGAGCAGCATTATGTATTTTATACAGCCATGGCTCGAGTTCAGAACATCATTGTTCTCCATAATCTTGTTAGGGAGGAAATCAATGTTTTTTCTTTGGCTTTTATCATATGCAATCCAACAATCAGAGTCTGTGTCAGGGGAGCCTAAGATAAGGGTATTAAGCCACATAGTACATTATTACTCTGGAATTGAGTCGTCTAAGAATGATTACTTACTTTGTTATTATTATTTATGCTCAGGGAGGAAGTTCAGGAAGTTCATAGTTCAGGTAACAATGCATATTGTCTTTGGAAAGACAGAATTCTGCTCAAGGAACTGCCATAAAATAGTATTATACCGTAGAATTATGGAGTAAGTGTGAACACTGGACAGAATTTCAATGAGTGCTGCACGAGTAGAGATGCCAGAGTGTCAATAGGTCAGTAGGTCAGTATCATGCATGCTCGAAGTCTGAAGCAGATCTGTCTCAAGTGGCTTGCTCTGAATAAACCTTCCGGATGCCTGTGAACCTTGCTTGACCTTCTCTGATCCCTTGACGCAGGGGACAGCTCATTCTGGACTGGGCCTGGCCTGAGCAGTCTCTCAGCAAAATTGAATTTAACGAGCGAGAAGGGCAGCCATCAGCCATCCACACTGACGGCCTGAGAGGGCTGTGGGTGAGAGAGTGCCAGGGAGAGCCTGGAAAGCCTTACTGCAAAACCCTAGTGCTGACCAAAAGCCACAGCGATGACACTGGCTACTACCGCTGCTTCTACCAGGACGTTAAAGTCATCCTTGATGGAACCACAGCTGTCAGCGTATATGTCTTTGTACGAGGTAGGCGGTGCTATGTTTTTATGAATGTCTTGTGGTGTCATTTTCTAAACCTCATCTGTAAGGCCCTACTTATTGGGTTTGGGCTAAATGTGTTTTGGCATAGAGCACAAATTATTTTGCCTTTTAGAACACATTTAATAGTTCAGAGGCTGGTTGTCATGCCAAGCCCATTTCTGATTCAAAATAGTTTTGCCGAACGAAGTCACTTACATCATTTCAGATGTAACCAAATGCCCGTTTTTGGTCACTTGAGAAATTAATAGCTCCATCCTAGAACAAACAGCATCATCCGGGCATGCACATCTCTAAGTCTGTTTTTATTTGTCTTACCCCCCGAGAAGTCGTTTTTCTTGCTCAAATATCCCGTCATCCTACGGTTTCTCTTTTCTTTGGGAGTCAGACAAGGACGCAAAAGGCGTTTCATTCAAGTGCTGCCCTTATTCAAACGATCAAAGAAGACTGCATGGTAATACAGCTTCAGCTTGTTTGTTTTGCCTCAGAGGTTGCTCCAAAAGGGTCCTAATATTGAATAAACCAAAAGATAAGAATGTAATAAAGCAAAGCAAATCTGCTGAAATGACCACAGCACAGACAGTGCCATTCTTTGTTGTTGGCTTTTGGGAGGAATTAAATACTGTGTTCTTTATTTATAGGTTTTTCTGCCTTACATACTTGCTTGTGCTTGATTTCGCCAGTTTTATAGAAAATTACTGTTCATATTTTTTTGGCGGGTGGAAGACGTTGCTTCGTGAATGTAACATTTAAGGATACAGTTAAAATTTCTGACTGAGATCTTTTAAAGAGAACGGAGTCATCTACGTTTTCTGACCAAACTGCAATGCACTTTCTCCACAAAACATCTCCGTTATTCAGTCACAGAGTTGGAAAAAGACCACTGAAACACCACAGGCCCTACAGTGTAACATTTTACGGAGATCGAGTGGGTATTTATTTGAAAAACGGCACGGCACAATGGACACTTTTAAAGGCCCACTGCAAAAACATGTGGTGCTAATTTGACTGCAGTTCAGGCCTATATTTGTAACCAATTGATTTGTGACCACTAGTTCCAAATGCTACTCCAAATTCAGACGACACTGTCAGTGGCCTGTCTGGTTCTGCACTCTTGCCTGCGGTCAGTGCTTTAAGAGCGTAGGTGAAAAGGGGCTGGGGAGAGTTGTATAAAGACGCCCCGCTGGCTTGTCTACTTGTGTGAAATGCTGGGTGATTTCTCCTGACAAGGTGCCGAAACTCTTTCCATAGATCTTACCAGGGGGCTGATTAGAAGCAGCTGAAATCGCAGCTATAAATTAGGAAGGAGCGTGAAGCCGCATGTGGCTTTGGTTAGCCTCCCGTACCGCCCTGCGCACTCGCTTCACGCCTCGCACACACTGCCTGTATCGTTCATGCCGTCGGGGCACATGCGAGTGCCCATGGTTAGTCAGAGGAGCCCTTGAGAAGGCATTTCCCTTCTTGAGCCTTAATTTATTGTGAAGAACCACTGCTCAACAGGTTTGTGTATTTTTCCTATTATGACTGTAGGCCACCAGCAGGTAGAAACATAAGCCTCCAGATAATACCTTTTGCTTGGAACCTGACAGATTGGGGTGATTGCTTTGAGGAAAAAAAAATAATAAATAGCGGGCCTAAATATAATGAAGCCTTTTAGAGAGTTGTACACCTCTAGGTGAAATTCAAATAACAGTCCGCCAGACTGAAGCCCCCCTGTTGAAACCACTGGTGGGGCAGTTTCTTCAGCAGTCTGCCGCATATGGCCTCTGTCTAACACATAACCGTGTTATTAAGAGGTTTAGACAACGGTGATGTAAAATGTTGACAGAGCCGTAATAAGCCCATCTGCTTGATATGTAATGAAAAGATGAGTCACAGGTTCAACTTCTCCAGGAGTCAACAGCACTGTGTGAGCGCGCTGTGTACACAGCTGTGGAAAGATGAGTTAGACAGTGTTAGGCCTGATGAGTTTGAATGATTCTGAGGACCCTGTTTTCATTTGCCCTTCTACAAAATAGATGGATATCAGTCTTGCTCTTAATAATAATTATTAGTGATTACTGATTATTGATTGTAGTTTTATATTAACCACCATAAAAATAACATTTCACACTTGTGTTAGTAATAGATCTGAGGAGGTGGTAACATAAGAGTGCTTTGGAACAAAATAAGTTTGAAAATAAGCTTTGCACCAGCAGATTTTGATTGTTACCCCCGCATTGTGCCCCTCCGTCCATGCAGAATGGGACTAAATGCATTTGCGGCATGATGAAAATAGATCCTTGACTTGAGACATTAGTGACAGTGGTTTCACCGTTACATTACTTCAGAGGAATCTAATATGGAATGTATTACTGTAATGTATTGCTACATTGCTATACATTGCTCACTGAGAGCTGCGATTTCTCTCGTTGAGAGAAATGTTGTATTAGTGATCGAACAATCAGTGTTGTAAGAGAATTCTTGTTTTATGTGGAAAATGAAAATGCAGGCTGCTGAGTAATACTGCATTATGCAAATTTCTTCATTGCTGTTTTTTAAGTGGGTCACAAACTGTGACTTTTGTTTTAACATTTGTCAAAAGAGTCAAATTTGTGAAAATGACCATTAGAACATTTTTTTTTCTAATAGACAGCAATAAGCCATTTGTCAAGAGAAGTGACGACATGCAGACCATCTTCGTAAGAGGCTTAGACACACACATCGAGGTGCCCTGCCGGGTCTCTGACCCTGAGCTGAATGTCACTCTCTACATTGTAAGTATGGAAGCATGCTACACAGCTCACAGAGCTGTAGAGTAGTCAGGTGTTGTAAACCAGAGCACTGTCTGCATGTATATTTTTACAGTTAGAAATGAAAGTGACAATGATGTAAAGCTCACTATATCTGAAAATAAATGACTCCAAAGTACTACAGAGCAAGTGCAGATCACTGACAGCCTTAGTGATTATAGAAAGTAACCAGTTGTTACTGGAGTGCAGATATAAATCTGGCTGTTTACAATAGGATTTGAATAAGAATACTTCTGGATGCCCTATTGTTACCTATAAGGGAGGCATATTTTCATTGTGCTGATTGAGGATCCAATTCAGATGAGAATGTCAGGGCAAATTTAGTTAGCTGCAATACACAGATTATTAAAAGCGAACTCCTCCATGCATCTTCTTGGGGTTAAGGTCCCGTTGAAGGAGATGATGTATAAAACTATTGGATTATTTCAGTGTCCTCCATCAAAGCAGACAGTTGGGAAGTTAGCGGCTGCATGCCATTCTCGCCCTTCGTCTCCTGAGGACGTGCAGTCAGATATGAGAAATGTAATGAAATTCATGGCATCAAAAATCTTTGTCCTTGGGCAAAGTCTGTCCCCTATCACTCCACAGCCATCTGCCTGACCTTTTTTTCAGCTGAAATGCTAAATGCTTAAGTCCATGCATTTACAACACTGTACTGTATCCATCAGTATTGTTGTAAGATACTAAAATCCCAGTACAATGGAATTATAAAGAGACCTTTGTTTTTCAAGTGTGTACTTAAAAAAAGGTAGTTGTAACAGACGTTTTGGACAATATTTCCTTTCAATAGATGACAAATGTTCATTTTCTCATCTTTGGGTCTGTAGTTACAGCCAACTCCTATGCCTTTGGAAGGTAAAGACATCACATGGAGCAACAAGAGAGGGTGGTCTGTCCCCAGATACGTCATGAACAACACACCCATGTTCTTTGGCTTCTGCTGCTCCTTGACCTCATATGGCGGAGTGTACACGTCCAACTACTTGGTGATGGAAACTGGTGAGACCCCATTTGCTCTTGGACAGTCGCCTCTTTATTAAGAGACAAGGGCTCATTCGCTCTTTTCCAGCTAATTAAGAGGGATTAGTTGTATAACATGATACCATATTTCATATCATTTTCAGTCGCAAAGAACATGTAGGAGATGTTCAGCTTTTAGGAGCTGGCAGTGGAGTCTTTGAGGGGTCTCACGTCTGCTGACCCCTCAGAAACATTCATGAGATTGTATTGTTGAATGAAGTCAGCTCTTATTCTCTTTTGATTAAAACTGAAATGAATACAAACTGTGTGCCAAGATCAATTGCCTTATCAGATGGAGGGAAAAATGAAGTCTAACTGAGCGTAACGCAAAAGACTGGCTCACACCAAGCAAAAATATTGAATCAAACACATCAGCTAATGACATTTTAAAGTCTAGCTCAGTATGAACTTGGACTCTAACAAGCAAATCACCAGGGGCCAAAATATTGTCTTAACAGTTTTTATTCAGTTCACTGTGATTACGAAACTGCCTTGACTTGTAGAGCGTCACTAGCAGACAGACCGTGTAATTAAACTCATCAGTCACTGTCAGCTCCCTGAAATGATCCAGAATTAGAATATCTTTACAAATGTAGTTATTTGCATCTATGCCTTAGGATGATCTATTGAAATATACACTACCAGTCCAAAGTTTGGACACACCTTCTCATTCGACCGTTTTCTTTATTATTGGCTACATTGTAGATTAAGATTGAAAACATCACCTATTGCTCTGATGACAGCTTTGCACACTCTTGGAATTTTTTCAGTCAGATTCAACCTGGAATGGTGTTTAATTAACAAGTGTTCTTCATCAAGAGTTCATTAGTGGAATTTCTCTCCTTCTTAATGTGTTTGGGATCATCAGTTGTGATGGTCGGGTT
>JBBIGA010000032.1:16607080-16622080 GCA_037576975.1 Alestes dentex
TATATATACTGCTACGTTGTAGATTTATATTGAAAACAAACAAAATAACGAAGGAACGCATGGAATTATGCAGTAAATAAAAAATTTTAACAAACCAGAAAGGTAATGATGGACTTTTTACTTAGTTTAGTGGTTCTTGCAGTAATGTGGAGTAGAACTGTAGTCGAATAGGATTAATAACAGTATACCAACCCTACCATCACAACTGATGGTCCTAAATACATTAAGAAGGCAACAAATTCCATTAATGAACTCATGACGAAAAACACTTGTTAATTAAATGCCATTCCAGGTCGATTCCACATGAATCTGATTGAAAAAATGCCAAGAGTGTATAAAGCTGTCATCAGAGCAATAGGTGATGTTTTCAATATTAATCTACAATGTAGCCAAGGAAATTGTGCACAAAAATATACAGAAATATTATTCATATCCATTTTCATTTTTCATCCACATTATATGTACTTTCACTCCCTGTTCCGAGTGTATTTCTCATGCACAGAGCTCACTCCATGTTCATGTAAGGTAGCATGTCAGTGATTTTGACAGCTTCCTTGTCAATATACTTTTGATGAAAGAGGAACCTTTCATGCCCTTTTAATCCTGTGAGGCTGCACACAGAGAAGAGCAAGGCTACGACGTCCACAGTCCTGTAAATGCACAATCGATTTGTTGTAACGCTGACCATAGTGTGATGACTGCTTCTCTTTGCCTGTCTCTCTCATCTCCCTACATCATCTGTCTGTCACTCCCTCTCTCTCTCCATCTCTCTTTCTGTCTCTCTCTCCCTCCAGCTCTGGAGGCCCCAAGGTACCGGCATAACCCCACCAACCAGACAGTGAATGTCAGTGCTTCTCTGCAAATGGAATGTGACGTGGAGGGCACTCCGTCTCCGAAGCTTTCCTGGTTTAAAGACAACCAGCCTCTTCTTCAAGTGTCAGGTCAGCCTCCCTTTTTTCCCCGTCATTACGGATATTTTAGAACACCAAGTGAGGATATTATGCAAAGATGAGTCACTGTTGTTGCTTGTATGCACATATTGAATTTGACCATGCTTCTGCATCAGAGAGTATATAGCTGTTGGTGACAGTAATTCCACTTAATACATGTTTGCTCTCTTTTCCCATTTCCTTTTTTTCCACTCTCCTTCCCTTATACCATCCTCCTGTGTGCAAATGATCACAGACATTACCATTTTCCTATCTAAAAAATGACGCCATTAGAGCTTTCCATACTTGAATTCTCTCAGCGCTGGCAAACATGCTCGCACACTCATTCAGCGTCGCAATCGCGCTCACTCAAAAGTCGCTCTACTTCGTATTCAAGTGGATTCCAGAGTTCCATTTGGCAACTTGATTGGCAGATGCTAGGCAGGCCATTGGAGCGAGGCATTGTGGGCTGTGGCTTTTGAATGAAGCAGGAATGAAAGGGTGCGCTGCATGAGTGATGACTGGTGGCTCTGAGAATGAATGTGGTGCTGGTAGGGGTATGAGTCCCCCCGCTGAATAATGTTATGGAATTTTTAATAGTGTGGATTTACTGTGTGTGTTGTGTATATATAGTCCATACATTTGTGTGTGTGTGTGTGTGTGTGTGTGTGTGTGTGTGTGTGTGCACACGCTAACAGGAGCAAATAGAGTTCAGTAAGAGAGTAAGGCCATAGTGCTGCCGGGGTCCATAGCTGTAATGCGTACTGAATCAGATTTGCTAATGATTAATTACACTCCACAGTGGGATCACAAGGATTTTTATAGACTTTTGGTGTAGTGAAACTGCGCTGACCTTATGTTTCTCATTAACCTAAGTGAACACATAAACATATAAACACTCGGGCATGGTAGTCATTAAAATTGTCTTGCATTTATAGTTAAGGGTTAACCCACTGCTAGCGCTGCATATTCTGGTGTCTTTCTTTCAACACACCTGAGGAATTCCCTGAGGAGCTAGGGAAAGTTCGAAAATGCATAGGACGGGATAGTCCAGGGCGCGCCTGCTTGAAATGGTTAGTCATACGCGCAGTCACTAAATCTTGCCACCTTGAGACCGACTTAGCAGTCCAACCGGGAAAGCTGTAACGTGTTCAAAAGTTGTTTCTGTCTTTGGACAGATCTTTTATGGAGATACCCAAATTGTCAGGCCGGTGGTGTAAATTGATGCACATAATTACATTTTTGTGTTGTGACCCATGCAAAAATCCAAGGGGGGAGGTCATCTAGAGATGACTGCTGCTTCTCAAAATACACACACACAGACAAACTCCCCAGGGTCACAAGTTAAAGATAACCTTGCCGCCCTGCATGCAGTCAATGTCTGAGCTAAAAAAAAAGTGACTAATCGTGTTGAGTCAACAAAAGGATGAGCTTGCAGAATAAACTGGTGCCCCCTGGTGGCACCCTTGTGTCATTCTTTTGTCGAATTTGCCTCATGTTGCTCCAGTCCAAGTCTGTTTACCATTTGCTAACATTATCATTTCTAGCAGTGGAAGAGCACCCTTACTCTTGGCTAATGTGTTTGTAATGGCACCCTTTGTGTTCCAGTGTAGGCCAACTCAGGGAACTGGACTGAGAGGCGGCTCATTAGTAGACAGTCCATTAGTCACAGCTGGCTGGCAGTGTGGGGATGTAGGGTTGCAAATTTGACTGACAGCTTTGTGGATGTGCACAGGGATCCTGCTGCAGGACTCCAACCGGACGCTTAGTATCCAGCGCGTCCGTGAGGAAGATGCCGGTTTATACACATGTACCGCCTGCAACCAGAGAGGCTGCATCCACTCCTCAGCAACTGTGTCTGTTATTGGTGAGAGACTCTACTGTGCACAAGAAGTAATGATGCACATGGCTTAACATTTCTGCTGTTTGTTTGCTTGACCATTCTTTGCTTTGTCTGGGTTAGATTGCTCTTCTGAGCAGAACAAGGTGGCATAAGGTCTTGGAATGATATGAAAGCCTTTCTAAGGCTGGCAAATAACCAGCACTCATACCTGCTACCCACACATCCACATGTACTCACAATCACTCTCACTGCCTCTTACTTTCATGCTGCATGTTTCCTTTCAAACACTGTGGTTGTATTTCAATTATTAAGAGAAGATATAAAACATATATATTTATATATGTATATCTACGTATGTATGTATATGTATGTATGTATGTATGTATATACTGGGATTGTTCAATAGCCGTAAACCTCCATAGCCAAAACACACATTTTCCTGTTGTTCATTTTGCATGAACTGTGTAATACATAAAGCTGTCAAACTGTGGATAAAACTGTCCAGTTTTAGATATCAGGATTTAGCAGTTGTAAGGAGTTGTGAGTTGACATCAGGATTTAGGAAGGTTAGTTTTATTATGGATACTGTGATTTGCAGTGGAGCTGTTATGTTTTTACATGAGAGAATGTACATTCAGACAGAGGCCAAATGTTAGGACACAGGCTCTTCCAAGTTTGGAGCAGCATCACTGTTTTGGAGACTGCAGATATTTCTGTACTGTAAATGGACTTGATGAAATGTGATTTCATAGACGATATCTTTCCCTGCATCAGGTTCGGAGGATAGCACAAACGTGGAGATTGTGATCCTCATCGGCACCGGTGTCATCGCCATCTTCTTCTGGGTCCTCCTCATCCTCATCTTTTGCAACGTCAAGCGGGTCAGTGCGTTTAAATCTCTGGCGCATGTGAGGTTTGTGTCTACATCACAGATCGCTCAGTTGCACTTCACCATTTCTCTCTCATTATGATGGACTAGCCTGGAACCAGTAAACTGCAAACAATTGCCCGAAGCCCTACTTTTAGATTAACACATGCTTTCTCTGGCCCCAACCTATCCACTACTTTTACAGAAATAAACTATTGGCTCCCTAGTGGTGCAACTGTCTAGGACAGTTGGTCTGGGATGGTAGGATGCACCCCTCCCATCATCTCAAGCTCATGCTTGTCTTCACCCTCCCAGTGCTGGTGATATCGTGTGACTGGGGGAGTTCTAGCTAGTGGATGGAATTGAAGATGGCTAAATTGGGCAGGAGAGATCTAATACATAAATAAATAAACTACTGATAGCCAGAGCGTAGCTTTATCATCCCTCAGGCAAAACAGTTCTGACGACCCATCCCTGTTTGCCTGTTGGACTTCAGGTGAACGCTGCTGTTTGAAAGAGGGTCACTGTCAGCAGTTCCTAAAGAAGCTGGCCTTGGGCTGACTGTGTTTGTGCTGCAGAGGCTGGTATCAGTCTGCCGTAATGATGTTGTGATGCTGTCCCACAGGTGAACCCGGCTGATATCAAGACGAGCTACCTGTCCATCATCATGGACCCAGGGGAGGTGCCCCTGGAGGAGCAGTGTGAATACCTACCCTATGATTCCAACCAGTGGGAAATTCCACGGGACAGACTGCGCCTCGGTACGGCATAAAAAAGAAGAACTAATCAATACTTCAGTACAGTTCAGTACAGGCAACTGATATGGCACAAACAGAGCATGTTCGCAGTAGTGGAATGGTCTCAATACTGATTTGTTTAAATGTGTTATTGTTATTTTTGAGCATCCTATATTGTCTGCATGACGGTATTTGCTCAATCTGTAAGCAAAATGGATAAGGAAATAGAAAAAAAAATCCCTTTTTTTGTGTCCAATCTATGCAGAAAATTGAGCTGTAATACATATTTGTAATGCTGTTTGTTATTTATTACAATGAAATCATCTACAGCTATGTAGATATTGAATACTATCACTTGTTTTCTTTAATCGACTTCTGCAGGGAAGGTGCTAGGTCATGGTGCTTTTGGGAAGGTTGTAGAGGCCTCAATTAATGGGAGTGACAAGATGAGCAGTTTAGGCACTGTAGCTGTCAAAATGCTCAAAGGTAAGGTCTTAATCAAATGCTTAGGCCCCACAGATAGTGACTGTATAGATGTTGGCAGTCACTGAAAGTGTTTTGTACTGATTGTGTGTATGTTCTGTACAGAGGGATCCACAGCCAATGAACACAAAGCCCTGATGTCTGAGCTGAAAATCCTCATTCACATCGGGAACCATCTCAATGTTGTCAACCTCCTGGGAGCTTGCACCAAACCCAACGGTTAGTCCTACGGTTGTATAAAACGGATCAGCACGTGAAACTGGAGCGCAATGCTGCCTTGGATATACCGTGATCATTTCTGATCATTCATTTTCACGCATCTTCAACTGTATCTGCATTTTGACTGCTGCAAAAACCTTTACCGATTAATTTAATCAGAACTACGGCTGAAACCAACTGGATTGGTTTCCCTGTTTACTAGCATGGTAGTTTGTGCCTAAACATAATTAAAATCTACACATTTTTTGCTGTTGGATTATATCATAATAAGTGTATCCAAGTCGTTGGGAATTCACGTGATTAACAGAGAAGAGTAGATTAAAAGGCTGGAATTAAAGGGTTACCAAGAGAATGCATTCATACAAGATATAGCTCATGCATAATTTTCTGTGCTCTCCTTATTCAGTCATCTCTTATTCTCTCAGGTCCTCTCATGGTTGTAGTGGAGTATTGCAAATACGGAAACCTATCCAACTACCTACGGGCTAAAAGGGAATTCTTTTTGCCATATAGGGTAAGTTTAAGAGAAGGCTTCATGTATGCAGCTTGTTATCAAGTGCCAAGTAAGCCTGATAATACATAAACATGTCATTCTCAGTGTAGTCACTGCCAAGCCTCAATGCAGCACTGACCTGTATTTTACTGTCCCGTTTAGAATAAAAGCTCCCCTGTGTCCTGGAGAATGTAAAATCTTATAGACCAGGCCTGGACAACTCATGGAAAATGAGAGCTTAAAGTACCTTGGAAAGGGTGAAAGTGGCCTGTAACATTGTAGATGGTCATGGAAAATGTTGCACTTATGCTGTCGTGTATTTTCCACCATTTGTTATTACTGCAATGATTTAATGAATGAGTGTAAAGTAGTTACTGTCAGTGGCTGCTGTAAGCACAGTGTGTTTAGAGTCACTCTAGCTGGTGAAGGACTGTTGTCACTTTAAGCAAGGGCAGATTTGTGTTTGGCAAATGTACTGGTTCTGGACAAGGTGATGACGTAATTACCCTCAAAATACCAAAACAAATCTATTCATCACCATAATAATGTCACTCTCATATGTAACTCTTAGAAATGCATTACACTAACCTGATATAATTTGCTGCAATGTTCAGTGTCAGCCAGACAGCTCGCTAAATGATAGAAGATAATTGTAATTTGAATTCAGCAGGCAGAACCTGTTTTAAAAGTGTTTTAAGCTTTTTCTTTTTGCAGGACCTATGTAGCCTATTTCCAGGATGATGAATCAGAAAAGTATTTTTGGAAGGTCAAGGGTTGTACTTGCTACTTCTTTCCTAATTAGCGTCTCACACTTCCAGGGGATGTCTTTTGGCTGCGTGGGCAGTGACCGGTCTGTTGGTGTGTGTGCCTGTGTTTGTGTGTGGCTGTATACAGGCTGTTTGCATGTATTTGTGTATGACTCCCTAAAATAAATTTTATAAATATAAATTCAGCTCACCCCACACATTTTCAGTGGGGTTTAGGTCAGGGGGCTATCAGAAGTTTGATACTTTTTGTAATTGAACTATTTCTGTGTGGACTAAGCTATGTTTGGATTATCATCCTGCAGGAATAACCAATTTTAGCTTTTTGGCAGATGCGTCCAGATTTTCGATTTAAATCTGTCACTTGGCGGAGCCCCTAATGCCATTTATCCCAAAAAGTTTCCCAAGGCTTTCTTTCCTTCTTTTCTGTTTAACCATTCTTCTTTTTACACTAAGCTTGCCTTAAATTTGTTCACAGTTATTATTTTTGCTGTGGGGATAAAATAAATATGTGCTGTCTTCCAGGTATATATATATATATATATATATATATATGCTGCGCTAAAGAGTTTGCAGTGAATTGCAGCATTGCTGTAACAGTTAATTCATTTAAAATGTACCAATACACTGATATTATATGTTTTATTCTGAGGATATTTAGAGGTTTAAATAGAGAAGAAGTAAGAATTAAATGTTCTGTAGGACATTGCTCAGTGTCAGTAAAACAGTAATGAAGCCTTTTATTACTGCTGTAGTCCTATCAGACCAAATGACAGACTCAGTGTTTGATTGACTGTACTGGAAATATCTGGGTCCGATTTGAAATAAGAAGGGATCCCCATCTTCCATGGTTGCAAAAAGGCCATTGTTAGAAAATACCATCCTCACTTCTAATACATTGTTTAACGGTTACACTCTCAACCATATGATACATTCAGTAAAGCTGGCCATGCGCTTGAATTCGCTGACTGGAATAGCCTTACACTGTGAACAGAAATAGCGTGTCTGGACACAGCCAGTTCTTCATGGCTTGGTGTGTGAGATTCTCCTTCTTCTGCAGGATCGTTCCCCTAAAACCCAGAGCCAAGTGAGGAGGATGATGGAGGCCGGACAGGTGGAGCAGAGAGGCCGCCACCCTACAGGCCAGTCCGCTCCCTCCGGTGTCAACTCCACAACCAAGACTCGGGACAAAAACAGTCCCAGCAGCCCCGCCTCGGTGGAGAACTGTAAGTTGATATTATCTTCTGTCTGTAGTTTAGAGGTACATATATACAGAATGCCTGATTGATTTACATAACCTGCTCTGACTCTGCTTGGGTGCAGACTCCAAATCACAAGCCTGTATTGTTTCACTGTTTAATGGCTGATTCAAAGTTGTTACCTCTATATTTATGAGCAACCCATTTTCCTAAACATGATGTTTAAATTCCTGTTGTTCCTGTTTCTTTCCCTTAAGTGGATGACCTCTGGAAGACTCCTCTTACAATAGAAGATCTGATATGTTACAGCTTCCAGGTGGCACGAGGGATGGAGTTCCTAGCTTCTCGTAAGGTGAGCCCTACGTTGCTTCTTTCAAGGAAACCTGCCTTTGCTTTGACATTGATTCAAACTTTCAAACTCCTAGATCTCCCAGTACTTCTGTAGTCCCATAGCAGGAATTATAGAAGTTACTGGCAAGTGAAGAAAGCCCTGTCCTGACCACTGGGACCACTGGGAGCTGGGAAACAAAGCTAAGCTCAATCCTGGGGCTGTTAGATTGGCGCTCTAAGACACAGATAAAGGAGTAATAAAACAAAAATGTGGCCTCCCAGTGCAAACACATAAGTCATACAGCACAAATTTCTTTTGTTATTCTCTCCTGGCAGTGCATTCATCGAGACTTGGCAGCCCGGAACATTCTGCTGTCGGAGAATAATGTGGTGAAGATCTGCGATTTCGGTCTGGCTCGTGATATCTACAAGGACCCAGATTATGTGCGGAAAGGCAATGTAAGAGAAAAAAGGCCATTTGATTCACATAACCCCCTTCTTAGAGTTTCACCACAGCAATTCCAAAACTCCAAGCAATGGAGAAGATGTGAAATCCATTACAAATCAAGATTGTACTTTAAATGGAGTAAATGACACAGGGGATGACTAAAGATCATCAGACATAGACGTGAAGCGTCATACTGTTCCTCGGTGGATTTATAGAGGTTGTTGGCTTCAGGCTTTGATACATCCTGAGATTGATCTCTGTGTAATGTGTGTTTTTCGTCTTCAGGCCAGACTGCCACTCAAGTGGATGGCTCCTGAGAGCATTTTCGACAAAGTGTACACCAGCCAGAGTGACGTCTGGTCCTTCGGCGTGCTGCTGTGGGAGATCTTCTCACTTGGTAAATACTGTTTTCGCCCTTTGGTTCACTTATCAGGCCACACTTCAGAGCCACTGTTTAGTTTGTGTCACAGTTCAGCTGGGGAATGTTTTTAACGTTATACCTTATTTTCTAAATAGCATAAACAATGTTAAATTATGTTTGTCCATTTTATTTTTGGCCACTCTTCTCTCCAAGAATTACTCAAATTAAATTATACTGGATGGATGGATTGTTGGCATCAGATTGTGGTCTGAGCTTTGTGGTCTGACTGGGTAATTCTAAAACATTCAGCTTTACTGGTTAGGGCGTTGCCCCTCCAATCAGAAGGCTGTGGGTTCGAATCCCAACTGCTAGTGTCATCACTGAGGTACCCTTGAGCAAGGTACTGTCCCCACACACTGCTCCCCGGGCGCCCCTCCTTGGTTGCAGCCCCCTGCTTCACTTGGTGAATGGGTTCAATGCAGAGAAAGAAGTTCACACTGTGTGCTGTGGTGTGTTCCCGCGTGACTAGAAGGGCCACTTTACTTTTGCAACATGCTTAGGGTTGTTATTCTGTTGGAAGGTGAACATTCACCCCGTCTCAGGATGTTTGCAGGAAGAGACAAGCTTGCCCTTATTTGAGTCTGCCCATCTTGCCCTCAACCCCATTCAGTTTCCCATTCCATACTGATGAAAACATCCACATAACTTAACAGCGCCACCCTGCTTGCTTGTTGTTTTCAGAGTGTTGAGCAGTAGCGTTTAGTACCAAAGAATCTTTTTTTTTTTTTTTAAACAAAGCCCAGCATTGTGCAATGTCTGGAATATGGTTGTTCTGTGTGCAGTGTTTCCTATCTGAGCTGTTGATGTCTCCGCTTCTTCAGAGATACCACTGACCCCTTGGCTGCTTCTTTGAATGCCCTACTTATCTGGTTACTGAGTTTTGGTGGACATCCTCATCTTGGCAGAGCAGTTCCATGTTATTTTCATTTTTAAGGATAGTGGATGTTTAGGATATTTTTTATAACCAAACTGTGATAAAGCACTGAAGATACTTAAGCCCTATTGAAATCTCCAGAATTTTTCTTCTTATTAATTTTACTGAAACGTAACGTGCTTATTCATCCTATGCATTTGAGGTACAATACAGATAACCATTTCTCAGTCTTCGCTTGACCAATTAAGCTGAAAGTTTGCATGCTGCTTTTTTGAGCTGCTCTACAAGATAGATGTTGAGGATGACATAATATAATTTATATGATCCGTTATTATTGATAATGACACGAAACAAATAAGAAGACTGCACGATATCTTCTTTTGCTTTGCATGAATACCCCAATGAGTACATCTTAAACATGGAGACAGCACTCACACAGACTAAATGCTTTGCATACATTTCTTCACAGGTGCTTCCCCTTATCCTGGCGTTCAGATTGATGAGGACTTCTGTAAACAATTGAAGGAGGGCACCAGGATGAGGGCTCCTGACACCGCCTCCCCTGAGATGTATGTTTATACGTATAACTTGCTGTCAGCATCAGCTATATTCAGCATTTACACATAAAACTACATGTGAAACATTGATGAGTGTGTGTGTGTGTGTGTGTGTGTGTGTGTGTGTGTGTCTCTGTCTCCCCCTGCTGTAGATATGGGATCATGCTGGCCTGCTGGCAGGGCGAGCCCAGGGAGAGGCCCACATTTCCTGCACTTGTAGAGATACTGCGGGACCTTCTACAGGATGATACTTCACAGGTGAGAGACTGGGCTGAAATTAACCTTCCATTTCTCTCATGCCTGTATTCCAAATGGAGTTACAATGGTGCCATATATGTGTTTGTTCTACCCATTCTAACTAGTAAGTATCTGCCAGTTCAGAGTACTGATGTTTTTTTGCTGAACAATGCTATTTATGAAATGTCCCTTTTTGCATAGATATTTATAATTACTTGTAATTAATTTCAATTAATTAAAATGATATAACCTCAGGGAATGTGCAGTGTAAATTCCTGTATTACAGATACCAGTAACACACATTTAAGGTCTGTGCACTAATTTGTGTATATATTAATGTTTAGAGGACGTCTATTATAATATTTTTCAAGCAGAATATGACATATGAGATACTTACATTTTGAAAATTTCTTTTCTGGTCACAGGACATTCCCTTCAACGTCTCTCAGAGCTCCTCTGACGATGGCTTCTCACAGGCCTCCTCCAGACCACCGTCACAGGAGGAGCTGAGACTGGCCTGCAACACCATGCCGGCTAGGTACTGTATTTACACATTAGAGCAGCACGTGTGTCAGAATTGGAAAAAAAAAATATTTGAGTCTAAAAGTAGGAGTACAAATTACCAGATGTGATCCAGGCAATATGTTCAAAAGTTTACAGACAACCCTGTTAGTGAATTTAAGATACACCCGATGCTGAGACAGGCAGAAAATACTGAGAACAGATACACTCACAAACTTTATAGAAGCACTGGCAATAGAACGGGACATTGTTTAGCAGCTGCACATGAAGGTAATGCCATTTGTTGGTTAGAGGAGGTGTAAAGCCTTGCAGCACTGGGCTGTGGGGCAGTAGAAATGTTTTCTCGAGTGATGGAGTGCCATTCAGTATCTTTGGGAGTTGGAGTTGCTTTGTGAACCAGAACTAATCCAACATCAGACATTACAAATGCTCTCGTGGCTGCATTCTGTCAAATCCTTGCATCAGAGTTACAACATCCATTGTAAGGCAGCTATTGCATAAAAGGTGGGACAAAGGATGAGCAGGTGTCTGGAAACGTTTGGACACGTTTTAGAAATTCTGATGGTGTGAATTGATTACATCATTAATAGACTGAAATGGTTCTATAGTACTGCACTACTGCCCTAACGCCACCGTCCTTTTCTCAGATACTATAACTGCGTGCCATTTTCTGGGTGTGTGATGGTGAGCCCCTCTAAAACGTGTCATTCTCGAGTGAAGACGTTCGAGGAGCTTCCAATGGAGATGACCTCCCACAAGTCACATCATGTAAGACCTTTATGCCACGTAAAGAAACTGCACTCAAATCTACTAACGTTACATAAACGTGAACAGAGCACAAACAGAATTATGCTAATGGCTTCCACTTGTTTTCAACACGGCAATTAGTTTAACTACCTGTGTACACTCAGTAGCCACTTTACTGGTACACTCCTGCACTTAAAAGTCAGACGAGAGAGGCAGAGTCCAGTTGATTTACAAATACACTAAAAGTACATGGAGCCACTACCAGGTACGGCTCTCTTTCGACTGCTTGGTCTGATCATACGCAGCAGCGCTGTCTGCTTGTGTTTGCAATTTCAGGGGGAGAGCGCAGGTCTATTTATTTGACAGCGTTTTAAATTGCTTATCTTCACTGATAATGTATGACACTGACAAAAGACAGGTGCAATGTGTGCTTTAGTTTTACACCTACACTGTAAATGTTGTCATGCATTTAAACGCACATAAACAAAATATCCAGCTTACATTTGCCCTCCTGTCAGATCGTCAATGAAAACACAGGCCAGTTTGTGTACAGCAAAAGACATACATACCTCATAAAGTGGCCACCAAGTGTATACTGTTTACAGTACAGGACTAATGCACTGCTGTATCCCTGCAGGACAGCCAGACGGACAGTGGGATGGTGCTGGCCTCAGAAGAGTTGGAGAGGCTTGAGCACAAGCACAGAGGAGCCATGCTGAAGAAGTGAGTTGTTTCAGTGAACATTGTTACATTTATTCAGTTTCCTTGAGCATTGCTGATGAAGAAATAACTGTCAGAAAATAACATCCTTAACCAAATGTGTATACAAACGGTAGTGGCCTAGTGGGTAGGATACTTGCCTCTGGACCAAGAGGTCATGGGTTTGAATCCTACCTTCAGCAAACCACCCCTGGGTTCCTGAGCAAGACCCTTAACCCCAAGTTGCTCCAGGGAGACTGCCCCCTGTAGTTAGGGAATGGAAGATGCTTTGGATAAAAGCGTCTGCTAAATGCCGTAGTCGTAAATGTGTGACAAACATTGACCACTAATGTGTCAAAGCCCCCAGAAATATTATATTGGTGGCATCTTTTATGTGAAAAGTTTTAGCCGAGCAAATCTCTGATCGCAAAACGATTTCTGATTCAGGCAATGTTACCTTTCAGCGAACTTCTGTAACTTTGCTGCAAATCAGAAAAAAAAACAAAACAACACTAGATACACAAATGCGACACGGTAGTAGAACATGACAAAAACAAGGTTGGACGTTTGATATTTCGGAACATAAACAGCTCTTGGACCAGTCAGAGATTGACAGGCCTCGCTTTTTTCACGGAGCAAATCATAAAACAAATATTAAGAATATGAAGTACTTATGACTCCAACAAGCACAAACAAGGTGGACGAGGTGACTGTACCGCTTTTTACCACTATAATGCTTCATTCTACACATTTACTTAGATTTCTTCTTCCTCTGTTGAGAAATAACTCCTCGTTTCACACAACTGGTTGTTTGTGAGAAATGTCTTGGTTTAATGTGCATGTGCACAACAGTAAAAAATAGCTTGAGTACCTAAATGTGGGTTAACAGAGTTTTGAGAGAAAAATAAAATAAAATGAGAGTGAGTGAGTTAACGTTGGTTGCTTTGGTCAGATGTTGCGATGTACTCAGGAAGCTAATCTAACTAGGACATGCTTCAAGAAATGTGCTCTCTTTTTGGATTTGATGAGAATTTTATTTTAGGCACAAAAAAAAAAACATCTAAAAACGAACACATCATTGTTTATGTGGTTTTATGAACAAATATTATTTAGCATTCTAAAATCAAAGAAGTTGTCATCTTTAGATCCACACATTGATTTTTTTTTTTTACAACAAACTTTGCGTAAAGCTATTTTCTTCAGTTACTATCCAAGCTCTCTCTGTCCAGTTCAGCCGCAGGCACCAGCACAGAGCAGCTCATTGGCAGCCCGAACCAAATCAGCAGCAGCAGCAGCAGCAGCAGACACCGGCCGGCCTTCTTCAGCCAGCTGTCCGGCCAGACCTTCTACAACAACGAGTACGGCCAGCTCTCTGAAGAAGGCGTGTGTGACTTCTTCTCCACTCCGACAGAGGGATCATGCCCGGCAACCTCCAACCTGTAACATCATCTGAAAGGCTTGGCGGGATTCATCCCGGCTGCCCGTCCCCAACCCCACCCCTCACACCCTGCCTTACAAACTGAACTGATCTTCCCTCTTTTTCCCACCGCCATGTTTTCTCTGCTGCCACTGGGTGGCACCATTATGTCAGTAACAAATCCCAAATTATTTTAACACCTTTGTCACATTTATCTTGATATGACCTGTAAGCTGCTTTTGTGTATTTGTACAAAAAAAAAAATACCCAAAATGGGGAAAAAAATAAAGCAATATATCTTCTTTTACACTGCCTCACTCAACCGAGACTGCAGTCGAAAGCGTAAATTGGTGAAATGCAACTTACAGTTAACCAGCAAACTATTCAGATATTTTGACAAGGGTGAAAGCAACCGTATTTTTTTTATTATTATTATTATTAGTTGTATGTGTTCTGTAGACATTGCTCACAAGCTTGACAATGTCTGTTCAGATGTGACTCAAAAAGGGAATGAAAAGAAGTGGTCGAGGGACACCAATGACCTGACGGAATTGAGGTCAAGTTGACCAAATACAAAGTGGCACAACAGAAGCGGTTTGTTTGTGTGACTTTATCTGACCAAAGTAAACAAAGCAGTGGCAGACGTTGGGGCAAAAGTCCACATGGCAACATAAACATGTCCACATAAATCAGTCATGGAAAAATCTCGCTATGAACATTCTGAGGAACCATATTTTGCCGTTTCATTCTTTTTCTAATGTACACCATTTACCTTCATACATTCAACAATTTCAACGCGGCCACACTGCAGAAAAACGCTGATTGTGGTTTTTCTTCGCTAATTTGACTTTGCTAGAGACAAATCCACGTTGCCATGTGCACTTGAGGAAAACACAACAACACATCATTTGAAACTGACAGCTCCGCACACGGAAACTGGTTTAACAAGCTCGACTGGACTCTTTGCCGTCAGTGACTGGAAATGATTTGTCCTTGTTACAGACTGAAGGTGCAACCCTGACAGGCAGTAAACAAAACACACGAGTTACTTCTCAAATACACTAGTTTAAACGTCATGTACCGAACAAATAAAATACCAAATCCACCCAGCGAAGACCTTTACAAAGTAAAATGCACTAAAAAAAACCCTTCATTCAAAATGCTTTGGTACGTAATAACACAATCACAATTTCCCTTTACGTTACTAACTTAA
>JBBIGA010000032.1:16627995-16630495 GCA_037576975.1 Alestes dentex
AGAGACAGACAGACAGACAGAGAGAGAGACAGACAGACAGACAGAGAGAGAGACAGACAGACAGACAGAGAGAGAGAGAGACAGACAGACAGAGAGAGAGAGACAGACAGACAGACAGAGAGAGAGACCGACAGACAGACAGACACAGACAGAGAGAGAGAGAGAGAGAGACAAACAGAGACAGGCAGACAGACAGAGAGAGACAGAGAGAGAGACAAACAGAGGGATACAGGCAGAGAGAGAGAGACAGAGAGAGACAGGGAGGGAGGGAGAGCTTACATCATTACATAAAATATGCCAAAAGAAAAAAAAAAAAAAAAACAAACAAAAAAAAAAAAAAAAAAGTCATAAAGTTAAATTTTCCCCACTGCCTTTAGTGTGAACAGGTCATGCATGTGGACCAATCAAGATAAATGGTCCAAATTACCCTGCAATAAATTAACATTATATTGAGATATATTAGAGTCAAAATCTATCTTTTCTTCTCTTACAAACTCTGTCTTTATTAAGAGAGCAATACATTTCTATATACATTTCTAACACAGCAACTGCAGTCACCTTCAAACCCATCTCTCATCAGATTGTTACAAATATGGGGACAAAATCCAACAGACCTCCATTTACAGGACCGTAACCAGTGCTCTTATTCAGCACGGCTGCACTGGGTGTAAATGAAGGAAGCCAGCGAATGATGTCAGTTCGCTGACAGGACCCTGTATTAAGACTTTGCTATGGGGTCACAGGGTCATGGTGGAGCAACATTGACCTTTAGCTCTGCTGAAGGCAGGTGTCAACATGCCTCGGCTACGAAAGGGAAAATGACTGAAGAGACCTTTCTAAGTTCTCCATAAAACCTTTCCGTGGAAGAGTTGTTCCCATTGCATCAAGACCACTCCTAGTGGAAAGAACACTTGTGTACGAAGCAAAAACGCAGTGATTTCAAATTCCTAAATATAATTATATGACATATCTCAAACACATATCTCAAGCCAGCACTCGTAAGGCTTTTATAAATGCTTACTGAAAACACTGCCAGTTCTCATAAAGGCTGTCTCGGTCGATTTCACCTCAGAAAATGTTATGACTATTGACGCTTGTTGGAATTAGTCTTTATAAATGTTTATGTAGGTTTGGATCAGTTGTCATGAAAGGTTCATGTGCATGCCATGTAGCCTTACGAATACTGGCCTTCAGTGAAGTGTTTCTGAATAACTTAATGTCAGATCTGTCACACATGTTCATTTTTACCCGAATTCCTAAAAAAAAAAAAGTAAATAAAACAACATCACGATGATAAGGATCAATGGCAAATTATATAGAAACCGACCACACTCTGCTATGTTCATGTACAGTCAGATGTGTGCCCAGACTACTAAATCTTAATTCAACTCAAGGCAAGTGCGTAGAGGAAACAGGCTCTTCATTTCCCTTTTTCCACTCAAGCATTAACCAAGTGGAGAAGCCTTATTAGAAAAGGTCACTAGTGATGAAAAGCAGTGAACAGCAGAACCAGATCTCTGATGATGTTCATTAAAAGGATGTTGAGACAAAATGCTGAGGGGAAAAAAGACGAAATCTAATCTGTACTCATGGAAATGGTTGGTAAAAAAGAGAAATACTATAATTAACAAGTAGGGCCATAACCACGAAATCATTAATGGTATATGAACACACTATTGAGCTCCACGCAACGTTTTTATTATATCCCATTTATCAAATCCAAACAACTCCTACAGCCATTATTCACACGTGTTGAGCTAATGTAAGGATATGGATCAGGCATGTTCTCAGTTCCATCAATGGCATGAAGCCTAAAACAGCAAATGCTAATTTGCCACTGCGACATTAGTTAAAGCTGGACCTGTCAAGATCAAATTATCTAAAGTCATCAGGATTTTTCACAAAGGTCATCAAGATTGCTTTTTTTTGGGACACAATTACAGTATATGTCGTCATTGTTGCGCAGTGCGTTCTGTGATTATGACTCACCAAAAAGGCGAGAAAGAGAGAAGCATCACATTCTATTCTCGAAATAGTGTTTATGCACTGTATTTGGTACAAGAGCTTTTTCCACTTTCAGAAGCCGGTCCTGGTCACTGTGCGGAGCGATACTCAGTCATAGTTTTGTACTGTGTAATGTGTGAGAAATAGGGGATTACGCCTAGCAAGATTTAGCAGACAGTAGGGACCCTTTTTTTTTTCCACCTGTTGAGATGGGGTTCCTGGCCTTTTTAAATAGAGCCAGGATCCAGAACCTAGGCAAAGAGTGCTGAATGGCAAACAGTGATTTCAATTCCTGACGGCATAATACATTTCATTATGAGTACTGGCTTTATTTCTAGAACACTGGACAATTAAAGCAACTGGATGTCACCCAATATCTATAATTCCAACTGAATTCTTTTTTTCCCCATTATCTATCTGTAAAAGTAGTCTTGTGTGACAAATTTCCCTTACGTGCCTCTTACAGCTAGTGGATCTGTGGAGATATACAGCTGGA
>JBBIGA010000032.1:16635495-16639704 GCA_037576975.1 Alestes dentex
CTTTCTTTAAGTAATCACAATTCAGGATATGCTCAGAAAAGCCTACGGTGACATAATTTCTCAGGAAAATGATGAATATCGTGACATTGTTCAGCTCTATATCGAAGAACATTCTCGCTTCTCCTAGAAAGAGATGTGGAGGTAAATGAGGTTATCTAATGTTGTGCACCTTTCAGTAAATAATCAGGGGAATTGCCAAGCAGTGATGCACCTAAATCCAACCACATTAATTCCAAATAGAAAGAAAAAACATCTTCTGTAAATAAGCTGCAGTTATCATTGCCTCATTCCAGTTTACGGGTGTTATGCCAAAAGCAAACAAATTTTCTTCTCAGTGTTGAGTTCTAGTAGGGACATGCTCTCTGTAAATCTTTAAAACACCACTTTGAAAAGGACACAAAACTACTATGTACATGCCAGTTTCAAAGTCACATCATATTACAACAACAAGACTTGGTGGGAATCGGGACCCTGAGAATTATATTACATGAGCGAAAGTATGAGCACAGCCGTCCTAATAATTGATCATGAAGTGATAATTTAAGCACACTGCCATGCAGTCTCCATAAACAAACACTGGCAGTAAGTGTAAAGTGTCCTTTTGTCAAACCACCGCACAGCACACAGTATTAACAGAACAAAACTGTTCCCTGCATTCAACCTATTCACCAAGTGAGGCAGCGGGCAGCCAGGAACACAGCGCCCGGGGAGCAGTGTGTGTGGACAGTACCGTACTCAAGAGCCCCTCAGTGGTGCACCTGGCAGTCCTGCTTTTCAAACCCACAAACTTCTGATTGCAGGGAGAGATCCCTAACCACCAGGCCACCAGCTGCCCCTAGAATGGGTCGAATCTAACAGTCTGGTGAAACTTCTGCCCTGCTAGATCTTCCCGGGTAAACAGTAACCGTTACTGTGAAATAGAATCATGCTTCACTGTCTGATTGTCAGATGTGTGAATCTGGGTTTAGTGGATTCCTGGAGAACTCTACTGACAACTTTGTGCCAGGGCAACGTCAATGATACAGAATCCAAAGAAACTGTAGACAATTTTATGCTTCAAACACTTTGGAGAAAGCCCTTTTCTGATGTCTGTGGCTCTTTGCACAGACCGACACACTGAATACGAGCCAGTCCATCTCATCCAATATCTCGCAGACCTCACAAATGCTCCCCTGACTGAACTCCCATAGACACACTCCAGCCTTCCATGAAGAGCAGAGGCTGACACGGCTACAAAGCGGAGCCCAACTCCATATTAATGCCCATGTTTTTTTAATGGGATGTTCAACAAGCTTATAAATGTGTGACGGTCAGGTGTCCACATACTTTTGGCTATTCAGTGCGCATTAGTGCTCATGCAATTTATCACTCTATTTATTCGTTTTAAAAGACTTTATTAGGGTGGGGGAAAAAAGCTCAGATTCTTCAAAAATGATAAAAATGTTAAGTGTGTGTGTGTGGGGGGGGTGTAAAGTCAGAGTGAACAGAAAGAGAATGTAAAATATGTGTCATAGCAACTGCCAACTAATTACTGCAGATTCAGTGTGTGAAGATACATTTTAATCAATTTGCCAGAGAAAGCAAAAATGACTCTATGAATCCAGAAGGGGGAGCATTTTTGAATCAAACTGGTGTAGCAGAGCGGAGGACGGTAGTGATGGCACTTAATGGGTGCCTGTTTGGAAGAAGTGGTGTGGCGTGTTGGGGACGCCCTGCAGCTGCAGTGATATGGAAAGAGCTCTCACTCAGATCTTCTCTCCTGGTGGGCCGTGGCGGATTGGTGCCTGCGTGAGGCCAGCGCTTTCGGATTCTCAGATCAATACGACCTCACTGGACTTCGATTACAGTCCTCCACACGAACCCACGTGGGCTCACAGCATGCGGGAAGGCACAGGGAAAGGGGGAGGCCAGAAAAAGGCCTGTTTCGACTGCGAAAGAGTCTCTGCTGTTTACAACACGCCATCATCTTACATAACCCGGAGAGAGGAGGGGACAAAGTCTGTGAAACATTCCCGAAGCCGGAGGCAGGCAGACCATTCCCGAATGCTTCACTCGGCCACTAAGAATGGAGAGAATGAGAATGAAGAGCCTCCAACTGCCTCTGACGCTGAGCAGAGAGAAAAGAACAAAAAAAAAGAAAAAAGAAAAAAAGAAAGCAAACCCCAATGTGCGCCGCTATGACAAATGGATTTTCCCATTCACTGCAGGAGGCAGAAAAACAAGAGTTGGAGGCTGCCTGAGTTCTCTGAAAGAGACAGATCACAAAGAGAGAGAGGAAAACGCCGCCTCTGATTACTGAGCACTTTCCCCCCCTCATACAATAAGTTCCCATCAGAGGTGTTTTGAATGCAAAGTGTGATCAATGGATTACACATCAGTAAAAAGTTGGAACACACACAATGCACACACTGGCGAGAGTAAGTATTATTGCACATTTTTATACACAGGCAGTGATTAAAAACGGAAAAAAAAAAAAGTAAAGTAAAGTGACCCCTTATAGTCACGTGTGAACACGACACACAGTGTGGAATTCTTTCTCTGCATTTAACCCGTTCACGAAGTGAAGCTCTGAGCTACCTTGCTCAAGGGTACTTTGGTGGTGCCACTGGCAGTCCTGGGATTCGATCCCACGACCATCAGATCGCAGAGGCAACTCCCTAACCATCAAGCCACAGAAGTTCATCACAGTACATCTGAGGAAAAAACCTGTTTTGGTATAAACACCATTGCTGGGATGGCACCCTAAGGGGTCACTATCTTTATTTAGGTCATACAATTATACCATATTCCGCTACAGTTCTCAAATACAGTTGCATGCAAAATTTTGAACACCTCAGGTTAAATAGCATGTTTCATAGATTTATGTGAAAACATGTACACTGCAGAGAACAGACCTACATATGGCCCTTTCCAGCAAATGTTCTATTTAGAACAAAGTACAAACTGTGCCAACAAATTTTTTTCCTCTCTAACGATGAGCAAATAAACAGCAGTTAAGCATTAAAATGTGCAAAAAGTGTGTTCCCTATAGAAGGTGTGTGCATATTTACACATAAAATGAACAAAATGTGTGAGCGGGGGCGTATAAACATTCGCACACAACTGCATGTACCTTTTTCCTGGTCCCTGTAAAATTTCAATCTGTGTGACAAAAAAGAACCTTAATGCCGATCTTGTACCTTTGAGAGACTCTGTGCCAAGACTGTATCTTGAGGAACAGAAATGTACCTGTGAGGTACACTGACAGTGTAGTGGCTGTATGTTGAAACCTGAATTTTGTCCATAGTTGTAACTTTATCAGCTCAGTCTCGCTTCTGTACATGAATTTCCACAGACTACACCATTCTGACGGCATAATAGTTTTGATGCCCTGTACCTAGTAAACGAACAGAGCTTTGATCGAAAAGAACCACTTGTATAGAAGACTGTAGAAGACTGTGATTAAATGCACTAATATAAAAGATCAATCACATACAAAATTTTAGCTATGAGGTTTATTTAGGTCCACTTGAGTGCGCCTGGATGACAGACTGTGATTCTTAAGCACAGAAGAGCAGGAAGCCGAGATCTATCCTAATCATTCACTCAGCGCTGCTTCTTTCCTCCCAGCCTGCGGTTGTTATTTTGTCCAGTCCGTGCATTGTTACGGTGTCGACTTCAATTCGCCCTCTCTTCCATTCTGCCCCCACAGCTACCCACCCTCTTTACCTCGCCTGCTCCCACAAGCCCCTGACTGGATTAGCCGCTCAGAGCTTTCTCCTCCGCTCCCCCTGTTTTCATCCACACTTTCTACGCACCTGTTCCCACCGATGAATTTATCTACTTGACGGTGTTTCAAGCTGCACAGCGGAGGGAGAATCCCTCAGGAAGCAGCTGAGGATGACTGGTGCACATGCACCACCGCAAACACAGTAACAGGAGTTTACAATGCCTTGCGAAAGTATGTAACCCCTTTAAAGACACACACACACACACACACACACACACACACACACACACACACACACACACACACACACACACATATATATATATATACATACACACACACACACATATACACACACACACACACACACACACACACACACACATGCAAAGCAGAACAAAGAGCATCTAACTGAAGTCCTATACCAGTGAAGAACCAGGAGCAGATGATTCCAGATGATCAGGCGGTGATCAGTATACTGGTGGTGCTGAATGCTGAGT
>JBBIGA010000032.1:16639804-16661779 GCA_037576975.1 Alestes dentex
GTGTGTGTGTGTGTGTGTGTGTGTGTGTGTGTGTGTGTGTGTGTGTGTGTGTGTAAATATACAGTAGCCCCCCGGTTTTACGCCGATTCGCGGATTCAGTCACACACAGATTTTTTTCTGAGAACTTAACTGATAGTTTTACGTGGAAATCTCCACAATAATGCGGAACCTGCAAATATTCTCCACATTTGTTTTTTTTTTGCTTTTTTCGTGCCAATGTTTTTTTACGCATTTTACTTCTAAATTATTAAGAAAAATGTACTCATTTTGTAACATAAATATGAACGTAAATTCAGCAACATTTCCATATAAAATATAACTGTATAAATGTTTCTGTACTGTCGTGAGAACATAAAACACTTTTGGGAGTTAAATATGCTGTACTCAGAGCAGGGGCGGACTGGGACTAAAACCCAGCTGGTGAACTTTCTTCACCAGCTGGCAGAGGTTCTGCGTCTCGGCAGAGAAAGACAGGCCGACGTGCACCGGACAGCCATTCTTTTCCAGAATGCACAGAGTCCCAGTCCACCCCTGACTCATCTTGAGTGTTTCTCTTGTTTTTCGTTTTGTTCTTCTTAAAGCCCAGTAGTTTTATTACGGTAAATTAAATTAAAAGAGGCTGTTGAGCTCAGTCGCCGTCCAATGTCTGCTTTAACCGGCAGGTCTCTACAATACAGTCCTCCTGAAGAACCCGCCGATGAACAGTAAATTATTGATGTAAAAATGATAGATGATTACCCCTACATTTTACTGTATTTGTACATACCAAAGAAAATGCCTGTGCATGAACGACAGTACAGTCTGTATGGGCTTACCTTATTTTCGTTAAGGGTAATGTATTAAACTGAGTTTAAAATGAAATTAAAGTGTTTTGGGAGCATATTTTGGGCACATTTAGGGTTAGGGTTTTACCAAAACACAACAACGCGGTTTTTCACTATACGCGGGTGCTGTACACACACATTGGTGTTACACCATGGTCCTAGAAGAATGTTGTTTCGTTTCACTAACACCTTCTTAACGTTTTTTTTATTCATATACAATCTCCTCCAGATGTCTGAAGGTGTGCTGTGGTCTCTGGCACTAAGATGTTTACAGCAGATCCTTTAAGTCCTGTAAGTTATGAGGTGGGGCCTATGTGGATCAGACTAATTTGACACATCCAACAGATGCTTAACTGGAGATCTGGGGAGTTTGAAGACCAAGTCAACAGCTAGAACTCTTTGCCATGTCCCTCAAACCATTCCTGAACAATTTCTGTAGTGACCTGGGGCACATTATCCTGCTGAAAGAAGCCAGCAGGCTTCGCAGCCCATAGACAGAAACCCACAATGCATGCCTGTACTGACACCTTTCTCTCATAGCCAGCTTTAACTTTTTCAACACAGACTGGTCCTTGTCAGAATCAATCAGATCCTTATACTTGCCCATTTTTCCTCTTCCAAGAACTAACTGTTTATTTCCTGTCTAATATATCTCACCCATTGACAGGGTAGTCGCGGGGGTGTATGTGTATATATACATTAGTAAGCCATTTCTCAGTAGCCAGGTGAGTGACTCAAAAGAGCACTAAACTCAGTTAATTTGGAAAGTATTAATACATTACATGTCTTCAAAGAAAAAAGAAATGTGAGGTATTAACACTTCTAAGATTCCTTTGAGTGATTTTACCATAGACTCAGAAAGGTCAATGACCCATTTGTACGTTTTTATAATATATTATGTGTTAGCCCAGTGTAGTGTGCTGTCCCCTCTTCTCTCTCTCTCTCTGTTTTGCAAGGGTTTGACTAACTTCCTTTGCATTGAACGCATGTGACGAGATTGATTTGATATGAGTTGACGTGCTCTCGTTTTAAACCTGTGCAACAGACCCAAAAAAATACAGTCAGTATGAAATGAAACTGTGACACTACGTCATGACACACTTCTAGAAGCGAGTGATACATTTGTGGTGGAACTGCCATGGTTCTTGGACAAGTCACTGATCACGTGACCAAATGAGCATAGAGAAAAAAAAAAACTGCCTGAATAAGCAGGTAGCGTAAGTCTTATTTACATGGCGACTGTCTCCACTGACTCAGTGATCACATGACTTTATGGCAACCACGTCATGCTCTGGCCAGTGGTTTCTTCCAGTTTACACAAGCTAATGTTTAGCTACAGCACAAACAATAGGGAGTGTCACTATGACACATACGCCACCAATTTACGTTCAGCGGAGGATACATCATTACTTCCATTTAGGGAGGATTGCTTCTTGGAGGTAAAAAAATTAAATATTACTAATTAGATAAGGACATAAGTACAAAGATATTACATAAACATTTTCTCTTACTCATAAGTGTATATTACTCTTAAGCACAGCTTGATACAACAATGTTTGAAAAGGAAAACGGCCAGCTTCAAATTGTGGATTTTTCCTAGTCTTTGAAATTGTGTGCCAAACTACTGCTCATTTGTTAAATCACATCACCAGTGCATGACTTTCCAAGGTCCTAAAACCAGTTGGTGAGCCCAAATATTTACACTGTGGAATGTGTTAGCCATCATGGGTTTTGGTCCATATGACTAAACATGAGCTAATCAACCTGAGGGCCCACGAACAAAAGAGCAGGCCACAGGAATGCAAGCAGAAATGACAAGGGAGTAAGTAGGCTCCTTGTTTTACGAGTCAAAGAGCATAGTCTATGATTACATAAAGGTATCTCACGACACGTCATGAATTATGGAACAATGAGCAATCAGCGAGGAAGCAATTGGGAAATTGGAACAGTGACAGCATGAGGACTAGGGCAAAGGGGGTAGAAATTGATTAATCAGGACTGAAGATTACATACTAGTGGAATGGCGTAGGGCTGGTGGAGGGAGCAGACGACAAAAGCCAAGAAGACAAAGACCAGATACGCAATGGCCTACAAAGCCTGAGCCTGGAAACGCATCTTTTCTAATTGGTTTATGTCTCTGTGTGAGGTCTGCTTGTCTTTAATCACTTTGCGCTGTGTGTTGTGTCTTGTGCAGCATGATGAATCTATTTTGCTTTTATTTTTCTTCTATTTTAGCCTCATTCGTTGAGTGATTTGTTATGACTGGATTTGTTTCATTTCTTGAGCAGAACTTTGGTCAACTCCAGCCAACTTTAAATGTGCGCTATAAATAAATTAGACATGGCTTAATCTGACTTGGACATATTGTGTGGTGTCAGATTGGACTCACTGAAGGCTACTACTTAGTTCAACCACACGCAAACGTAACACTCGTTTCTAGAAGTGTGTCATGACGTAGCGTCACAGTTTCATTTCAGACTTTAATTTTTTGGGTCTGTTGCGCAGGTTTAAAACGAGAGCATGTCAACTCATCAAATCAATCTCGTCAAATGTGCGCTATAAATAAATTAGACATGGCTTAATCTGACTCGGACATATTGTGTGAAGGCAGATTGGAGGGGTAATGACAATACTCACTGAAGGCTCCAGTGTATGTGGGCTGGGTGAGGTCTTTGGGCACCTTCCTGTAGATATCGAACCTGGAAGGAAGGGGGAGAGGGGTAGAAAAAGGGGAAGAATAGTCAGAGGAAGTATGGGGAGAGAAAACGTAAACATGCAGAGTTCCTGGGAAGCGGACGCGTGAAGGCACACTGTGTTCCCATAGTGGTGAAGGCTATGACAGGAGGGCTAAGGAATGTTAACTATGGAAGCAGGCCACGAAAAACTCAGACACAGTGAGGCGCACTGGGTCGCCTTCGACCTCTGGAGTTACACCTCTTCCTCTGCATTCCAGACTTCCAGCCTGCGACCTCCACTTTAACCCCCCAGCCCCGGGGCCAGTTCTCATAACAGTGCGACTGAGGTCATAGCAAAGCCTGTCAACACTGATTGAATGGCCCCCTCTCACCAAAAAGGAAGTAAACAATCACAACGGCCCCCTAATCTCCCCAAACTAAACTTCAGAAAGAATGAGCTTTTAAAGGGCTGCACTCAGAACTGTGAAGGGGTGAAAGCAGGTTGATTTATTTTGCTAGCAAAATTCCACAGTAATGGCTCTGACTGGCCACAGCACTCATGATTTGTTACGCTCTGCACAAATATGCACTTTAGGCAGTGCTCTGCCAAGTATCCTGCCTTCCTTTCTTCACACATATGGAAAAAAGTTTTCCCAGGTAAAGACTAAAATTAAAATGTAGACTGGAGTTCAACACACTACAATAACCGGTCAAACTAAAAAACACAAATTCTTCTTTGTTCCACAGTCAAGAAGCACTTTTTAAATGTTTTAAAATAAAATGTGGTGCCTTTATTGGCTCATATTTTCTAACAGCCTAAATAAACTATTTTCAAAAGATCTCCCTCCCAACATTTTTATAGGACCTGTATCAAATTATTTACTACCCATTTATTACATTTCCTCTAGCGCAGGTCTGCATAATTCACATCCACGTTGGTCTGTACACAGCAAACTGAAACCAAAGTAAAGGTAAACTGATTGCTGAGTGGTCTACTCTGCAGTATTTCTTTACAAATTAACAAAAAAAAAAAAAGTACAGAAACAGTATATCAGATTATACTGATGTAGTTATAAAACTGTGGTGAGAAATATACCTTGGAGGGATAGAAGGATTACACCATTGAGAGAGGGTCTATCTGTAAAATCAATATCTATCTGTAACACCAGTAAGTCTGTCTCTACGCAAAAACAATATGCAAAAAACATGATGCTTTTGATTAGAGAGAAGCTGTTGAAAGCAAAAGTATGTTACATGTATCTCAGAAAACATCTTTTTTCTTTATTTTTTGCATTTTCTCCTTTAACATTCTGTAAAATCTCTGGCATTATGGACCCAAATTAAATCAGCTCAGTCAAAGCCTCTGCTCCCAGCATGTGGATAATATGATCTCCTACGTAGAAAGAGCACGAGCATTGCCTTTTTTAGGAGCTTTCTTGATTCGTGCTGCTCCACAGCCAAACTATGTTGCTTGTGGAGCTTGCGAGCGGCCCCCGAGCTCAAAGCCAGGCCTTTTTCGGCGTCAAACTCCTTCTCCACACCTCCGCTGCAGCTTTGGCCCGGCCCTCGCGTTCATCAGCCCTGCAAAAACATGAACATCTGGGCGCATTTCTTCCACCCAGTGCTGCCCAAAAAAAATGAAGCTGACGCAATGCGAGGGGGGGCTGACTTCCTGCTGGAGTTACAGCGAAACGTCAGGTTATCTGATCCACCTACCCCACCTCCCACTTTACCACCTGCAGACTCAGAGGGTATTTTGGAGAGAAGCACACTGTGTTTAAGTGATTGATGGTTGGATCTCATTTCCTGTCTTGTCATAATCTACAGGATTAAGAATTTGGCACTTACAGGTGACCAGGTAAACTGACCAAGAAAAGCCTTTTCTTGGTCAGTTTAATTTAAAAAGAAAAAAAATCTCTACATATTTTTAGCAGTATTATCACAATCAGCTCAAACATTCTACAATGCCCTCAATCAAGTCCAGCTGCCCGATTAATCTGATTACTGATCTGATTAATCTACTGATTTACCAGGAGGGTTGTGGGGGAAGGGTAAATTCTATCAGTAACGTCAGCCGAACCAAAGTTTCGATTTAGGGAAACAGGCCAAGCCACAGGTGGGCTCCGTTTTATTGCTCCCCCTTCAATTTGGTTACAAATCCAAGAAAAGGCTACATCATTAATGGCACAGGCATCATCATGTCACTGATTCATCGCCAACCTCATTACCCTCCCTCCTTTTTTACAAGGCACACTGGCTTTTCCCTGAATTTGCCTGCCAGTGTCAATAGGACATTTGACTCCATTTGCACAACAGTCATTAGTGTTCTACGTGCAGTACGTGCTCATTCAATTCGTTCGGGCTCATTCATTCAAGTGAAAAGTCATGATGGACAAATCAGTGCACAACATATACCTGTTCCACAGCACATCAACATGTTGACTTACAAAAGTAACTATTCCAGCTGATTACATCTTTATTTTTTTCTGTGTAAGGTTTGTTCTCGCTCTGGGTAGTATTACCATTATCCCAAATAATGAGTCATGCTTCCATTCAGCTGTTGACACTGCAAGACAAAACTGTGGGCCATTATACAAAATGAGCACATTCCGTGCAGAAAGCCTTCCTTGGGTTACGCTTGAGCACATTCTGTGCCAGCAGAAGAACATATGTAACGCAATATTTACATTTACTTCAGCTGCTTTAAGAGCGTGGCAGTTCTCATTTCCTGCGTTTCGAACAAGCAGTCCAAGCTGTCAGAAACAGTTTGGGTTAAGGAACCAATAAACGCTGAGTCCTATCAGTCACGAAGCTATAACAAGGAGATGCCCCAAAACAGAAGAAAACGTTTAGTCACTTATTAAGCTGTTACTGACAGTGACCATTCTTTTCGAAACACTTACTTTTGAAAAAACACACATTCAGACTGTTAAGGAGTACAAGACAGGATATACAATGTAATATATACTGTTAAATTTACAGTATATATAAATATATGCACACATACACATCGATCCACTGTTGGAAGAGGAATGTTTACTGAAGCAGTGTTTTGTAGATGAATCATCAGATATTGCTGAAGTTGCAACAAACATCACAACCCTTTTTGCTGACCAAACAAACAAGCAAACAAACAAAAAACAACCCAAAAACACACAGTTTATAGTGCTGGCCGAGAGAAATATTCTATCGCGCTATAATTTAACGTTCTCTCAGACAAGAAGACTGTGTGAGTAAGTCTGTCTGAGTTTTTGTCCCCTTGGATGGCACTGATTAAACAGGTTACACAGATACAAATCTTTGTTCAGTGACATTTTCATTATCAGTTAAGCTGGTTTACTGAATAAAGAGCCAAGTTTCTCATCCATGGCTAACTGTGTGCTCCAGGTATGTTGCAATGTTTCATATATTTTTCCAATAACTTGTAGGGTCGCTCACTTACCAAAGCCCTCACGATAAAATATAGGTCGCTAAAAAAATTGGTATTTTTTGATCCACTTTAAATTGTGCAGGGGTCAGAACATAATGTTGCACAGTGAAACAAAAAAAAAAAATAAGAAGCCAGTTTTAGCTTCATAAATTTTATTGCGAGTGCAGTAACTTTGGTAAGTGAGCGACTCTGAAAGTTATTTCTGTCATATTATATTCGTATAGATTTAGTGAATAGCTGTGCTGCTATTTCTGTTCATCTCTCAGCTTAAACGAGTTTAAACGAGTTTAACAGTTAGTCTAACAGTTAAACCAATAACCTGAATTTGTCTACATTTAAACGTTTGTCAGTTTAATATGTTTCACTTACTTAAATTTTCTTGCTTCAGTCTTTCAGGGAAAAGCAGAGTTTGTACAGAAAATGAAAGTTATACCCATTAGCTAACGTTCCCTGGGTATGACATGACTGTTTTATTTTCTACTATCCTATCAAGGGCTGCAACAACGAATCTGTGAAATCGCATTGTAAAAATTATTGCCAACAAACGTGTATCAATATGTTGGGTCTATGCTGTTGTACAACGTGCCAACATTTGAAACCTGGTGGTGGAGAAAACCGTTGGAATAAAATTGTCTACAGGGTAAGAGCGTTTCACACTGAATTTAGTCAAAATGTGCTAGCTGTAAACTAACATAAATAGATCAGGAGTATGTATGTGCCAAAGCGAGTGAGAGCTATGAAGACGAGCATTCAGGAAAGACAAACAACAGCCGTGTGTGAGAGGAGGAAAAATATACTTTTTACTTCTAGAACCAATTAAAACTGAATTTTCTATGTGTTAACTGCAAACTACGTAAAACTGATTTTGTGTGGCACCGCGGTAATGAAAGAACACCTGAGCAACAAAAAAAAAAAATGCTGAAGCTTTGGCTGAAGAGGACTCAACAGCAAATGAGGATTGTTTGTCTTACACCAGGGAGTTCTCGTTTATCTACTATTTGGTGATTGCTCGCAATCCAGCTTGGTGTCATTCTTTAAATGTTTAATCTTCACACACACACACACACACACACACACAGATCTATACACACACACTCACAGATCTAGACACACATAGCCTTCCAATTCCAGCTGTAAATGACTCTGACAGCTGTAGTTTACTAGTAGTAGTAGAAGCAGCAGTTTAAGTTTAATGTTATAAACAAAAATGGTTCTGTCATGCAAAAAAGATGTATTGAAAAATATATATTATTTGAAAACAAGGGAAACAATTAACAAATAAATAGATAATCTAAATAAGATTCTTTAATCACTATTTGATAAAAATTCCAAAACTTTATGTGGTGGTACCTTATTAAAAACATCATCTAGACTACTTTGGCAGTAAAATGGCTGCCTTATGTTACTCAGAGCAGAACAACAAAGTAAAATACGTTTCACTGACAAGGCCATATTACAAAACTGACATGATGGAGGTTCTACACCTTTTAATTAAAAAAAAAACAAACATTTGTAAGCCTTGTAAACCAATATGTTATCTTGTATAGACTATTTTATCATGTCTAGGTTAAAAAGAAAACCATTGTCTCTTATTAGCAGAAGGGTTGATTCAAGCAATTTATTAATACATTCATCCCATTCAGTTTGGACTTACACAGATATAGGATACCAACGCAGGTCTGAGATCTGAAACAGGGACTTGACATGCAGTTCTGCATTAAGGGCTCTGAGTACCATGAGCAAAAAAAAAAGGCTACATGGTTACAGTACTGCCTAACTAGACAGTTACCCATTTTGGAAATCAGAACCTCTGAGAAAATTTAAATACTGCTTTGCATTGCAAACTATGCATAAGACAGAATTCTGGGAAGTGAAACTGCAAGAGTAACATTAACATGTTCAAAATGAACATTTAGACTATTTTTAAACGATTTAACTAAACTGTTATCATTACTCGAATAGGTCGAAGAGATGTACTGATGCAATATTCCTACATAAGGTTAATATAAATTGGTTTGAGGGGCAACATGACCCAAAGGGTCATAACGACACAACAGTAAAGAGATAAGGTATTTACACATACACCTACGCTTTTTGAAAATTCCAGGGGGTTTATCTAGTTTTCATTTCTAACTCTTGTATTCTTTTGTTTTCCTCTTTAATAATCCCACTATTGTTGCTGTTATTATTATTATTATTATTATTATTATTATTATTATTATTATTATAACACTACACAGTTACAGAGGGTGCTTTTAAATATTTAGCTGTATTTTCACAGACTCATTGATCGCAGATACAGGACGGAACTGAAGCAACCCTGTTGTGTTATTTACTAGACACAGCAGGAATATGTAAGACACGCAGTCTATCGGACACATGTGCTGCCCATGCATATTTATTTCAAAAGAGATGTTTCTTTGTTCAGTTGTTCCAGTAACCCAGTCTTCTAAGCCTGTTATGTATATTTCCATATTTCACATTTCATCAAAGGGCTCCAGAGCTGCTGGTGAAGAATACGGCTACAGAAAGACCTCCACAGGTCTACAGCCATAACCTGGTTTAGTTCTTAGTCTATCTGAGAGGACACAGCAATTAGGAAACCAACCTATGCATCATAAACTGGTGTACATGATGAAGGTGTCCCAGACTCATATGAGGACCAGTCTAGAAGATAATGAGGATTTTCAATACATCATTAAGGGTCACTTCATGGACAAGTCTGTCTCATGTCAGTGGAACCTGTCCTTGAAGAAGGATGCTGAGAGTTTACTAGACAACCAAATCTTCAGAGGAACGTTAACTAAATCTCTGCCTCATTGGAGGGGAGTTCAGCAGCTGTTTTATTGAAGCAGGATGGTTTCCCTTTCATAACACTATTTGAATGGAGAGGTTTCTTTGTTTAGTTGTTCCAGTAACCCAGTCTTCTAAGCCTGTTATGCATATTTCCATACTAAATCACCAAAGGGCTCCAGAGCTGCTAGTGAAGAGTATGACTGCAGAAACAACTCTCCAGGTGTACAGTCATGACCTAGTTTACTTAGGTCTATCCGAGAGGACACAGCAATTAGGAACCAATCTACAGTATATGGAGAAAAGTATTGGGACACCTGACCTTTACACCAACAGGGACTTTAATGACCTTGCATTCAAATACATAGACTTTAATATGGACTGCAGAAAGAAGTCCACAGGTCTACAGCCATAACCTACTTTACATCTTAGTCTATATAAGAGGTCTATTAGGAAACCAACCTATGCATCATGAAATGGAGTACATGATGAAGGTGCCCCAGACCCAAATGAGGACAAGTCTACAGGGTATTAAGGATTTTCAATAGTATATTATCTAAGTTAAATAATTAAGAGGTGTGTCCCAATACTTTTGTCCATATAGTGTTCATCATGCACTGGAGTACACGATGATGTCCCAGACTTAGATGAGGACTAGTCAAGAGGATAATGAGGATTTTCAATACATTATCATGGGTCACTTCATGGACAAGTCTGTCTCATGTCTGTGGAACCTGTCCATGAGGAAGGATGCTGAGAGTTCACTAGACAAGCAAATCTTCAAAGCAACGTTACCTAAATCTCTGCCTAACGGCAGGTGAGTTCAGGCGCTCAGTGATAAGTGTGAGGGTCAGTTTTTACAGGTGAAAAATGTAAAGAGTTCTGCATACACTGAAGGGCTGCTGTAAAACCTCAGCTCTGGCTTGATTTAGCACAAAGCAACACAGACAACACTTCAACCTCGAGTTTCACTCACCTTCGCACATCGAAAGTCATGGTGCACGCTTTAAAAGAAACGCTAAAACAGCTGAATGGTGGACCAAGAAGAGAGAACCGCAGCTCCAGGCTTCAGTCCTACCGGTGGAGGAGACGACCGGAGGTGACGACGCCTAAGGACGCTTTGCACAATCCCATTGGTTCAGGTAGAGACTCCTGGTGATTCTGTTTCCGCCGTGTGGATGGATGGGCTCTCTGGGATTTGTAGTCCTAAACGGCCAGAGGCCATTGTGCCTCCTTTTTCAGGAGTTTTCTACAACTCTCTGGATTAGAGTAGAGAAAGTTCCAGGTTGTGGTAGAGATCTTCTTCAGGGACAGAAACTGAATCCCCCTTATTCCCCTGATAACCATTATTCCAACCCAGGAAACATACAGAGAAGCTAATGCTTATGTGAATGGGGGAATTTTGTACTTTTCTTCCTCTAAGTCTTTAGGCGGGAAAGTGTAGCCAAAAATATGCTTGAGTACAATACAATTACAATTAACATAAATACAAATAAATGACTTTTTGAGGTGTGATAAACAGGCAGTGTTCGGCCTTGGTCTAAGATAAATGAGTCTTTTAAGGGAAATTTCATTTTACACTGAATTTGGCTTAATGCTTCAATAGTAAATGAATGAATGAATAGATAGATAGATAGACAGATAGATATATAGATAGATAGATAGACAGATAGATATATAGATAGATAGATGGATAGATAGATAGATAGATAGATAGATGAACAAATAAAAAACTCCAAAGTGCTTAATTATAGTAATGAATTATTACTTAAATACTTCAATACTAAATTCCTTAAATACTTACTTAAATACTTCCGGATTCTGCTTTAAAAGACTCAGAAAGGTTAACAGGGTTGGATAACATGCTATTTTATGTGCAAGGATCCACTCCTCTACTTATCCTACAATTGTCAAGTCTTTTGTGCAAACAGTTTTTGAAATTTGAGCAGATATACAAGCATAATTTTTACTACACTGCCACTATTGTGTCGACAGTTCATCAACCAGGCTGGTTGTGTCTTAGTTCTAGATTCAGCTATGACTGATTTTAATACTTCTCTAGTGAATTTACAGAGATGGCGCAATCTACAATGTGTCATTAGCTACTACTAGGATGTTACAAAATATCTGTGGGTCACCACTACTTCACTTAATTCAGTCTAATAACACAGTGAAGTGTTTGAGATCAGGTATTCCTCTGGGATTCAGTTTGACTGATACTGTGGAGGTGGATCCCTAGCTTTAACCAGATTTTACCTGGATCCACCTACCATACACACGTAACATGATTAATTCACATCTAGCTGATATCTCTGTGATCTTTTTTAGCTGCGTTAGAAAATTGGGAATCTTTATGTCTCCGCTTTCTTGGCAGGGAGGATCTCCAGTCTGGAGCCGGGAAACACAAATCTAAACCAGCTTATTAAGATTATTAATGTCTGCATTACAAGGTCAGAAGCATCTTCACAAACAGCTCCATAAGCCAATAGGAGCTAGTTAACCTGAAGTGGTCTAAAACATAGGTGCTGTTTCATAGAGTCGGTGGAAAGTGTCAGTTTTTACACGTCCGCACAAGACATGTCGGTGCAGGAAAACTGCAGCGCTTTGATGGTTGTTCCCAGCCAGGATAATTTGTATTTACTTTCAGCTGATCTTTATGTTGTGAATAAACCAGGGGGTTGTTTTACAGAACAGGAATTCTCAGGTAGCCAAATAACGTCAGCCCAAAGTTGAGGATTATCCAACAGGAATGTCCTTAAGCTCCTTTTCTATTGGGTAAACTTTGGGCTTGAGTTATCTCACAAAATTAAGAAGATCATCTATGGCCTGGAGGAATACAGGTATGGTACTGATTTACAAATAATGAAAGTGTATGTTAAATGTAAGTTATCTAATCATATAAATCAGGCCAAAAGGGTAAGTTGCTGTGTGTCCTTTTGAAGCGAAGGTTACTCCAATAGGGCAGGACGTATCCTCATGAAACTCACACCACCACAGTATTCGCAGGCCCACAGACATCCCTTTCATAGTTTCATATGAAACTGTGGATCCTTACTGCTCCATTTTTTAGCAGACGATAACACTCCACACTGTCAGTGATCTAAATAATTCTCTTTGCCATGCTTTTAATAAACACATCAAACATTGGTGAACATATACATTTTCAGAAGAAGTCGTGTTTTATAAAGCTTACTGCTTAGAGAGTTCATGAAAGAACTTAACTACATTAAAAGGAACCACACTCTAAGAAGCACTGCCTAATGTAAGTTGCTTAATACAACGTCATGTACCGTTGTGCAAACTGGAGATTGCTCAAGTGAAGAGACAGAAACTCTGGAAGAAGATATTGCGCTTGATAACGGGAAACAAGAGAGGATATACCCTGTAGTTTCCCAGGACATGCAGTGGTTACTCTGATACATTTCTGTCAGTAACTGGCCAGAGAGGTACAGACTCACTCTAATAATATGCACAGGAAATGCCTTGTTTATGCCCCTCTTTCAGTTCCCTTTTGTATCGAGAGCGAAAAGTGTTGAACAGAAACATGTAAGGTGATTATTGGCAAAAAGATGACTCATTTAGGCAGATATTTGCCTGGTAATCGTAAGAGAACAATCACAAGCATGATTGCTTTATTCGTCCTTGTAGGCCTCTTATGTCACTGTATCACAATTTCTGACATCTGTGATAGTAAATCCCTTAAATTCCTCGGATTATATCCTCTTGAAGCTTATTATTCAGTGAATAAGAGGACAGCAATGCTTGCAGATTTGCAGCCTGTGTCTAAATTTACAGCAGGAATTGGAGCCTGGTCGCCAAAGGGATTTCAGGACTCACATTTCTACATATTTATATATTTATACATATATAGCTCTCACTGAGCAGTATGATTTTGTAATGTCTTCCATATTCCCTTCAAACTGTTAACAAATGTGCGTCGGAAAAGAAATCAATAAATATTAGGTGCCAGTTAAGTGTGTCACTATTGCCCAAAAAGTTCTGTTTTGATGTGTGAAAACTGAAGTTTCTTAATCCATGTTCCCCCACACAGAAACTCTTATTTACAGTAAGATTGTGGGTAGTACATTGCGTTTTCAGACCCCCCCCCCCCACACACACACACACACACACACTCCACAAAAATGAAGTACATTCTCTTTCTGTGGCTCAGATTTCAGGCTTGACTCATCGCAGTGGGGTTTGGACAGTAAAGTCCAGCTCGGTGGACAGATGTTGCTGCATCTCGAGGCGTTGCTGAGTTCCCCTGTCTTGTTACTTTTTGTTTCTTCCTCTGTTATGGTCACACAAGCTACAAGCAGCACTCCAGTAGTCCACTTTCCTGACTCAGACGCCAGAAACGCAGCGCTGACGTCAGCAACTGTACTCTGATGCTGTCCTACTTTCATTTTGGTATACACTCTGCCTCCGCACAGCAGGAAACGTGATAAACATTGTCAGGCTGGAAAGAGCAAGAGACGTTTCTATGTCTGTGTTGTGTGGCAAAGCACAAATGCTGGGGGAAGCAAATTTATCTTCTCTACACTCCAGGAATGCCATGTCGTCTAGTCATTAGCTATTTCAAGACATAAGAGCTTAAAAGCATTGCAAATTGAAAGCAAACCAGTAGACTGCACCGGTATCTTCTGGTGGGTTTTCCTTAGTTTCATCTTGTAATGACACATGGAATTGCGATATGACCTAAAAAAGCTTGTGGTGAATAATTGTGTTAAGTGTTGCATGTAAATTAAAACCAGCCTCTATTTTAACTGCCGCTAAATAGTTGCCCGTTGCCTGAAATAAATTCTGGACCAGGCCAGTCGGGTTAGTGCCTGACTGCCAGGGGCCTTGAGGGCCTCAAACCACAAGGCCCAGACAATGTACTGCAGATGTAGGAAGATTGACATAAATTGCATGTTGTTGTTTTTGCATTTTGCATTTTGAGTTCAGCATTTTCTAAAGTTTGTCTTATGACCTTAGAAATCTCACATTATTTGGATGATTATTAAGGATAGTAAAATGTCTCATAAAATGTGCATAAACAAGAGTCTATATATAACTGTTTTTGGTCTCCTAAATCAAGTTTTCGTGAACGGTACTCTGAAGAACCATTTTTTGCAAGTGAGATGAGTGAACGTGATTGAATGTAAAGGTTTGAGAAGAAATTGTGAAACGGGTAAAGAACTTTCATGTGAATGTGCTTCACATACACAAATCTGTTCGTCAAACAAGGGTCTTTATAAGGAAGCAAACGGGATCTTCCGCTTTATTGCTCAAAGAACCTGTATTGCACATTTTTGGTTTCAAATACTGTGGGAATGCTTAAAGAAACTTCACAAGTTGCTGCTTTAAACTACTTGTTTCATAATAAACCCATGCACAGATATCAAACCCATTTTTTTACATTTATCCTTGAAGCTAGTAGGATGCACTTAAGCATAAGCCTATGCATTAAAGACGATATAAATACATGATCTGGTGTGTCCTCATGGCTACTGTGCATGTCTACTCAGCGTAACCCAGAAGTCATAACCCTGAGGAAGCAACCCACACGTTTTTAACGTAACCACTTCCATGGCAACGCGGCCAATGTTGTTATGCGGACTGCCAAGACAGGTTGCACAACAAAACAAACTTCAAGTATGTCCACATTGTTGTGGGAAACACAAATGACCCATTAAACCCTGACGGACAAAACTGCAATGCAATGACAGTTACGTTGCTTGTTCAAATGACAGCAAATCCTGTCTTGCTTCTTCAGAGAGTTTAGCATTTTTAGGCCTCCTGAAGCCTGAAACAGGTCTAGCACTGTAAACAAAGAGGCAGGTCCCACGCTGTGACCCCATGCAGCCAAAGCCATGTAGTGTTTTTCAGCTGATGGAAATTTACCAGACCTCCAGTTTCTATACAGTGATTAACTTTTATGGTTTGCCTTTGCTCTCGCCGCACTGCACACTACATAGGCCTGTACAATAAAAACAAAGTATAAACTTTTATGAGCGCAGTGACAGGTATTCGTTAATTATCTTGTTATGCGTTAGAACTCATCGAAGGAGGAGAGCAAAGATCACATCGACAAACAATCACATCATGGAAAAATTGTCAAATTCCTCGACTGCTGGCTGAAGAGCAAATACGTGGACTGGTTCTCTTGTTTTCTCCTCATGTTCTAAGCAGAGATTAATAACAAGAAGAAGAAGAATGACTTAATAATTACACTTTTGCAGCCATTAACTTTAGCACACTGTAGAAACTGCAGCCATCTAAGTTAGAAATGAAGTAATACTGGTTGCTTTAAAATTCTTCTTCTTCTTCTTCTTATTATTATTATTTGTCTTCTTCTTATTATTATTGGTCTTCTTTTATCATTACTATTGTTCCTCTTATTCTTATTCTGATCAATGTTGCTCTCTTCGTTGTTGTTGTTGTTGTTCTTCTTCTGCTTCTTCTTCTTATTATTGTTATTTGTCTTCTTCTTATTATTATTACTGGTCTTCTATTATTACTATTGTTCCTCTTATTCTTATTTTGATCAATGTTACTCTCTTCGTTATTCTTCTTCTTATTATTATTATTATTTGTCTTCTTCTATCATTACTATTGTTCCTCTTATTCTTATTCGGATCAATGTTGCTCTCTTCCTTCTTCTTCTTCTTCTTCTTCTTCTTCTTCTTCTTCTTCTTCTATTATTATTATTTGTCTTCTTCTTTTTATTATTATTGGTCTTCTTCTATAATTACTATTGTTCTTCTTATTCTTATTCTTATCAATGTTGCTCTCTTCATCCTTCTTCTTCTTCTTCTTCTTCTTCTTATTATTATTATTATTATTATTTGTCTTCTTCTTTTTATTATTATTGGTCTTCTTCTGTAATTACTATTGTTCTTCTTATTCTTATTCTCATCAATGTTGCTCTCTTCATCCTTCTTCTTATTATTTTTATTATTTGTCTTCGTCTTATTATTATTATTGGTCTTCTTCTATCATTACTATTGTTCCTCTTATTCTTATTCTCATCAATGTTGCTCTCTTCGTTCTTCTTCTTCTTCTTATTGTACATTTACATTCAAACAGACCTTGGTGCCTCTGGTCGTTTCATGGTTGTGTGGTCTGTACAGAGGTGAAGATCAGTGGTGTGAAGGGCTGAAGCGAAGAAAAGTGGTGTGAAGGAGGGTTGAAGCGAAGAAAAGTGGTGTGAAGGGCTGAAGCGAAGAAAAGTGCTGTGGAGGAAGGAGGGTTGATGTGAAGCTCAGGTCGCCCTTCGCTCCCCAGCTCATGACGTACGTGCGAATCCACGCGGGCAGGCCGCCAGTCTGGGCGGCGCGTGACGTCTGTCCACACCCAGCAGCGCGCGGCCGCGCCTATAAAACAGACCAGATCGGATCCGTGGGCAGAACGACAGACGCTCAGGAAGGAAGCGTTAGAATAAAAGGAAACGAGCTTCAGGGGCCATCGACGAGGATTTTTTCTTTACTGAAACCACCTCAAACGGAAAAAACCCCACATTTTTTATCGAACAAAACTCCTTTGTGTGTTTGTGGACGTAACTTTAAGAACTTTATGTACTTAGATTTGCTTCCTCGCGCTCTCCGCACTACTATGGTCATTATGGAAGTTCCCAGCATCGACTGTGCCGCGCTCCGGGCGCTCCTGGACGGAGCCGAGCCGGGCTGCCTGGTGCTGGACTGCCGCTCCTTCTTCTCCTTCAGCTCCTCACACATCCACGGGTCCACCAACGTGCGCTTCAGCACCATCGTGAGGCGCCGCGCGCGCGGTGGCCTCGGGCTCGAGCACATCGTCCCGAACGAGGACACGAGGAGCGGACTTCTCTCCGGACGGTACCGGACCGTGGTCCTACTGGACGAACGGAGCTCAGACATAGGCCAGGCCAAGAAAGACGGGACCCTGATGCTGGCCGTGACTGCCCTGTTGAGAAACCCATGTGGAGCCAAAGTGGTCTTCCTGAAAGGTAACTACAGGCCAAGCGTTTTTAACAGAACCTAATTCACTTTCAGAAACACACCAAAAGGACTCTACTACCAAAACACTCTAGAAGAAATCAATGAAGTATCAAATCTGAGAACTATTAGTTAATTTCGAATCTATAGGAAGTCATTTTTTAAAACTCTTTATGTTCTTCTTACACTGACTAAACTACCAAAATACTTGAGTAGAAATAAATAAAGTATCAAATATGAAAACAACTAGTTAATTCTGAGTCTATCAACGTATAGGAAGTCCTTTAAAGTATTTTTAACACTTTAACATACATATTTTAAAAATAATATAAACTGTTAAAACTTGAAAGTGAGAGATGTGAGGAGGCCAACAAAGGAAGAAATTGAATCCAATGGATGAATATATATGACTAAAATAGTTAAATAAATCTCACAAACATACTTGAATGTTATCTTCTAAAAGAAGACAAATATATCCTGGTGTTATATACGGAACTACAGTGACTATTTACTGCCCACCTCTGCTCATGTGAGCCCACGTTAAAGCCTCTTTGGTTATTTGTGTCTCTCTGGCCTTGTATGGTAGCTTCACTTCAGTGTTTACTTCAGCTGTCGCCCCTCTCAACTGTTCTCACTCACCCTTTGTGTCACAAGAACTGTCATTTACATGTGGCACTTGTAAATTGAGCTCTTTCTTTTTCGTCTCTCTCTATTTTTAGGTGGATTTGACACATTTGTCGCAGAATTTCCTGAAATGTGTACCAAGCCAGCCCCCCCACAAGGACTTAGTCTGCCTCTGAGTGGCAGCTGCCAACCTGATAGTGCTGATTCTGGGTGTAATACATGCGCAACCCCTCTGTATGATCAGGTAAGAGTGAAGTACATGTCTTAGGCAATTTGTTAGAAATGACTTCACCTATGAGACGCTTTGAGTTTGTTTTTCACTTTGAATCATGTTCACAGTACTAACTCTTCCCCTTAATCTTATTTTTCAGGGTGGCCCCGTGGAAATCCTACCCTTTCTCTATCTTGGCAGTGCCTACCATGCCTCTAGAAAAGACATGCTGGACATGTTGGGGATCACAGCCCTCATAAATGTTTCGGCCAACTGTCCAAACCATTTCGAGGACCATTATCTGTACAAGAGCATTCCAGTTGAAGATAACCACAAAGCTGACATCAGTTCCTGGTTCAACGAGGCCATTGAATTTATTGGTGAGAATCTTTTCCCAACCGCTATTATTTGATTCTCCGACATGAAACAAGAACAGATGTTACTATAGGAAAGGCTTTGGTGAGCAAACTCCCCCCTTCCCCCTCCTCAAGTGAGGCCTGAATTAAATTTTTCAAAAGTTCCCTCCAAATCGACCAGCTGGATGGACCAAGCTTGACAGCTACAATGGCTTACATCATCCCCTCTCATCCCATTTAAAGTGGTGCCCCTTTTCATGGAAAGCAGCAGGCCATGACCCGATCTGCTTTTTAGGGAGCAACTGGCTCTCTTTGCTTGCCTTGCTCCCTTTGTTCTGTCCAAACAAAAGGGGGGTTTCTCTGGCTCTCTGCTGGCCTTCCTCCCCAGATCAATGCTCCCAGCAGGGGGGCAACCACCCCCCATTGTGTATTCAGGCCTGCCACTGAGAAAGTGTTGCCCCATCACCCACCCCCGGCCCTCATTTAACTTCTTCCTGTTTCCCTAATGAGACACCTCCCTCCGTTAGCTGTACTGTTTGTGATTTGCAACTGAAAGTGGAGGGAGGCGCATGTGACAGGGAAATGTCGTTGCTATTAGCCATTTTCAGCTTGGGTTTTTGAGGTCCTTAGAAAAAGCTCAATTCTTTGACAGAAAGCCAGGGACAGAAATAACAGAAGCTCCTGTGAACAGTAACAGTGAAGACACAGTGAAGCTAGCGTTTGTGTTGTTGATGTAAACAAAGCAGCTTTGGTGAAACTGGACTCTGCGCAGACCCTTTTCTGTAGATTCCAACTGACATTCTCTTTCTTTTTTGCTCAGATTCGGTACGGAACAAAGGCGGACGTGTCTTTGTCCATTGCCAGGCTGGCATCTCACGGTCAGCTACCATTTGCCTGGCCTACCTGATGCGCACCAACCGAGTCAAGCTGGATGAGGCATTCGAGTTTGTCAAGCAGCGCCGCAGCATCATCTCCCCCAATTTCAGCTTCATGGGCCAGCTTCTGCAGTTCGAGTCACAGGTCCTGGCCTCCTCCACATGCTCCTCAGAGGCAGGGAGCCCTGCTCTCAGCAAAAGCAGTACTGTCTTCAACTTCCCAGTTTCCATCCCCGTCCATGCTGCTGCCAGCCCTATCTCCTTCCTGCACAGTCCGATCGCCCCCTCACCCACCTGCTGACAGATCACCCTTATTTCTACTCAGACCCATGGCCTTCTGGCTAAGAAGGACTTTTTTGATTCAGACGATCACTGTAGTGGTCGTTCCATTTCTTGACAATTGAATTACATTGTGTTTCTCTGTTACTGTACGACAGTATTTGCACACCTTTCTGGAGAGTAGCTGGCTGGCTCACAATTGCTCCCCTAGACTGGCTGTGTTTTTGAACACACGACAACGGTCGCTCACATTGACTGAACTGAAGGGGTTGGGCGTTCATTAGAGTGTGAGTGTATGATGTTTGCTGGAGGAATATACATTGAGGCTCCTGAATGTCTGTCTGTAGAAGAGTCCAGACTTTGAGCGTCACAACTGATAATCATTTTCTGTTTTTATTTATTATCACAAGATGAAGCCACAGGTCTTAACAGTTTGCTCAGGAAAAAAGTTTGCTCAGTCTTTTATTTGTTGACACCCAGTATTGTTTATCTTTTATTAAACTGAAATAGCCAGAGGGGACCACAAGTTGCTTGGCTTGAAGGTGCTAATCTGAGTAAATGCCCCCCAAACCCACCCCCCCACCCTTTGGTTTTCTTTTTTGTTCTTGAACAATGAATGTATTTATCATCTCTGGCTAGACTAGCTCTGCCTTAAGACAATGAAAGTTGAACGGATGGCACACTCAAGAGCCATTCATGCCTTTCAGAACTTAATCCAACTCACCAAGACGTTTGTTTCTTTGTAAACAAGCACGAAATACCTCATGTGTCTGTAATGTTGGCAGCCCTGGAGGAACTCTCCCTCAAGCACTAATGGGAGTAACTTTCAGGAGACTGTTTTGATATGTGATATTTATTTCCTAAATTAATATATTTCATATGGTATATTTTTACATGTTTGTGATATGATGTTTTGATACTGAAGAATAAACTCCTTTTTGTTACAACTGAATGAATTGTGGTTACATATTTGGCATTACACAGTTGTGTCAATAAGCATGACCTTTTAAATATAAGACATGTTAATACTGATAGTATATACCTAGTTAAAGCCATACCATCGACACGAACACTCATTTAGGTCAGTAGTTACATTCTAGCAATGAGTCACAACCAGGATGGAAATATTACACATCATTAGTGAGAAGATTACAGTCCTGGCAGCCTGCTGTTTATTACATGTGTATGTGTAAGTCATTTGACTTTGTTTTGGAAACTTAAGCCTCTGTTATTAAATGAAATATTTGAGGGAAAACAATCTTGGAAAAAGGCCTACAGGTCAGGGCCCATTCTGTATCAAGTGTCAGAGTCAGAATGCTGATGAAGGATCTTATGTCATCAACTAAGGTGTCTAGAAGAGTGTGCTATGAAACTCAATATATGTGGGCTTGGACCATGAACTCCATTAGATTAGTTGACATATACATGTCATAATGGAGTTAATATAGTAAACTAAAATGATAGGAATAAGACATTTGGAACATTGGATCAACAAACACAGTACAGTAATCACCATTGCTAATATATGAGTTAAACGTTTGGAATTACGTATCATTGATACTTGTTGTTATTTTATTAAATAATCATTATTATTTGGGACCAGCAAGAAGCTACAAAAAGAGAAACAACAACAATCTGTTAACAGGCATTTCTTGATTTCTTGATTTCTGTGATCCTAACTTTTCAAACATAAGTTATCCTAGATCTGTATTAACTTCATTCTCAATGTTCTCACGATTTCTCAACCATCATGGAATCATCTACTACACTGTTAACCATTCAGGACAGCTCTAAAATGTTTTCTACAAATGTGATTGAAATCCGAAACCTATGAAGCTGTAAAGCTGATAACAATAGAATCTTTTGACACATATATGTCTATCATTAAAGAACTGGTTTTAGTTGATTGAAAACAGTGGTCTCAAACTTTTCAACAGAATATATAGATATGTA
>JBBIGA010000032.1:16668401-16710810 GCA_037576975.1 Alestes dentex
CTCCCTGGAGCAACTTGGGGTTAAGGGTCTTGCTCAGGAACCCAGTGGTGGTATGCTGAAGGTAGGATTCGAACCCAAGACCTCTTGGTCCAGAGGCAAGTATCCTACCCACTAGGCAGCCCCCACACACACATAAGTGTATATGAAGTCGCTCCCTCACTCTCTCTCTCTTAGTGTTGCTAAAGACCTTGTGGCAATATTAATAACAGTATTTCATATTTCCATGGGAATGCTTGCATGGCCAGACACTCCGTGGTGTACCAGATGTTTCCAGAGTGAGACAGGAAGTGTTTGCTCCCGGGATGATCAAGCGGTCACTGCTGGCTACTGAGCTATGCAGAGTTGGTGGAGCTGTCCTTTCCCAGGACCTTTGTGCGTGGTGGGAGTGCTGGAACGGGAATAATTGTGTCGAGAGATTGGAATAGAATGACATTTGACCCCTTGGCTGTATTTTATTGGATTGATGTCATCAATAATGAGCATAAACTATGAGCAAATACACTGAATCTCTCCTCTTTTTTCATATTGAGGTCAAAATAAAGCAACTATTAATGTCAAAAACATTGCAGTTCCCAGACTGGCAGAATGGATCACTTTGGCAGTAAAAGGTATTAAACTTGAGAGGGCAGTATCAACCAGAAGATGGCATCTGTGATTCCGTGACTGAGGACATCGCTGTACTGAGGAGCTGATTTGAAGAAATATAGATTTGCATGAGACCAGGTTTATCAATATAGATATCCCTAGTTTTTTGCTAAAAACTTTTTTTGTTTGTTTGAAGCACTTCACTGAAGAGTAGGCTGTCATTCTCAAACTCTCACGCTCACATTCACACCACATGGCGTGTGTGTGTGTGCTGTTTCAGACTGGATTTTCAGGCCTGATACTGATATCCACAGATACTAGAGCCATCTCTAGATATAAATATTGCATACCATTTGTTGCTTTTTTCCAGTGTGACCTTAAGTTGCCATATTTATTTGGTCATCTGGAGTACCTGGATTTCATGAATACAGTGGTTAATTTGACCTTAATGTGTTGTTTATGGCTGGAGCCCTTCATTTATTAACATTTCTCAAAGTGATAGACCATAATAATGCTAAATCTATACTTTATTTTAATGACATGTTAACCAAATGCTTTGTCTTCCGTAGTCATGTTGAGCAGCTAAACAGCAGGTGCAGGTGTGTAATATGTTCTCTTGCTACAGATTTTGAAATCTGGTTCATAGCTCTTACTTTGCTTAAAATATACAGGCTGATAAACTGGCTTTCAGTTTTTGTGATAAATTCAGAGGACAGATAAAGGCAAAAAGTAAGCGTGTAACTTTACATTCTTTTTAATGGGTCCGTTTGGTCCTCATTTACTGTGACATTTGTTATCACAGTTCAGCATGAAAAAAAAAATCCTACCATCTTCCAATTTTACTGTTTTACAAAACTGTTGCCAATGTACATGGAAAATCCGACCATTTGCACGATACAATAGGCAGTTGCGTATCAGCCAGTTGCTCAGTCGAGGGTGGAACAATGCGCCAGAATATCACAATCCATATAAGACAATGAATCATGGAGAGTAAGCATTCTTTTCATCATGATAATTGCACTGTTTATAGTGTTAAACCAATTCCAATCAACAACCCAGTCCAGCACATTCATGTCATATATCCCCCCTGCCTTCCAGCTCTTCTCTTATTAATAAATCGTCAGAACTGAATACAATCATCATTGTTTGTCATTCATATTTCATTGCAAATATTGTGAGAACACTGAACTGTTTTCATTGTTGAAAATATTGTAAGCAAATCAAACTGTACCAGACTTCTCCTGCTAGATGTCTGGACGTGCAGTGTTCTTGATACAAGCAAACCCAAATGAGCCTAAATAAAATAAAATAAAGTACTTGCTGTTGGTGTCAAAGTTGAAAGAAGTCAGGACCCTAGTGTGCTAGTGTGCACTGTAATGTCATAGTTTAAAAGGTAAAAAAAAATAAATAAATTAATGATTCATATGGCAAATTGTGAAGCATACATTCATGATCGAGCCCGAGTATGATCAATATTTATGCAATATTTAGGCTTTATGTTTAAAGCCTAAGTATTGCACTGATATCTGTGGATTGATATCTTTTGTATACGGTGGGTACAGAACAGAATCACCCTCTTCATAGATTCACATTTTGTTGCATTGCAGCCTGAAATGTAGACACACAAAATATATTTTTACACCTCTGTTTATTCAGGTGCTGATGAATAAAAGAACAATCACCGAGATGGATAAAGGCTCACCCCCTCCTAAAAATACTTGTAATCTCAGTCAGGTGTAACTAATCACCTTCTCCATTGCACACCAAGCCACCAGCTGTAATTATTTTCATTAGTTCAGCATAAAATCCAGTGATTCCTGGAGCATTCCAGTGCTTTGTAGTGCAACTGAAAGCAAACAGTCAACTATGGGTGGCAAAGCACAAAAAATCTCAGGACTAAAGTTGTGGACAGGTACAAGTCAGAAGACGGATACAAAACATTTAACAAGCTAGGTCAATCCCTTGGAGCACAATACAGTGGAAAGTGTTTGGTCCTACTTGGACCCTCCCTGGATCAAGCCATTCCTCCAAACTGGATGGAAGAGCGAGGAGGAAAGTGGTCAGAGAGTCTACCAGGAGGCATATGACAACTTTGATACAGTTACAGGAATTTATAGCAAAGAATGGTCATTGTGTGCATGTGACAATAATATCACAAGTGTTCCACAAAAGTGGCTTGTGTCGGAGGGTCGCAAGAAAAAAAACGCTCCTCAAGAAAACTCACATTAAGTCTTGATTGAGCTTTGCCCATTCATACTTTGAATATTTTGTGGCCAAGAAGGAAAAGGTGTTATGATCAGATGAGATGAAAATTGAAACTACTTGGCCTCAACACCAGACGGTACATCTGTCAGAAAGGCAATGCAGCTCGCCATCCAAAAACACCAGACCTACAAAAAGGAATGGTGGTGGTAGCACCCTGTTGTGGGGGTGTTTGTCAGGATAGAAGGAAAAATGGATGGAGCAAAATGTCATTAAATTCTTGAGGAAAATCTGCTGACCTCTGACAGAAAGTTGTCAATGGGAAGAAGGTTCACCCCCCAATAGGATAATGACCCAAAGCACAAAGCGAAACTGACCACACAGTGGCTGAAGGAGAAAAAGATGAAGGCCTAGTCAGAGTCCAGACTTAAGCCCTATTGAAAATCAATTGTAGTCCACCATGATCACCATCCAGAGTGACTGAACTAACTGTTCTGTTAAGAAGAGTGAGCAAATATTGCACAATCTAGAAATGCTAAGTTGGTTGAGAAGGATCCCAAAAGACTTAAGGCAGTAATAAAAGCAAAAGGTGGTGACACAGGGGTTGATCCTTTGTCTATCTCAGTGATTCTGGCTTTTTATTTTTTATCATTTTTTTCTTAGCCATTGCCATCATATCTTTGATGTTATGGATTAAATTGAGTAAATACAGCTGCAAAAATAGTTTGTCTTCATTTAAGGCTGCAAAGCGACAAAAACGCGAATATTTTGTGATTCTTTTCCAAATCCACTGCACACACAGAGACTTATGAAATGTGTATAGCAGTCCCTCAGAGGCTTTAACATATCTGTTTATGTCCAGTACAGGTGACGACAGTATGACTGTCACTGCTTGTGTTTACTGTAATAAATAAGGAGATGACGCTTGTTTCTGACAGGCGGTAAATGATAGTGTGTGGTAATCTCGTTTAATTGATATGTCCATTTCTCGACACATTAATCACCGGGAAGGCATAAGGTTACATGCTTAAACATTTAGAGGTGTCTGTATTATTGATGAGGCTGGGTCTGTTTGCCTGTGTGTGTTATCCTGTCTCAGGGAAGCGCCGAAGATTTGGCACTGCTTTCCTTACCCGTCTGTTTGACACGCAGGATCTGTAACAGTCCCTGAATGATGGCCATGCCAGCATCGTTTTGTAGCTGGGTGAATCTAAGGGCGATATGGCAAACCATATAACATTACTTAATTCGTCAAAGACAGCATGACTTTATATTTTTCCCTCGTTAGCTAAAGTCACTGTTAATTCTAATAAATTCTACTGTAATACCTTAATGACACAAATCTTATTTTTCCTTTGATTAAAGTATACTTTTGTGTGCCTCTAAAACAAATTCAGAATATTGTTTATTCTGCGCCGAGGGGTTTAAGGTGGTTATATTAAGCACTAACATTATGTTTCATTTCCCCCTTGTTCCGCCCACAGAAACCTCCTCACTCTGAAATACGTTGTGTGAGAGGAAAGTGCGCATTGACATTTCTGATACATTACTCTTTAAAAAACGATCATACTATTTAATTTTTCTATAGTTTAAGCTTTGTGCATCGCTTTGCTACACCAGTCTAATATAACTACGCTATTACATAATTCATAATTCACATGATTGCACAATATCTAGTAAGTTATGTAAAATGTACTTTCAGTTTACATTCTGTATCAGCAGGTTGAAATCTGTAATTCCTTTTTTTCCTTTTGTTTTGATGTCAAGGGGTAACAAAGACAGCAGTTGAAGATCTCAAATCGACTGATTTTTGCGGGCTATGATTGAGAAAAAAGTGGTTTAAACGTGACTCACCCAAGTGATAACTGTGCTAGTTTTATGATTAAAGAGGCTAGGAAAAGCAAGGAGCACACTGAACCTCAGCTCTGGGACGGACTGCTTGCTTCAGGTTCTTCCACGGCATTTCTCTTGGGTCAAAGAACTTTGACTTGACCATTTCAAAACATGAAAGCTAAAAACTCCAAAACAAAGGATTATTCTTCTTTAATGATGTTTTGATCTAATATTCATTGGTAGAATGCTTAGATATATGCTTTGTCACTTTTTAACCCACCCAGTCCACACGCCCAATATTTTCTAATAAGCTGTTCAGAACCAGCAGGACTCAGTTCTGGATCTACCTGCTCATCACCTGTGCTTAGAGTCATTGTTTTTCTGCATGACCCACTTGTTCATGCCCCCAGATGTCCTGATATTTGAATTTGCTGATATTATTCAGAATTCAAATTCCATCAATGATAGTAGCCCACATGCGGGAAAATAACCCTAACCCATCATACTACCGCTGACATGTTTCACAGAAGGTTCTTACGTCGGAATAAATTCTTTCTCCGAGCATGAAACCCAAAAGTTCTGTTCTGGTTTAATCAATCCACAATCCACACTTTGTCAATAGCCAACAGGTTTAGTGTTCTTCTATTAACATTAGCCAGGGCAAGAAAGGCCTTTAGTTGTTCAGAAGTTACCCTGGAACTCTGTGACCGTGCAGACTATAAAACACCTAGTGATCATTGTTGGTCGAACACTCCTGGGGAGGGTAACGATGGCCTTCAGTTTCATCCATTTGTCCGTGGATTAGTAGACTTTAAACTCTTTTTGTTGGCTTTCCAGCCTGATGAGTATCACTAACAAATAATTAGTAAATTTTTTAAGGTAATCTTGGTGGATCTAGTCCCAGTATTTCAGTATTTTATGCATATTTGAGGAACGGCATCAATTTGTACATGTATTTGAAATAAGCTTTGGAAAAGAAATAGCATATTGGTTCATTCCTCATGAAAACATATTGCCATATTACCCATCACTAGGCGACTGCATGTCTGAGGGTCAGAGCACTCTGTACACATGCTGCATGATCCATACACAGTGGGTGCTGAAGACCAGAAATAGTGGTCCGGGAACATCAGCAATAGCACTAGCAGGAAGTGATGCAGAAACAGATAACGCTGTTCTCGGCCCAGAATGTCAAAGTGTCTTTGGCTCGATGAAGTGCCAGAAGGAAGTGCCCTAGCGCGGAGGTCATGCGCCCTTCTCTCATCCCACAGTAGACTTCCTCTCAAAAAAAGGAATTTTGCGTGCAAAAGAGACTCTGTTCTCATTTTCCGGTTCCAAGAAGGGACGGACGCATGGGTGTGTTTTACAGTGCACACTTCATAGGCCCTACAGCGGGATGAAACTGACAATTTGGTCGAATACCTCAACACACCAAGGAGCATAGAGCCATAAAAAGCACACAACAATGCGGACATCTCTCCCTTCAGCTGTCTCTGCAACAGCAAGTGTGACAACCACAAGTCTCAGTTGGTGCTGCTGGAGTTTAATGTGTACCACAGACCAAACATATACCAACCAACCATATCCACCAGATTCTCCTGCGTAACACATGTTCATTGACCTCTAGTTTAACCAAAAAGTTTACACTGGTTTGCTGTGATGTACATATTTATTAGATGGGACTTTTTCCGGTTTTAGTTAAGAACCAACCCTTTTATTTACTAGTATTGATTGATTTATTTATTTACTTATTTACAAACTACTGATTTAACACACCTGGTTAAGTTCTTTTGCCCTTCTGAACATCTGAATGGAATAATTGTGTAGATCAGATTGACTTACTAGGAGAATCAGCAGAAGAAAGAGCTAACTAATGAAGAACCAATTATCTTTAGGCTATTTATTTCTTTTTTTCTGTGCTAACAGACAATTTACTCTAAAATGTGAGTTTTTCCAAGGTTGATTTTGCTTCCAAACATTTGACCTGTAGTGTAAATGCTCAAAAACCTTTTATAACTTACATAACGCACATATTCTTCTGGAGTAAACAGAGTTAGAGGCATATGGAAGTGCTCTCTACTGTGCTCGCTGCTTGTTATTAATAATGTAAAAGGATCCTCCGGGTTATTAGATACACTTTCGGGGAGGAAGTTCCCATATTTACAGCTTCTCAAAATAGCCTCCTTAGCCGCCACTCAGTGTATCAGTGTCCCCTCCAGAGACAAGGGGGCCTAGGGAAATTTCGCCCTGCACATGGCCTGATGTCACGGCTTGGGGTGGAAAGACGAAGGGAAGGAGGGCACAGATGGGCGGAAGTGGGCAGAAAGTCAAGGGCCTAGGTGTGACTGGACCCTCCGTGAAAGCAGACGATCAACCTTTCCCGCAAAATTGGTCCGCGGAGAAAAATAAAGGTTACATAATGCGTTATGATCTGTCACTGAGCTCACGGCTCATCCTCTTTCATCCTGGTTGGCTTTGTTACGGAGAAAATGAGCAGCGAGGCAACAATAGGTGGAACTGCCGGTGTGTAATTGCTTGTCAGCCTCGTCCTGCACTAGAATTGGGTTTCTGTACATTAACAATGGGGGTTAGCAAACCACATCTCACTTGAGTTTAAGGCTCCAGCAGCTGGAGCACCTGGACATCTTTGTGGCCTCATAGCGAGGAGTCCAGTTCTGCGTGACTCGGAGTTGAAGTTCAGTCTAAAATAAGAAAAACAAGAAAAAACAAAACAATAAGCCGTGTCTAAAAAGAGCCTTCCTCTGACTTTCTTGCCCTCATCTGAAAAAAAAGGCCTCCTTTACAATGCTGTTTGTGTTGTGGTGGAACTCGGGAGGAGGGAGCCAAAATAAGCAGATTTAATCATAAGAAAATAAGCGGCCTGCCTTGGGGTTTCCACTGGCGCACTGGAGCTCGCTTCTGATTGCAGCTGCTACAGTTTGTAGGGCGTGCGAGATGCACCCTGGAAACTGCAAAACACACTCATACTGTCACGGGCAACGCCTTTAATTCAAGCTGCAATAGTGTGTGTGACCTTCCTAGGAGTCACTGTAGTTTGAACTGAACTTGCTACACTAGGTAACATTGTCTTTGCCTGCAAATGACAATGCAAATTGTTTTAGGCAGTTTAAAAGAGAGCCTGTAAACAATAGCAGCTACATAAACAGCTTAGTAACAAGTGTCTGATTAGTTGTCAGCTCATTATGCTGTTATTTTATTCATTTTACCCCATTAATTGCTTTTAAGTAGCTAATTTTCGTAAAGGCATGGTTTCAAAGACTTACTCAAAAATGGCCCTGTTGTTTTCTGGGGTGTTTGCAAACCTCACAAAGTCTGTATTGGGGAGAGCATTAGTATCACCATTATAAGTATTGTACTGTTGACAAACACCTGCGTTGGATATCATAGCGGGTGTGATGAGGGGAGTGGGAGGACAGCCCAGAGAGAACAAAGCGAATTACGCTCTACTGGACACAGATGTCAGTACTCAAACCCCTTGACTGGGCCAGTGTTTATACGGCAATACGCCAATACGAACAAAGTGTAGAGCCGACATCTTTGCTGAGGATAGTGTAAGTAAATACCATATTACTATCAAAGCAGTTGCAGCCTGTAATGCAGCATTATAAGCACCTTAATTACCTACTGTTATCAGGAGCTACTATCACAATAACAATGAACAAATGAACAAGTATGTTTATACAGGAGTTAGAATCACCCTCTCCAAGTGTGTTACACTGTCCATTGACGTTGTGTACGAAGTGATTAGAAAAGATGCGGTCTTTGGTTTTTTTGAAGCGTCTGCTAGCCTTCACCCTCCCATTGTTGGTGGTATTGTGTGATGGGAGGAGTCCGAGCTAGTGGGTAGAATTGGAGGTTACTAAATTTAGCAGAAAATCTGGAAGAAAAATTAGAATCACATTAATGGTAAATTACAATAATGACAATTAAGACATGCTGTATGTGTGTGAGGGAAAAATGTTTTCTCATTATAACAACTAATTATAATATTTAGTCTTAGCTAGTGAATCTGAAAAAATCTGAAAAAAAAACCCCATCACATTGATGTTAACATGCTGTATGTGTGTGTGGGAAGTGTTGACTTGAACAATGAATTATAATATTTGATTTATGTTAGATTATGTCCTAAATTAAAAAATCCAAAGATACAGTCAGTAAAAACATCTGTTATAGTCTAACGTTGCTCTTAACACACTTTTGTACCTTCCTTTGGGACTTACCTCACACGTTGGCCTCCGGTCTGGTTACCTGCCCACAGGAAAGATTAGCCCCTCGCTTGATTTTCTGCTTAGGTCAACGTCCCTGGTCTTAAGTTCGTGGAGCATTCAGATGGGGAAAAGTTCAGGCTCTAAAGAGGAATGCAGGAAAGCCAGTTTTCTGATCTGCAGAGGAAAAGATGTCTACATGTACAAAGTGCAAGAGGCTTATTTAGTATTGCTTGTACTTTTAAAAGCTTACTTGTCCATCATTTCTGAGTTCAGTTCTGATATTTGGCAGCAAGATTTTCTAGAGATGGTATTTCATATTCTGTATTGATACTGGTGGCTGAGACAGTCAGAAACATTTGGGTATTATAGGAAAAAAGAGCAAATCTCAAGATTCAAGATTCAAGAGAGTTTATTGTCAGCCCAGCCACATACACAACTACACAGAGGGTTGAAATAGCGTTCTCTGAAGCAAATTGTGTAAAACAACGACGGACAAAGTGCAAAGTCAAAAACTGCCGCAACATTAAATTGCAGTACAAAACTGTGATCCAACTTTGGAAACAAGTTTAGCTTGAAACATCACAATAGGTCACATGATAACAACATTCACATTAAAATGTGTACTGTAGGTAATATGTGTGTTTTTTTAAAGATGTATGTAACGGTTTGTTTGAGGAGCTTAAGCATGGTACAGTTCAGTTAAAGTGCTTCAACTCAGCATTTTCAAGTTCACTAGTTCATAAAGCCAAAAATACTGGACCATAAATGATAGTAGTCAGTACTCAAGGTTTCATTTGGTATCTTGCCATCTCTAGCCCCTTCCTGTTTAGAAATATGAGAGCAATACTATAGAACATGTGAAAAATGGCTTAGATGAGTGGTGCAGTGTTCCTAGCAGATGATGATAGAAACGAAGATTATTTTTCAGGGATGGGCACGGACTTAACTTACAAATGTCAGTGAGTCTTTTTAGGCCGTCACGTGGCAGGGGGTCCTATGGCTGTAAATTTTTCATTTGACATACTTAAGCATATGGTGGGCGATATTGCATTGAAGTGTTGCTTTTTACAGTACATGGGCGCTCGCAAAGATTGCTTTTATCTTTGTTGTATTAATAGAATCAAACATCAGTAGAATGAGGTCACAACATGTGGACTGGATGCATGTCTTTCCTCAGAGTGGGTCCTCGGTCAGTAAACAATCACTGTCCAAAAAAGTAACCAAAGGCAGTCCATAATGTCCCAAGCACACCATGAGTCCTATAGCCCACCTCCCTGGAGGGCCCCTTTGCTATGGTAACGGCTCTCTGGGTGTTGTTAACCTTGTACAGAGGAGATGCCACGAGGCTCCACAGGCCAATTTGGATCTGCTTTAAAGGGTATTAAAATAGCATTTAAAGATGGAAGAGGACAGGGCAGCTGGGGATGGCTATCGGGTAGTGGCAGGCAGCAAAGACTGCATCTGTGACAAGTGACATCAGCGTACAGTGGCTCTCCCAAAGCGCCCACTCCAGCATGTCTCACCAGGCTTTTACTGGTTCCTGACCACCATGTGAACCATTTGTCCTTCACTCTAACTAGGGGTTATAAATCCCTTATAAATCACAGTTTGATTACTATTCTTTAGGAAACCATAGAGACTATAAAAACGGTTTAGAAATAGTTTAACATATAGGCCAAAAATCTTCATAAGTGATGCATACTATTTCCAAATCAATGCAGCTGAATCATCACCTTCAGCTCATTGCGATGCACTGATGTATTTTTACATGCCAAACTGTTACAGGCGACTAGCTGTGGGCTTTTTGGATGCTTCCCGAAAAACAATTATGTCTTAATCGGAAAGGACTGTAGTAAAAAAGTGCTAGTGTGACTGCCTTGTTTTCATCCATGCCTGCCATACGGTTTTCAAGTAATTAAGGATGACTAACCTCTTAAAGCAGACTGCAACCTGATGAGATTTTGCAGACATGGTAAGCGGGGTTCCCTGGCCTCTCAGCAGAATTCTCCACCAACTGGATTACCGAGCGATTGAATTCACTTCTCATTAATCTCAAATTCATATGGCTCCCATTAAATCTTACGATGTGTAAGCCCTGTTTAGAGCACATGGCTGCATTCCATTGGTTTGCAAAAATGGAGGTTCATAGAGCAACAGCGTAGCGTTGCATCAATAGGAGCCGTAGAGCCACCAGCAGTTCTCTTGTCTTCCAAACCAAACAGATTGTAAGTCTTGATGTTTTGTATGTCTTGGTTTCGTGTAAAGCATCTCAAACATTCCCAGACTACATTTACACATCTGTACCTACTCTCTTTCTCTCTCATTTTTCTACATTTGTTTGACTAAGTTGTTTCAGACATTCACACTAAATTTGATATGCAGCAAAGATAGCAACAAAAGGGTAGTTTTTAAATAATCTTTCATTTACCAACAAAATTTAGCTCATAATTGGGATCCTTTAGACTAGACATGTGCAGGCTTGATTACTCCAGCCCTTTTAATTTACACTGAACTTTTCCAGCAGTGTGAAGTGCGCTAAACTATCTCAGTAGGCAGCACACATTCGTGATAGAAAAAAATACGGAAGAGATGAGAATGTTATTAACATATATCGGTCTGGAAAGGAGAAGACTTGGAACATTCCCAGAAATGAATGGCCTACCAGAATTCCTCTAAGAGCAGAGCAACAACTCATTCAGGAATCCACAAAAGACCCAAGACAGACATCTGAGAAACTGCAGGCCTGCTCTCCTCAGATAAGGTTAGCATTTATGATTCCACCATTAGACAGAGACTGAGGTATCGACTGCAATTTGGAAGGCAAAAACCACTTCTAACCAGGAGGAACATTTGCCAAAAAACATCCTGTGGGGACCCCTGAGCCTTGGGATTAGTGTTCTTTGGGAAATGTTTTGAAAAAGTTACTCTAAAGTCTGGTGTAAGGTGAACATAGCATTCCACAATAGGTTACTACCAACAATCAAACATGGCGGTGGTAGTGTGCTAGTGTGAAGATGCTTTGCTGCTTTAGGGCCTAAGCAGCTTGTCACGATGGACAGCCATTCTACTTACTGTTGAAAAATCTTTCAACAGAATGTCTGAACATCAGTTTGTGACGTGAAGCTCATGTGCAATTAGATTATACAGCGAGATAACAATCCAAAGCATAAAAGCATGTCCACCTCTAAATTATTCATAAGAAATATCCCAGCCTTAAAGGGGTTCTGTATGGAGGAATCGGTTAAAATTAAGCTGATGTGAAAGACTGATTAGTTGCTATTATTAAGGCTCATATTAGATACTTGTGTTTATTTTCCTCAATAAATAAATGGCCAAGTGTAATCTTTTGGTCTCGTTTGCTTTATTAGCTCATCTTTATTTACTCTTAGGACATTTTTGTACATTTGAAGTTTTATGTCATAGTTATGCAGAAATATAGAAAATTCCAAAGGCTTTGCTCTGTGAATCTAGTTTTCAAATCTTCCAGAAGAATGATTCTTTTGCTGTTGTGAAATAAATGAACAGTTACATATAAAAAAAAATACATTTGTGTCCAGGGCCTGTAGGTTAGGGTTCACTGCACATATCAGCTGTACTAACTGACAGCCCTGTAATTCTACTGACAGTTTTCATCAGTCAGTGCATTATGTAATCATTTCACCCTCGCTAGAAGGTAGGTCTTGCTCATGTTCTCCCAGCACATGCAGTACGGTAACCTTCTTTCCATTCAGCAGAAAGTCATTGCTCTAGTCAGAAGGCATTACATTGGTGCCCTTTCACGTTTTCCGATGGTAGACAGTAGTTAATAATAGCAGTGGCAATCTAGTTTTTCCTGTGATCTGGAGGTATTTGACCCCTTTTGACCTTAGGGCTTTGTGAAAAAGGTTAACTGTTGGTGTCAAGGTTCCCAATATTTTGTGGCTGTTTATGTGCTGCTGTACTCTGAACACATGACAGTTAGAAACCTCACACAGCATGACAAGTCCATTCTCGACAGCCTTTGAAGCACTTAACCCTAAATGTTAGGGCAATAAGAAGATTTAAAAATAGGCCCAAAGTCCAAATTGGTGAGTCGTTTAAATTCAATTGTCAAGCAATGTCAATGACTTTTGTGATTTGTGTGAATGTTACATTGAGTAGTAAGTCAAATGTTCATTAAATACAATTAGGATTGGTTAGGATTTCAGGTGTTGTTCGTGATGAACTCAAGGTTGCGTATCTGGAGTATCTCTTTTTAAAAACTTTTGACATAACAGGCATAAGCAAAGAATGTCAACTGTGCATTGGAAAATGATTTTTTTATGAATCAAATAAAAGTAGATTAATCATTTTATGTTATTTTATAATATGTATTGAAAATATAAAATTTCTTCGATGTGTAAAATCACTTCCAACAATATAAATTGTGAGGGGGGGCTTGATAGTTATTAAAATGTGTTTTTTAAATACGATTGCTATCGGTATCTGTTGATACACAAGGTCTTTATATGGGCATCAGAAAAGAATAAAGTAAATCAGTCTGGTATTGGCATCTGCTGATACTTGAGGCCTTGATATTGGTATCAGAAAAGAACGTTAACATTAGTTTAATGTTAGTATAAAACATAGATAATTGTTCTAAATTTGAATATCTGACAAGGTGCATTTATGTTAACTTTCATTCAGACCTAAACACAGTATGATATTGGGTGGGGGAGGGGGTTGTTTGCAGAACTGAGTTATAATTTGCACTGTTGTTGCGGTGTTAAGTTCCAGGTTGTTATTAGCACAGCAAGATGTGAAAGGTCCCACTGACCTTCTGTACCTTGTCTTGGCATTGTGTGACATGCTCAAAACCTGCTGTTATTATATGTTTTATACAGTTAAATTGCCCCCATAGTTTAGGGAACAATGCACTGATTGGGAAAATGACTCAATTACAAGGAGCTATGGCTAGGAGAAGGAAAATGGTAGCACAAAATGGTTAACCACAAGAAATCCAAAGAACTCCAGCAGACCTGTTCCTAACCACTGGCATAATAGGATTTTGGATTTTCACCCCATACCAGATACCATTTAGAGGTCACATTTTAAGAGCAGAGCAGTGATGCAGGGATTACATTGCCTCAAAATGCTTTTAGGGCTATTTCCTGAATTGTGCAGTAAACTTTTAATGATGTGATGTGGCTAAAATAAGCCTTTTCATTAAAACACAGATTCCTTAGTTGATACCACTTGAACCACCTCACCATAACACTGTACTTTAGATTAATTATGGTTTAATGATGGCATATCTGCACATCTTTGTAAGCACCTTGGCTCAGCTTTCAAAGTGCGCTGTTTTTCAAGTCACATGGGGACGTTCCTGACCTGAATGTTGCAAGCAACACTCATGACCAGTCTTACCTTACTGCCACCTCCTCAGGTTCATAAATTCATTCATTTGCTCGATTTTATTTTGCATGATATTTTGCTTGTGTTTGTGTATATCATTTTTACCTCCTCTCTCGTTGTAATTGTCCTATCATTTGCCTTTTTTTCTCCAACTCATTTTTTCCCTTATTTTGCTGACATGGCGTTAGCATGCCACGGCCCTGCAGGTATTACTGGGCTTGCATGGTTATTCTGGGCGCATGCTTCTGAGGCACCAGCCCCAGCTTGGGAGAACATATTTTTGTGTTTGTTCACGCAAAGAAGATAAGACCTTGACATCGATTCTAGACATCTGCTTTCTACTACAAACACATCACTTCTATGCATTTTGTACCTTGCTGACATGGCACGTATAACAATGATCCATTTTTTTACACTGACTTAAACAGTATATTTCGAATGGTTTCTTCTGAAAACAAAGGTATGAATGGAAAGTTTGTCACCATTTTTATTGCTGTAACAGCTCCTACTTGGAAAACTTTACTGTAAAATATTGATGTTGAAATATTGTATTTAGTCACAAGAGCATTAGTGAGGTCTGGTCCTCATGATGAATGATTAGTTCCACACAAACACATCCTAAAGGTATTGGAAGGTTCTCTAGCAGGGGAATGCACTTCCACTGCTCTAAACCTTCACAGACATCCCTGCCTTAAACTTATGTGCGGCTGCTCCAGAGTGTGGCATTCAATTGAAAGTGCTTTTCTATGAAGATTATAGTGTGTGTGTGTGTGTGTGTGTGTGTGTGTGTGTGTGTGTGTGTGTGCGTGTGTGTGTGTACAAATTGAACACTTTTGTCAGCAATTGGTGCACCTTAAAGTAGCTGAATTTGAAGAGGTGCCTAGATACTTTTGGATATTTTTGATGTGTGTTTCCCAGTGCTGAAGTGATATAAATGTAAAAAAAAAAAACCCAAAATGCTCCTTGAACATTTTCTAATTATGAGTGACAAGAAATAAAGGTGGACCATGAGTTGGGATTTCTTCAGACAATGGTGGACACTAGGCCTACCATCCTGTTCTGATATCATATGTCCAGCCTGTCACACCCACACGTATGTGAATGTGCGTCTGCGTACCAATGACGAATGTTTTATTTATCAGCAACATTAAAATGCATTAAGATGAATGAATTGTTCCACGTCCTGCTCAATACGTGTTACCTTTCACACATAGGAGAAACAAGTTTGTTGTTCTCTTTTTACGTGGTAGTATGCATTTCCTTATACTTAGGTAGCTGAGTATCCGTTCGTCCTGCCAGAGAATGCAAGCACAATAGTACAGCTGGGGGAAATGAGGCCAGTGATCCACATCTGTTAAAGACACAAACCCTATTCTGAGACCTGTTGGCAGGACCAGCCATGTTACTAACGTCAGAAAAGTAACCGCACAAGTGAGATCTCTTCTCCTTATTTTTTGGTCTAATCTTCGTATTGGGCAAATGGAAGTTTTTTCTTCACTGTAACACCCTGAGAAGCCAACTCTGTCATTACTTACATTTATACATTTGGCAGACCCTGTTCTCCAGAATGCCTTACAACTTAATCATTAGATGCAGGGGAATGAAGTGTTAGGAGTCTCACCCAAGGACTCTGGTGTAGTGTTGTGTGCTTGCCCCGAGTGGTCTTAGTCCGTTGCAGAGAGAATGATGTTGTTATTCACTACGAAATAGCAATTGGTTTTTGTTTAAGGTGCACAACGTTTACGAGACTGTGCTGTCTAGCTGCGGGTATTTCACCTTCAATTACTCAGATCATTTGCTAACAGATGCATATTGAGCAAATGGCTAAAATTGGTTCTGGTTGTTATTAAGGAGCATTTCTTCTTTTGAACAAAAAAAATGCAGTAAAAAACCACAACTGCTGTTGTTTTTCATACGGACATCTGACACCTATTGTTTCAGTCGACAACTTCTTCAGAGAGTTTTCTGTATTGCCCATTAGAAAAGATGACATTCCTTTAGCTCGCTCAGTCGACAGGTCATGCAAGTATGGTTTATAAAATCATAGATCACCAAAGGAGAAAAAAAAAAGTCGGAATGAAGTCATATTGCATGGATTTCTTTTTCTAATTAGATTTAGAGAATAAATTCTACTTGAGGTATTTGCACATGTGTTTAATGAAAACGCTGGGTCCTCTTGGAGGGTGCTTATGACTCACTTTGTCATTAGATCTGTGAGTTGGGGTTTGGACAAAAGCTCCCTGCTGCTCAGACAACCACATGCAATCCTCCCAATCGGCCATCTGCTTAGCATTTCTGCAGCGCCTTGGAAACCGAACGGGAATTAGAAGAGTGCAAATCTAACACTTTGCAGTCCAAGGACCAGTCACTCCACCGCATGGCAACAATTTCAATATGATAGGCCAAGTTTCCTTGCACATTATGACAGCTTCATCCCTCAGAAAAGCATACTGCTTCATTAGAAATAAAATCGGTCTGTTCTATAGGGGCTTCAGCCAAATACCCGCTGCCCAAAAGCATTTGTCTTCGCAGTGAACGCTCGTGTGGACTGTATTAACAGGGATTCTGACCACTGCCCATCAAAGACGTCCATGAATGTGCCCTTCACCCATTTTGTCCTAGTATAACTGAGGGAGCTGTTCTGTGTGTACCCTGATGCTGAGTCACATTCGCTTCTTCCCTGACACTTATGACCATGCCCAGAGCACCGGCCTGTCAGTGAAATCGGAGAGACGCCACCGTGTTGTAAGGAGAGCAGATACTGATGACAAAAGTGCTTAAAGTGTAGGCCTTTTCAAGGACAACATGACCGATTTCAAAGCACTATGTACATTATCGTGGGACTGTCAGATGAGCAGAGGAGCATTAAAAAGTATAAAGTGAAACTCTACAGGAGTCCATTTAACTCTGCTGAAGTTAAATTAACACCGATGATTTTACTGTGCATCTAATGAGAATGATGGCATGGTCTGCTGTGATCAGACCATGTTGTCCAACACCCTTTTGTTCTCTGATAACAGCTTGAGTTATCAAAGTCATTTATCCTGTTATGCGGAGAGTGAATATGATTTGAACCCCAAAACAAAGAGCTGGTGTTATTTTGTTTACACCATGCGCAGCGCTGCAGCCACAATCGCTGTCTCACGCTCGCTTCCTGTGTAAATCCCCACAGACACCACCGTCCTTTCTTTATGAGCCCTGACAAGGACGTCAAAGAAGTTCAGGTTTGCGTTGCTCTGCCCTAATGTCTCCTATGCGAGCCAGGAGTGCCACTGTTTCCTGCTGTGACGGCAGGCGAAGAATTGTTCTCAGTAAGCAAAATCCTTTCAACCTACAGCCGCCCTGTCAAGAGGCAGATTTGTTGGGACCACCCGTGAGGGCCTGCTCCTGCAAATGCTTCTTGGAATTTTGAAGCAGTCTCTGGACTGGTGATCCATCATATTGCACATAAATCCTTACTTTACCCACATATTTATTTAAAATGCGAGGAATTGAATGCATGTTGCTGATGGAGGGTTACTGAGTTATGCAGTGTGATGAAGGCATACAGAGAATGCTTCCCAGTGATTTGCAATGCTGATGGTACCTACTCCAAGGCCAGCCTTTAGAAATTGAACAACACGTTTTCCAGTTTTTTGTCCTTTCCTCATCTGTGATGCTTTGCCCCCAGTGGAGACAGGTCATATTTCTATCAGTGACATCAGCTGGAATGGAACATGTTCAAAGCAACTGGATTTTCTCCCATGTGTGTGAATATGAAAAAAGGGCATTTCTCTTGTTACCGTCCAAGCACACACGCTGGGTGACATACTGGGCTTAATGTGAGTGTGTAGCCTCCCTCCAGGCGGTTTGGCGGAGGACTGGACAGACGTTGGCACACGGCCGGCAATCACGGACCCAGCCCGTTTGGACAGGGCTCCTCAGAGACAGTTTCGGTTCAGAAGACAGGAAACAGCTTGCAAGGATCCCAGCGGTCAAGGCTGTGGAAGGATAGGGCTGGGGGCTGGGGTGGGGAACAGGGGGGATTTCCTCATAAGGGCTTTTGTGATTCTCCCAAAAAATGTCCAGTGTTCTGCATAACCCTTTTTGCTTTGTGCTTAAAACTTCTTGTTCCCTCACACATGATGACTTGTCCTTGGCTGCGTGGTTTTTAGGGCTTTCCTCTTGGAAGACTCGATAGATTACAAGAGATTTGTCTTCATTCCTTAGACCAATCACAATGAACTTGAGCACGAGGGACCCCACAGTCCTCCTGAAAGTAACCTGAGTTGACCACAGATCTGGGTGCACAGATCACGCATTGGGCCAAAAAGCCTCTGCCTTGCTTAGTGGGCCTCGAGCATTTGTGCACTGTGGTGGGGGCTGCGTTTTGAGAAAGAAAGGCTGATAATTGGGGTGTGTGACGAGTGGCATTGTGTGAGTGGGTGGTGTGGTTGTGTGTTGCTTTAAAGTTGAGCAGGAGTGAAATGGGAAAGGAGGGGGCGGCAGTGTGCCAATGAGGGCGAGCTCTGTGGAGGGGAGCTCCACACACGCACGCACGCTGGGCAGATAGGATGAGCGTGCTCGTTGCGATGGGGCACCAGAAAGCTCCGTCCAGACGAGGTTACAGGTTCTCCAGGAGCGTGGCGTCCACGAGGGGTGCGTGACATTCCGCTTCTAGATGGAAGCGCAAGCAGGAGCTGCATCCGGAATCCACTTGCCACCGAGGAAAGCGAACTGCTCGCAGTAATGGGAAACACGGCGCCCAAACCTCTTCTAGGTAAGAGAAGGAGCTTCTTTTTGAGGGCATCTGGAGGGTTGGGAACGAGGCGCGTGGCGATCTTCTCGAAACTCTGTTGGTGATGATGACGACTGCGTGGGATGAAGAAATGAGGAGACGTCTCTCCAACGTATCATCGAGTTTAATGCGGAACAGTGGGCTAGACATCAGCCTGAGGAGCATCATGGACGAGCTTGATGTTGGTCTACTGATGCTTCTTTCCCTAATCTGAGGGTCTAAGGAGGATAGGATGGTTTGGGATCTGTTTTTTTTTTTTTTTTTTTTTAGCTATAAATAGGAGCTTGCTTATGTGTAGTGTAGGCTGTCTGTACCGTTAGAAGGGGAACTCATGACCGTGCCAGCTCAGGTGGTGTTTCTGATGGTGAACTTACCTGCCAAGCAGTCATAAAGGCAGATCAGATGGTAGAACTGGAAATAATATGGGGGAAAATGTAAATTTCTTAAATTATCACAAGAAAATGTTTGGAACGTCACATCCTCCTTTCTTGTGTGGCACCCTGGGGACAGACCATTTTTCCAGCTTTGATATGGGTGGGCCACCCAAAGTTTGCTGTCAGAAGCATTTTCTGAGACGTCTTACTAGGGGGAGATCCTGAGATGGCCAGTTTTATGAAATGTGTTCGTTGTAGAGCAGGTGCACCTTTCCATAAAAAATCTATATTCGCACTGGAAGACACTATAGTGCTGTAGGTAGAGGTATTGATTTCTGTAGTGCTGTCCAACACTTCAGTAAAAAACAATATTCTTTTACTGTAAGGTAAAAGAACTGTAATATTACTGTTGATCCTTTTCGTAAAAGCGCTGAGACATGCAACATTAATGAGTCCATGTCATACATATAGGATGTTTTTAGATATAAGACTGATATACAGCACTGTGCAAATTGATTCAGGTCATTTATTTCAGCAGTGAGTGCCTTTCTGCTGGAAAAACACAGTTTAACATTAGAATAAATGGAAAGGTTCAAGATTTTTAAGGTTTTAGAGGAATACAGGTTTGCTTCCAGATTTTCTCCTCTGTGCCTTTAGCCTTTGGCTGGATTTGTGAAATTCAATAAGCAGCACACCTAATTTAATAAAGTACTGATTGTGGACCAGGTGTTTGATAGTAATTATACATAACACTGGGATTCCACGAGAAGAGACAGTTCCGCAAACATACACAAGATAACTATTTACCGTGTTAATGTTATTTGTATGCTTTCTAACTGCCCAGCTAAACAGCTTCAAAACTGCCTCGAAAGCTTCTGTTTCACTGCTCTGCATTGCGCCTCATATGAAAAGTAGTCGGAGCTGAAACTCTTCTTATAACTTCGTTGCGAACAGATGAAATGGCTGAATAGATTAAATTGTTGTTTTTTATTATGTCACAGAAATAAGGAATTTGACATAAGCAATTTTTGCAGCTTTGTTTTCACATATGGACTGGGAACCACATCCAACACACAGAGAAAATAATTCCATGCATGTTCAGCTTACTCCATGTTCTTTTGTGTGACAGCTGTGCATGCTTGTCCATGCCTGTGCTCTCCATTCCTATATTTGTTATTGCCAGGTATGTGCTGATGACAATGTTTAAATTACCTTTGCTTGTATTTTTAGAGCAGCTATTGTCGCCCTCCTGAGTATGTTGTTTTCTTTGGTCATTCATCATTTTGTTTATAGAACACAGGACACATTTCCATCATATAGCCTTTCTTGAGCGAATGACATCATCTGCAGTGTATTGTGTTTGGTGAACGAGTAACATGTTACATCATGGCTCAGCAACTCTAGGTTCTCTAAAGCATTTCAAAAGGCCTCTGCGAGCTGTGCGATCTGTTGCAGAGTTGTCATCTCAGACATGTAAACATATTTAGTTACAAAAACAATTACATCTGTGATAATGAAAATTAAATCTCCAGAGCGCAGTTCATTCTCAGTTCCGAACTGATTAAAAACGCCATGCAGAGGAAACACCAGTACTTCCAGTAACTCAGAATGAATGAGAGAAACATTAAACACAAAAGAAATATTCGACACATAGACATAAGCCTCAAAGAAGATTGTGTGTACTTCATTTAAAGGGGAATACCAGCAATTATTCAGTGGTAGGAATCAGGAGGTATAGTAACTGTATGATTTTTATTTGTAAAATAAATCTCTCTGTGAGGCAGTTTTTGGAAGATTAAAACATTTTGGATGTTTGGTTCCTATCACCAGCTCTGCTTCTGTGCATTTCTGCAAAAAAATTTTGAAAACTGGTGGAATGCCTCTATGAAAAACAACAGTGCCAAACTTATAACAACATCTCACATGATTAACCATATAATATGTATACAAAAATAGTAGTCTAAATTTTGCATACAAAGTCTTTAAAACATGTGTGCAGAATTTTAGTCCTTTAACATTGCTGAATGTAATCTTTGTTTTAATGCCCCTGAACGGAACACAGCTATAGACTGCTATCCATTACCCTTCGCTGTCCCCGCCCTCCAGTAATCAATTGTGCATGGAGCAATTGCATTTAATAGTCCCCGCTGATATTTGAATGATGAACATTTTTCCCCACAAAACACAAAGCACTATTAAGCGACTTAACATGTACGTGACTAGCAACATTGCATTGAAAATGATAAGCAGATGTGCATTAGGGAGGAAACACAATGGTTGCTTTGAAGATTTTGGTTTTGGAAAAGTCTTGTGATAGGCCTCGCTCATGGATAATTGATGAGCAGTTATGGATAGAATGCTTTGACTTGCATTTGATATGGCTCAAACGAGGATGCATGGCTGAGTCACTGTGCAGGGCCAGGGACAGTTTCTTTAAAACACAAAGCCTATTACTCGCCCTGTGGGAAACCCAGAGGTGTTTTATGGAAACTGTCGATTCATAAAATGGTATGTCAGCTGGACATTTTGTTTATTTTTTGTACATGTGGGGAAAATGGATGAACAGATTCATCCCGTGATGATTTTTTGCACTTTTTCCTAGGGGTGTTTGAAGGATTAGACAGTTCTACGATGGCACGCTGTCTCTAAAAATAAATGAGTCTCCATCACATGTGCGTTAGTCCTCAGAGGGGAGCTCACTGCACACATTAAAGTGCCGCCATGGTGAACTGTACTTGGCCAGATTACTCTCTCACTCTCCGGTGCCTCTGTCGTCACATTCCCTGAGTGTAAGCAATAGGCCTGGGTCACTCACTGCGGATAAGAACTACATGCAGCCCTGGACTTTACCTTTGGGAATAACGCAAAGAACATACATGTACCCCAGCTGCGAAATTGTTTCTATCAACTTAATAATTCATTATAATAAATGCCATTAATGTATATGTTTATTGAATGTCCTGTTGCGAGGTTCCTTTCCCTCACGACACAGAAGGTCTTTGTCCCGCAACTTAGCAAGTTTCATATGAAGTAGTTTTTGGCCGCTTGCTTTCATATGAAGTAGTTTGGCTGCTGTAGTAGAAACAGCTTTGTCGTCACCTCCTCCCTGCACTATTGAGCAATCAGCTTTGTTTCAGTTTCGTCATTTGTGAACTTTCGTGGAAACAAAATGGGCCGAACTGTCCAAGTTCTCCTGTGAGATGGTTTTTTTTCCCTCAAAGCTCTGCAAGCCCTGCCAACTAGGGCATTCTGTCCAAACTGTCTTAAAATTATGATGATGAAAATCTCCCAAAAAGGACGGGAGACTGGGGCATAGTCTCACACACTTTGGTTTAAACAAAATAATCTAGCCGTGTAGTTATACAAGCATCGTGCACATCTCTGTTATATGTGAAAAGTGCATTTTTTCAGCATTAAAAATGTAAACAGTGCAGCTGAAAGCAGAGTGCAAATGTAACCGTAAGAGAGATTAATTGGGAGTTAACAGAATGAGGGTTGAGCATTCACATTTACGGACAGCTGCTAAAAAGTTCAAACACAGTTAATTTAGCACAATTCCAGACAAGAACCAGACAGGCATTCCAACCTAAATACCTAAAACAATTATATAAATGATATATGAGCATATATGAAAATAATAAATAATGAGTTTTAAACATGAAACATAAGTTTATGTCTAAAAAGCTGAGGAGTTAATATCAGCACGATAAAATGAAAGATGAATATGGCCTTCTTATGAGAAAAGCTTAGTTGTAACCAGGAATATGCAGTGATGTTTTAATTGTGTCGTTGTGGGCAGATAATTGCTTCAAATATATTGACATTAGAGATGATTTTGAGCCATTAATTTGAGCCATTTGAAGAAGTTATTGTATTTCATAGCAGTAGACAGTTTAAAGTGATACTGCGCCGAAGTAGCAGCATTGTGTTTGTTTTACTGCATTTGTAAACAGATTAAAATAAATGTTCCATAGCTCTGTAGTGCTATTCCAGGTATGTGTGGTCTCAGCTACAAAGTGTATTCTGCACATGTTTATCTGTCCATATTATCATTTGTATATGGGGAAAACATTGGATACTTGCATCAACATACTAGTGCAACCCTAGTTAGATTGCATGTAACTATGTGGACGCTGTTTTTAGCCTGACTAGTTGTGATGCAAGCCTTGAACTTGTTCATTATTTGTACGCTGCTTTGTCACTTTTTTCTAGTAAGATGACTTGAAATTTTCTTAAAAGATGACTTGTGAATAAACCTGAGTAGTGATGTGTATCACTTTTGGTTGGTTCTCACTGTAAGCAGTTTATACAGTGCTACATCAAGATGCTACATCAAGGCTGATTAAACACTATAGGTGTGAGTTCTCTGACTTTCAGTTCTAAAACAACACTTATGAGGAAACAGAGTTGCTTTTCTGGGACAAATATAGTGTGAAGGGTGACTCTTGGGAAATACATGTCCAATTGCTGTGAAAATTTGTGAAGAGGTTGCTATGGAAATACAAGGCTGTGACCAAAAGCAGATTTTACTTGAACGCATTTAACTACATAAAATATTCATGTTGCATTTCACCCACAGTTATATTTCGCTCCTCTCTCTGCTAGTGTCAGATTGTGCTGTACTGCAGTGTATTTTGGTACACAGTTGAACTACAAGCTATAAAGTTGTTATTTCACACTTATTGCAGTAATTACGATTCGACAAACTTCGGTCCAGTACTTGAATATGTAGCAGTCCGGTAAAGATTCGCTACCAAAGTTGGGGAATTGGCACATTTTTTTATTTGCGTCATAACGTTGTGGCATGGGCCCTTAAACTCTGGATTGCGTTTTCTTGTTGGGCCGTCTTCTTTGCTTTTGGAGCCTGGTTTTGACATGAAGCCTGTTGGAGCCTGCAGCATTTGCTGCTGCAGAAATGTGACAGGATGGCATGAGGCCTTTCGTGCACATGCCAGAGCGAGGCACTGGAGGAGTGGACTGCAGCATCGTCGTCTGCTACAGTGCCGATTTGCTGTCAGATCAGGCAGATCTATATTTGGAAGGCGAGCAAACGCGCGCTCTGCTTCGCAAGTGCAGTTCACGGCTCTCATCTCGCCGTAGCCTGTGCTCAGAGCAGTGGAAAAGGTACCTAAATCACACAGCTTGCAAGGAGGCGACTCGGATGTTTTATGCCTCGCACCTTGGCTCTGTTTATGAAATAGACCTTCGGTCTCCCAGCACGATCTCCGCAGTCAGCTGGGTTTTATCTAACCCTGTTCCTCACCGTAAACATAAAATGTAAAAGCACAGATCAGCATAAGCTTCCTTTTATTCTAGGTTCTGTTTTTGTATTGCTGATCTTGCCTTTATAAATGACATGTGAAAGTAAACTGGGGAAATCATGAGAAAATAGCAGATCCAAAAAAGAGTACGGAAAGCAAAACCAGAGGTAGTAATGCATGCACTGAAGTTATTTGTATCTCTACTGACCCGTTTTACTTGACAAGTAAGGACATTTACACAAGCAAGTGGTGGTAAATGAGTAATTATATTCTTTTTGTGTAGTTTCAGCACTGTGACCATCAACGGAATTAAGTCTAATTATGCTGAAGTGCTCAAAAAGCCACATCTAGGAAAATGTCTGGTTTATATTCCTTCGTGGTACGGATGTAAGAATGCATCGAAATATTGCGATATTGCTAGACAGTTATGATATTTATTGACATTGCACATAAAATTTCCATCCATTTGGATTACTTAGATTTAACAGAAACGGCCCAATAAACTTTATGTGCTGCAAATTTGTCAGTCACATGTAAATGAAACAATTAAGAATGAGATTTATGTGATAATACCAATAAACCCAATGTGATCTGAATAAACAATGGCAGATTTGTGTATTTATCATAAATCTTTAAATAAACCTGATGTAAACAATCTCATACATTTTAACTAAATGAATCTTGCTTGATCCAAAGCTCGTCATATTTAAACTATATTCATGTGTTTTAACTGATTACATTTCGTTGTTTCCACAATTAACAGATTTATGCTGATTTTAAGGAATTTGAATAAATAAATTCTAAAAATGTAATTATTTAAATACAATCAAATAAATGCAAATACCTAAAAATAAACTATGCCATGATTCATTTTTCTGAGTGTATCACCCCCTCAGCTCTTGTCTCTAGTTATTAAATTGTACCAGAACTGAACCCACTCCTCATTTTCTTTATTCAGATTTCATTTTACATATTGTGAGGATAATGAAGTGTTGTCTTAGTTTGTTGAATTTATCGTCAGTATGTCAAACCGTGAGTCCCAAATCTACTGTGGAAACGAATCGTGAGTTGACTCTACTGTTACACGTTTAGTTACTGGTGGTGAACCATGAATACTAGCGCCAGGCCTTCAGCTCTGGCCTTACACGTCAAAATGGGAGTAAAAAAAGGAACTGAACGATGCATGTTTCTGCTGGGGCCTACATAGGGAACATTTACCACAGGTCATAAAAACTCTTGTATATTTTATTTTAAGCTTGCAACATACATGAATGTTTTACAGTTTTACAGAGACTCTTTCAGTAAAACAATCCTAAAAAAAAACTCCACTGGGGGTTTCCAGATCTTAACCCTTTTGTTAACTACCAAAACTTTGCAAAGATGTAAGATGCGTTTTACTACAGTAAGTTGATTGTATTAAATGGAATGAAATAAAAAAAAAAGAGAAATCATTAGACTTTCTATGAAGGCTCAGAAGGTCTATGTTTCATTTTATATTCCTTTTATTTTTACACACAAAACCACTTTGACTAATCCAAATCTATGTTCGGTTCATATGGAGATCATAATGGTTTGTTCACACTCAAGGCGAAAAGTGAGTGTGCAGCTTGCTTTGCTTGTCATGACAGATGTGTTTAATTTTCTGTGTGGAAGTGCAAATGGTTTAATGACAGTATGTGTGTGCCTTTCACACAGGGAGGCGATCAAGAACAGCAGCTCGCAGGTTTACAGTTCGCTCTCTGAGAGGCACTGTCCGGTTCAACGAGATGGAGATGCTACATGTGTGCTGGCATTTTTGACCGCTGCGTCATGGTTTCGAATGTAATTAGATTCAACTCAACTCGTAGTGGTTTGTGATAAACAGAAATCCACTTACACTAAATCACACCTATTTCAGAAAACAACAGACAAATACTGGAGCATGTTTTCCTCTGGAAAGTTCTGAGGTTAAAAACCTCAGCTAAGTATGATTATGCACTGATTATGTAATGAGGTATGGCAGCTTGGATTCAATATTTACTCCAACATGCGGATGAAGTACATATGGTACTATAAGCATGGACCATATGGCAATAATATAACATCATGATACATGAAGATCCTCTCTTTGGGATAAGAAGGTTCCACAAAAGGTTTTGGGAAAGTTTAGAAAGAGATTCTTTTTAAAGTGTAAAGAGAATGTTTGGTTAAAAAGGTGGCCACTGGAAACTTCACCTTCTCTGAAACCGTTCTCTAAAAAATAAAATATTATTCGCGTTTACATGTCTCATCTCAAAAAACGTTTTCTGAAAGTCATCCACTGACAGGTTCTTTAGGGAACCAAAACTGGTTCTTCTATGGTGTCATACAAAGAACCCATTTGGACATCTTTATTTTAAAGAGCGTATAAGATATGGATATGGATTCAGTGTGATATTCATAACATTGTGACATAAAACGGCTTTAGTGTCAATGGATCAGCAGTAAATATTGCTCAGAGGATTCTCCTGATGCTAATTTCTTCATGAAGACACCCCCAGTGTGGAAGTTACATGCTGAGCATGAGAACCAGTCTCACCTGGGTTTTGATCGAGAGCAGTTGTTCATGGCGGACAGTGTAATTGTACCATTATTTACTGCCCTTGATTTGCTCTGCTTTGATACAGCTATATTTGCTTTGGCTGGTGGGAGATCTGTCAATGCTGTCATCACCGTAGATTTTAGTGCCGCCACTGGTATGCTATTGTTCCTGGGGTAATGCCTTTTCCATGCCCTTGAGCACCAAGTTCATGGTGAAAGGCAAATGCTCTCCTTATGTTGTTCATTAGGGAGAAATTTGGAGAGTGTATTTATCTAGCAGGCATTAGCAGATGTGTGGGATGTCAGAGGGAGTGAAAGGACATTGTGGGAACATTACCCCCACCCCCCCACCCCCAACTCCCCCCAAATTGAAGAGGTTTAGCGGAAGAAGCTTTTTAGACACAGTACAGTGTATTTTGGTTAAGAGTTTAGTTTGGGAAAGGGTCTCAAGAGATCTGTGTCTAAATAATTGATGTCATAAGACTAGTATAAACTCAACAATGTTTTCTCTAAGGAGCGGCCGTGGCTTCTTGTCAAATTCTCTTAAAAAACAAAACATTTAACTCCATAATTCCAGGCTTTTCACTCAGTTGCTGCTGTTAACTGTATTATATATTACTCAGTAACTACTATTATGGGACTAATATGCAGGTTATGTAGTTGTGAAAGTTGAAGTATGGGTTTGAGGCATGCCTACCAGTTCTGTCTGAATTTCATATTTAATGTTCTGATAATAATCTTGTGAACTGTATTCATCCCTGTATCAAAAGACCCGCATTAAGCCCTTTCTCCCACACTGTTGTTGACCTGTCTCAATTTTTTTGCACCAGCAGATGCGAGCCTGCAGCACCGCCCGGTGGCCAGCCGTCAGTACTACTCCCTGCAGCACGGTGCGGTGGCAGTGGAGCGGCGCACGTCTGCCCAGCAGCCTGCCAGCTTGGAATCGCCACGCTTCCATCCGCATGCCAAGGGCAAGAACATTCGTCTGGATGCGCAGCTGCGGCGTGCCACGCGCAAGAACAGCTTCTGCAATGGCATCACCTTCAGTCAGCGGCCCGTGCGTCTCTATGAGAAGGTGCGTCTGCGTCTGTCTGGAGTTCACACCGGCTGGAGCGGGGCACTGCGATTCGGCTTTACGAGCTTGGACCCTGGTGAGCTGGCCTCAGCCGACATCCCGAAGTACGCTTGTCCCGACCTGGTGACCCGTCCGGGGTACTGGGCCAAAGCCCTGCCGGAGAGGCTGGCAACCCGGGACAACGTGCTGGCCTTCTGGGCTGACCGGCACGGCCGTGTCTTCTACGCCATCAACGAGGGAGAGCCCATCCTCTTCCACTGCGGCCTGAGTGTGGGGTGTCCACTCTGGGCCATCATTGACATCTATGGGATCACGCAGGAGGTCACCTTGCTTGGTGAGTTCTTGTAGCCACCACACTTGCATTCATTCCCTTAAATCCTGATTTCCTCACTGTTGACTCCTGCAATTAGAGATAATCTATCTTGAGAAACAAAATATTCTCTAGCAACACATCCCCTTAAAATTTGTATTTAGTTTTTTTTCTTCTTCCCCATATAAAAAAAAACAACAACAAAAACCCACTTTACTCTTAATTCCATGCCTTCCTTACTCTTGCTTTAACCTCTGACTTTTCTTCGAAAGGAGTTGTTTAGGTGTAACTTAGCTGGCAGTAACTTGGTTGAATAGCAGACGTTGATTTAAGTTTAGCTTTACAGTTTTAAGGAACAGATGTGGACTACTTGAGCACTGATGTACGTCGCTCTAGATAAGAGCATCAGCTAAAATGTAAATGTAAATGATCAACAACTGTATAAGCTGCACAGAGTTGTTCCAAAAAGATTTCTGTTTCTGGGGGGATCATTCTTCTTCTATAAAGATGTACAGTATAAGCTGTAATTTATTTTTAGATCTGTGTGGAGAATATACATGTGGATACTGTAGGCGATCCTCATCTTACATCAGGTCTAATTCTGAAAGCAAAGGTGGAAACCAGCATAAGGAAACTGTAGATTACAAAAAGTAGATCTGTGACTTCGAACAATAGTAGAACCTGCTAAGAAGCTATGAAGGATTCAAATGGTTCTAATAGTTGTTGTGGTTAACCTTTCCCTTTACCAATACTTAGTAGTATGTCCCTAAGGACAAGGCCATCTTTGACCCCAGGAAAGGACATTGTGCCCTTTATATAGTGCACAGTAAAATCTTTTTGGTACAAAAGTCAGCAGTTCTGGTTCCTGATACACTAATATCCTGCCTGAGGCTGCACTGTAAAAAAACACAGTGCAGCCTCTGAGTTCAATGAACTTCAGATAACATATTAACACAACATAAAACAAAAATGTTGAAGTATAGTTTAGTTTGAACTATAAAGCCACCCAGATGCTTGTCTGTTTTACTGTGCAGGCTCAAAACTCTATACTTTTACGGTACTGAAACGATTTGCTTCAATAACACGATGCACAGCGTCCAGAAATTCTGTGCTTTTCATTACCAAATTCAAATACCTAAGCAGTCAGTCTTATCAGCTTCAGCGAGCCAGTAAACATTGTCATTCCAAAACCCAGACTGGCAATGGGTTGACGTGGGTGTTGCTAACATCAGCAGTTTGTTAAACAAAAGCACGTATGAATAAAAACATAGCAGTGTCTTTTTATATCCTGTCTACAGTGTCTTCAAAACTCCACACTGCTGAACCCCCACATCTCACAGCCTTCTAAGTCTAAGTCTGTTGGGTATGAAACAAGAAGAATTCAAATTAAGAACAAAGACGACATGAATACATATTATGTAGATATGTAAACTATAATTCAGGAGTTAGTCAGGTATCAGTATCAGAACATTTTGCCATATGAACCCATATTGTGGCTCAAACACAATAGTATTATGGGAACAGAGTACTGTAATAGCTTCTCAAAATGGTGTACAGTGCTCTTTTAGTCCACTGGTTTTAGTGATTTCCATGCAGTTCAAGAAGGGCTGGTTAGTTGGCCAGGTGTGTTAGAGCAGGGAAAACACCAAAATATGCAGGCCTGGGGCACTTTAGGACCAGAGCTGAGAACCACTGGTATCGACTCTTGTCACGTTCTTCTGCTCAGAGTAGTTCCTCCGGTGGAAGTCCACTATCTTGTCTGTTCCAGCCTCATGCAAGCAGTGGCAGCAATGCAAGACAATTAGGATACCAGCTTGTTCAAGAGCTTATTTTTGTCCTGATAAGATAGTACTCTCTCGGCTGAGCCCCGGCCACTCTGGAAGGGCCCCTGTTCGCTGGAGGAGGGCAGAGCGCCAGGGGAACAGACGTCATGGTGACAGAGGTGCCATGGGTCGCTGTCACACCTTGACAGACTGACGGCTTTAGTGTGTGTGGCAACAAGGGAATCGTATCCCATACACCGCTCCTGGGGTGACACACACACGGCATATGAGGCATATAGACAGTATATGAGGCCAAAAGACACACCAAGAAACCAGATACAAACCAGTGACTCTCTCTCGTTCACTCTCCCCGCCGCTATGTGACGTTGTTTATCTTCTGTCTGTCGGGAGCCCTGGCCATATTTGGTAAGGGCTGCCGCGTATCCCTGGAGAGTGAGTGGTCCTGCACTGCTGAGACTGATATACTGGGGGGCCGCAAGTCTGTCAGTAGAGCAAAACCAGACGCATGCAAATGTTGTGTCTAGCTTGTCAGTCAGGGCGTGCGACTTGATTACCCTGTCAGACATCAAATGACTTAATTTGACTTAAATCAGCATCATATAAAGTAGTTAAAGATCAATTTACAGAAGGGAAATTGCAGGAAAATGTTTCTGGTATTTTATGGTTTGTTTTTGATAATGAGTGTAGACAAGAGTAATTCCTTTTCTGCGGCTTATGTTAAAAAAGTGGTAGATTTAGCATCAGCAGAAACTAGGCGCATGGCTTTTCTGCTAAAACATGCCTGTTTTTCTTCTTCTAGTTAGGCAGTTTTGTTCTTTTAGCTGCTGTATTGGTATTACAGTGGTTTCAATATTGTGGAGGGTGAAGAGCGGTATAGTAACTTCTAGATTAGCTAGATCAGTGCTTCTAACACTCCTTGGGACTGCATAGTTTCAGGTATTCCCTGCCCTAACACACCAGGACTAACAAATAAATGAGCTGAATAAGCTGGATCATGGAATGCAGAGCATGGCAGTCAGTACTCTGGACTAGATTTAACCACTGCTCTTGATTTTGATCAGTGGTCCTGGAGTACCCCTGCTGTTGTTTTTTTTCTCCTTTGGGAACTCATGTACAGGGTTATTGGAGTGGAATGATTCTAAAGCTTCTGAAGTCTTGTTGTAATGAGAGAATCTCTGACTTTCTCGCTTTTCTTCTAGAGAGCACATTTGCTGAGAGCGTGGGCACGAGCTGCCTAAGTGCAGCGCGCCTGAGCGCCTACCTGCCCCAGAGCAACCACGACTCGGCCAACTACAGCAACAACCAGCTGGAGACCAACCAGGCGGCCGCTGCCAAGATGGCCACCCTTCAGCTTGGTGGCTACAACCAGCTCAGTCCCTGCTGCTCCTCCTCTTCTTCCCCATCCTCCACATCTGGCCCCTCTTCTTCTGCCTCCTTCAGCATTCAGAGGTCCACCCGTGGCCCACTGCCAGCCCTTGACACTGATCTTCACTTTCACCCTGTGCGGGGGGCCGATGTAGTGCTGTCTAACGACCGAGCTGTCGCCTGCATCCACTTCCTGGACAGTAGCCGGACTTTGGTGTTCAGCGACCGGCCTATACATGTGGGTGAGACCATGTACGTCGAGGTGGGCCACCTGGGACTGCCCTACTTTGGGGCGCTCCTGTTTGGGATGACCTCTTGTGACCCAGGCACGCTCCATGCAGGGGAGCTGCCGGCTGATCCGGATGTGCTTCTGGACCGCAAAGAGTACTGGGTGGTGTACAGGGGCTTCCCTGTGCCTGGGCCGGGCGATGTGCTCAGCTTCACCCTGCTGGCCAATGGAGAGGTGCATCATGGGGTGAATGGAGTGGCCCGTGGACGTCTGCTGTGTGTCGACTCCTCACAAGTGCTGTGGACCTTCTTTGCCCTGCATGGCGCCGTCAACCGACTCAGGATATTAGGCAAGTGTCAAAAGAGTGACCTCTAGATCAACTAGATCAGTTGTTCTTTGCTTCACTTATGGAGACTCACTGTGCAGTTTCCAGTTTTTGCCCCAACACCATGTCCAACTGGAAATAAGCTCACGAGCTGGGTTAGGCGTATTTGAGTAGAAAATGCAGAGCATAGCAGTGGGTCCCCATCAGGGCTATGTAGAGACCTTTAGAAGGGAGGCACTCAAATGGATGTCGGGAGTCAGTACATTTGTCAGACTTTGGTTGGTCTAACTCATCCACAGGCAGTTTACAATCTCACGGATGTTCGCATAATAACCACTTCTTTAGACAACACTGTTGATTATGTAGACCATAATAAAATTGGTATTTCCTGCAAATATAAAATTGTAGTTAATAAAACCTCTATTTTTAAAGTCTTTTAAAAATATTTTTAATTGCTCATTCTGTTTGGGTAGGGTGGCCTTCCCATTACTATATTAATGCTAGTAATGCTAGCCATGTCTGTTACCTTATTGCAATAACAATTGGCAATTGCCGTTCTTCTCCTAGCTTGTTCGGTTGTTCAATAATGTTGCGTTAGCGGAACTTTGAAAATACGCTGTGGTGCTTAATGTGCTAGCCCTCCCAGCTTGGTAGCACTCTGTGATTTCAGGAGACTAGTAGATGGAATCATCCATGAAATGATTTGAGTAAAATGTTGCCCCCACAAGAAAAAGAGAGAAGCAAGTCTAGATTAGTACAGTGTATATTTTACTGATCAGAAGACAAGTAGAAACAAGAATAACTCACAGTTTCATTAAATAACAAATATGCTAAATATCCAAAGTGCTCCACAATATTTGCTTTATTGGGATCACATTTTTAATACTTGGAACTTAGATCCTGCCCCAGAATGTAATAGCAACTCAGAGATAAACATAAACAGCTAATATGAAATAAGTAAATGAAAGAATGCAGGAATCCTGGAGAACTGGATTCACCTCAACATGGTGTTAAGGTGGCATGTGGGTAAACTTTAATACTTCTTTGGCATTAAATAAAGATAAGCCTATATCCTAGCAAAGATCACAAAAATGCAAAATAACAGCATACCAGCGGTCTTGATGTGTAACACAGAGATTTCTCGGGAGTGTACATTTTGCAGGGTTGAGCAAAAGATCAGCTTTGCTTTTCCCCATCTTACAGCTCCTCTGTTGAAGGGAGTAGGCATTATTGCTCAAGCTGTTTTTCTCCCAGGCTAGTTTTTTGCCCCCAGAAATAACTGCTGGCACATTCTTCAGCCTGCCTTATTTTGGGATGCTACTTTGCTCTGTAGAATTCCTTCAAAACAGGCCCCTGGTCTTTCTGAGTCTAGTAATGTGATTTATAGCAGTATGACAGGCTGTGAGTTTATGAAGGCTGATATATTGTTTGGTCAACAGTCCATACTGAGGCATGACAGTTAAACAACATGACATAAGTCCCATATAATATTCTTTGTTGCTGGATTTCAGAACAAGATGCTGTCAGCACAAATTGACATGTGACACTGATGTGTAACACGTTGTTTGGTTTTTGCTGCAGTGTGCAGTATAGCAACTGTATATTCGATATAGGCTGCAGTGCACAGGACGTCTTTGCTCAGGAATTGCGTATTATTTATAAGTTTAAAATGAAACCGTGGTTGCTTAACTTGGACAAGTAGCCTTTCTAATAGAGGCAGATGTCTGGAGGGAAGATAGTGAACTGAACCCCCTCTCTCTGCCTTCCAGGAACTCTGCAGGCGAGCCCCTCCACTTCCCCCTCCGTGTCCCGAGGAACGACTTCTGATGACAGTGACTCTGACTTGGCTTTCAGTGTCAACAGATCCTCTTCTGCCTCCGAATCCTCTCTGGGTGAGTGAGAATGCATGAAGCCGCCCTTTTATGCCGAGGGTACTTGTCAGTATTAGCTGGTCAACATATGAATAGGTGCCAATACAACTACTATGTGTGTGTTAAAGCTGTAAAATCCTGTTCACATTTCACACTACAGGTCAAAATCTTCTTAAAATGATACAGATGAGCCAGTTCCCTTTGTCAATTTGCAATAACTTCTTCAAACTATGAAATTCTTCAAACTTTAAAACTGTTTAAACGTTGCCATTTTTTATCCCCTTATTGTGATCCGTGGGCTGTAGCACTTTCGAATTTTGCTTGTCCTGATTCAAAACACTTTGTCTAGCTCATCAGCGGGCCTACCTAAGTTAAAGTCAGTGGGTGCATATTTTTAATTGTAAATCTTTCATTGCATATTTTACTTGCGTCTGAGGAGGATTAGATGAGATGCATCATTTGACACCAAACCTGTTTGTCACATGAGAGGTCATTCACTCAGTTGTCCCTTTCATAACCATTCATCAGACTTTAAAGGTCTACTAATAATACATATTCATATGAGCACAGTTCACCTGTATCAACAAGTTAATTAACTCTTAATCATTAGTACCATGCCATTAATTACCCAGTAAGAACCGGGTGCAGGCAGAGAAGCTGAATAAGGTGTTTTGAATGAGGACAAATACAACCCTAAAGTACTGCACCCCACCTGAGCGGTTTCATTGCTGATGTCACAAGTCGCATCAGCCTCATATCTCTTCTGTTCCATTTAAAGAAAGGATATGTCCTTAAAGATTACAGACTTTGATTGATTTCTAAGCAATTATCTGTGGGAGGAAGAGGAGCTGCACCTGGAGAATTAGAAGGAGAAAATACTAATCTGTTTTGCACAGAGTTTGATACCCTGGATTTAGACAAAATCTGCATTTAAAGCAACTAAGAAACTCTGATATACAAGAAGCTGAGTGATGTACCCAAAGTCTTTTAAAATGGCAGCTTTATGTGACCCAAAAGACATTTTGTGTGAAAATGTTTGTTTGTCCCTGGACTTTGACCAGCCGTATGTAAGCATGTATCACCTTGATATTGCAATGTCCTTAAACCCAGAACAAGTAATTTTAGACATAAAGCTTTAAGTTCTGTCTAAACATGAGATGGAAATGAATATCGACTTTGGAGGATACATTTTTGTTGAGACCTGAAATGACATGAAAACCTTTATTGAAAAGGTAGATTTTTAATTAATTTTCATTTTTTAAATGTCAGTGGAAACATCAGAAAGGAGTATTTCACTATATCACTGCTGCTCTAAGGGTGGGCAATAGGGCTAATAGGATATCCTTATGGAAAAAAGGTACACTTTTCTGAGAATAGGGTAGGCATTTTTAGTACTTCTGGAAAACAACAAGTCAATATGTAGAATTTGCATAGCAAGCATTGATTGAATGTGGTTCTATTATACTACTATCTTATTTTATTGATTTGTTAAAAAAAATATTACAACAATGATATATATTTATTTTTTTTGCCGTATTGCCCACCCATATGCTGTACTATAACAAAACCTGAAAGCCTGGAATATGACGGTCATGTGTGTTTCTCCTTAGTGACAGCCCCCAGCTCTCCTCTCAGCCCCCCCCTCTCGCCAAGCCTTGTCTTTCCAGAGACACCACCGGGCAGCAAGAATGGCGAGTGCACGGTGTGCTTTGATCAGGAGGTGGACACAGTCATCTATACGTGTGGACACATGTGCCTCTGTAACGACTGCGGACTGAAGCTGAAGAAGCAGATAAACGCCTGCTGCCCCATCTGCCGGAGACCCATCAAGGACGTGATCAAAACCTACAGGCCATGAGGCTGTAGACACACCCCCACCGACAACGAACTGAGCATAAGACTGACCAACTGTGGGTCCATCCTGGGCTGAACTTGCATTTCAGGACTGCCTCTGTAGCTTTGTTCCCTGTAGCGTTAATTCTCGACCCCTCCTGCTCTGCGTTTTTAGCTCATTTCAAAAACATGAAGCCAAAGGCAGCCGAAGATACGATTCGTTTTTTTCTTCTCACAAATGGGGTTCGTCTGATTTGTACTCAGACATTTCAGTGCCTTTGACATTTGCCTCTAAACAAGCTGACAATCATATTTGATACATTTTGTATAGATTAGAATTATGGAATATTTGAATTCTATCAGAAGGACATTGGGCTGCATCTTATAGCAGTGTAACCATAAAATGTAAAAAGAAAAAGAGAGAGAGGAACAATGAATAATCTGGAAATTGGTATTTTAAAGATTAATCTGTGTTTCCAATCGTGTGGAAAAAAAAAACAAAACAATTCTATGTATGTTGACCTCTAATGCATTTGTGCGTTTCTTGCACTTACAGTAAGTGACAGTAATCTAAACCTGTGGCACTAGAAACACAACAACGCCCCCTACAGCAACCTAGTGTTGGAAGACATTGAAAAGGACTGAATTATAAGTATACAAAGGGTTTTTGTAAAATGTATTTCTTTTTATGGCAGTGTGAATATGTAGAATTGTGTTTGTGTAATGAGAACTTCAAATGCGTTATTTTACTATAGCTAAAGAAATAATGGGGGGAAATCCTCCTGTAATTTACTAAAGACTTTCAAACAGTAGAATTTCTTCACAGTGCTTTGGATTCTTTCTTATAAGGTCAGATACAACCTTGTATCACAGCACACACAGACAGCTCCACCTCAAGTCAAAGGTTACAACATTAATTTAGGCTCAGAATGATACAAAAAGTATTTTTGGGACAAGAAAGCAAACGTTTTCCAGGAAAAATAATAAATAAATCTCCCTCCTTACACCGTAAAGTACTTGATCACTGAATGTTTCAAAAGAATATTCACAAATGGAAAGATTTGTAAGTGTAATTAAAGCTTCTGGTTAGTTCAAACACTATTCATCTAGTAAAGGTGCTCCAGCAAGTTGTGTTATATTAGGGTTGTAACTAAGAACTGCAGGCAGCTCTTTAGAAGCCAAGTTAGGGATGGCTGATTTAGAAGAAAAGACATTATTGTGCTTTTGGATACCGCCAACTGCATAATGTTGCCTAGTGCGGTCCTGGAGGCCCACCTGCACGGCTTTAGTTTGTTTTCCACACTCCGACACGCCTGGTTCAGTTCAAGAAGGACTCAATCATTAAGAAAATAACAAAAACGAGGTGGGACTCACTGGCCTCATGGATTCTAAATCCATGTTTTAAAAACATCACTTTCCTATCAATGCCTTGTAGCTTTATGAATCCAGTTGTATTTTCTTAATGTCTACCATTAGAAACTCTATTTTCCTGTAGAACAACATTAGATCTCTTTAGAAAAACATCAAAATCTATACACCTGTTTACATTGTTATATCAAAAACCCACCATTCCACCATTAGACGTCATTAAAAAAAGAAATCAAGAGAAACTTGCAATCGTATCTTTTTTTCCAGCAACGTCCATATTTCACTTTTAAAAGCCGCCCATTATAGTGTGATCGTTTCATGATGAATGGACCAACAGCAATTGTTAAAAAGCCTTGAAAAAAGAAAGCTTGTTGCATAAAGTTACTTTGAGGTGATAATTGTCTTTTCCTTCTCGTATGAAGTGATGACTATTTTGATGATATGGACTGGTTAGGACGGTGACATTACTATACTCGTGTGATGCCCACTCAGATATCAGAAAAACGAAATATGTGGCGACAATCCAAGGAAGGGATATCTAACCCTGCTCCGGCTTTTCAAGTCATACTGGAAATATTGTATGTACCAGATAAGCATATGTGAACACCCGCAGTGCAGGCTGAAATCTTACTCATATGTCTTACTTTTATCCATATGATATGAATGCATGCTCTGTAAAGCTTCTGACTGGATAAAAATCACTCAACTGATGTGCATCCTCTGCCCTTTAGTGTGTTGCAGTAAAGAAATTAATCTGACAATAGAAAATGCTTAAGCATAAAATCAGTTCACAGAGCTTTGATCAAAACCTTCAGCACATTGTGAGGTACTTACAAAGGGCTTGAAGGGAGTGGTATACTACGGAGCTGCGTGCTATGGACAAAATATCAGTACCACTACTAATATACTGCTACGTATTGCAATTGCAATGACTTTCAAGATATTAAAGGGTCCATGTATTCACTTCTCTGGAAGTAAAAATGCTTAAAGTCTGAATGTTGTTTCAAATGTTCAGTTTACTCCCCTATCCATACAGTCCTTATTTAGCTCAAATAACAGCCCATTTTAAAATCATACTTTATGATGTCACATAACCAAATACATCTCTTTATCCTGGCTACACCATTATAGTCAAACCCATTTATGCACCTATTTGCCAACACCTTTAATGGTTAAAGATTGGCCAAAAGAATTACTTTTGTTCTATTACATGAATACATAGATTTTTCAGAACACCCAGTAACTCACCTGGAGCTGTGATTGGTCAGCTTGTTAATAACACTGATTGGTCAGAGGCTCATTTACATATTGCAGCCTTCTGCGATATCTGTATTGCAGTAACAATATTGCGATTAGCAGATAATATATTAGCAGATAATATATTGGGCAATACTGTACTTAGAATCCTAGTTCACCTCACCTAACCAGGTTTGTCAAGTTTTTTTTTTTATAACATACTGGATACAGGTGTGGTGGTTTGAGCCAGGTGTGGTGGATTAGGGCCAGAACTCCTGGAGCCCAAGTGGTCTGATCTCATCCTAATCCAAACTACAGAACGAAAGCGGATACCTTTTAAATCTCAGAAAGGGATTGACATGCAAACTTAAAAGTAAACTTCCCTAAATTAGTCAGGTCATGTTTAAAAGCAGCCATTTTCAGAAGACCCCTCACAACTCACTTTTTGCCCACATGAAACCTCTGAAAATGACTGAGACACAAGTAGCAAACTCACTGAAAGTTACTTTTTGATTTATAAACATGTTTGCGAGGAATGTTAAAATGTATGTACTGTGTGTTACTTCTGTATTTACCAAAGGATGAGTGCAATAATTCACTGGTTTACCACCAAGAACATTCAAACCTTCATAACCAGGGAGGAACATTTCAGAGTCTTTAATTAAGATTAAAAGATACAATACAAGAAGGCATAAGTGACAAAAACAGGCTATTGACACATTAATATTAAGAATATTACAATGTTACATGATGTTCAGATGTAGCTTAGCATGCCCCTGCGTTGACTATTCGAGTGCTCACTTTGCGTTCCCTGTAGAAATAAAGTGAAGAATAGCTTTACACTTATTTTTGGGGGAAAGCAGGTTTAAAACAGAAAAGAAGCTACACTACATGGACAAAAGTATTGGCATGCCTGACCATTACACCAACAGGGACAGTAATGGCACTGGATTAAAATACATAGACTTTAATATGGTGTTGGGCCCCCTTGCAGCTATAATAGCTTCCGCTCTTCTCTGAAGGCTTTCCACAAGATTTTCAGTGGGAATTTGTGCCCATTCACTCATTTATGAGGTCACGCACTGATGGTGGGCGAGACGGTCTGGCTCACAATCTCCGTTCCAGTTCATCCCAAAGGTGTTGGGGTTAGGGTTACGGTCTGGGCTCTGTGCGGGCCAGTCAAGTTCTTCTACACTGAACTCCTCCAACCACGTCTTTATGGAGCTCGCTTTGTGCACTGGGACACAGTCATGCTGGAATAGAAAAGGTTCTTCCCCAAACTGGGTCCACAAAGTTGGACGCATGGTGTTGTTCAAAATGCCTTGGTATACTGAAGCATTAAGAAGCACTGGAAGTAAGGGGCTCTGAATTAAGGGGTGTGTCCAGATACCTTTGTCCATATAGTGTGTGTGTATATCTTTTCTAAGACGTACCTATTCTCGAGGCACAGCATGCAGACATTAGAATAGGTTTTTCCATCAGATCCACACACTGGGATGTGCTCTCGGGTGCACAGGGGAAGTTTGAAGACCCCACAGTCGGGCTGTGAAAACAAAACAGGCAGGTTTTATGAAACACTGAAGCTGGGCAGCTGGGTAAATAGGCATGAAGGGACACGACAAGGTATTTTTCCACCCACCATTCCCTGCTGCATCGCAACGGGCACCGCGGCTGCTCTCGACCAGACTGTGAGGAGAAAAAAAAACACGTCAACTCGTTATTTAATTACAGCATGTTAGACACTTAACCACACCGGGAGCTTCAAGTTTTTGCTTTCGTTTGGTTCAATCAAAGTTTCTGAAACAAAAGAACTGTTATTGAACTAAAGATGTAGATAGTGACGAATGAAGCCCTACACGAAGTCCCACCTTTTTTTCGTACCACCTTAAATGCTTCATTACGGATCTAACTTCTGATTCGTATGTGTGTGTGTGTGCGCGCGTCTGTATCCCATTTCTATCATATAAAAGTTGCAAAACTCACCAGCCACGGAGAGAAGAACGAGAATGACGGGTACACGCATGATGCTGGCGTGGAAGCTTCGTCCTAAAGTTCACAAGATGAAAATGAGTAAGACAGAAATGCACACCTATTTATCTCCTCCCAGCTCCCAAAGCCCCCGCACACAGGAGGGGCTCAGAAACATCTGTCTGTAGAGCCGCACCTTCAGGGCAGGCGCATGCGGTTACACCTCTTTGACTGACACTATATGGACAAAAGTATTGGGACACACCCAAGGGTGTATCAAGCTTTCCAAAACTGGGGGTGTTCTGGGATGGGGAAGCCAAATTATAAATCCAGTCACGACCAATTAATCTGACAAGAGTGTGTGTGTATGTGTGTGTGTGTTGGTTGGGTTGGGGGGGGTTGTAATTGCGTTTCAGCAAAAGTTGTGTTGAACCCCCACCACCCCCAAGCTGTTATATCCCTGGACACACCAGTTTTTCAGGGTTTGGGCTAGTTCCCTTACTTCCAGTGAAGGGCAATCCTTCCAATGGAAGTTGAGCCCTGATCTCAACCCCATCCAACACCTTTGGGATGAGCTGGAACGGAGACTGCGAGCCAGGCCTTCTCATCCAACATCAGTGCCTGACCTGATAAATGCTCTACAGAGTGAATGAATGGACACAAGTTCCCACAGAAACACTCCAAAATCTTGTGGAAAGTCTTCCAAGAACAGTGTAAGCTGGGGAGGGGGACTACATATTAAAGTCTATGTATCTGAATGCAGTGTCACTAAAGTCCCTGTTGTTGTAATGGTCAGGCATCCCAATACTTTTACCCATATAGTGTATTTTAGTGACTGTTAGGCTTATTGACATTTAGATTTTTGGTGGGCTTAGGAATAAAACAACATTTTTAAAGTTTTCATTATTTTAAGGCATTAACAGGGTTATAGATAATACAATTTAATAATACAATTTATGTGGCCTAGGTAAACTAATGGGTGATGTAGACCCCACCAAAATATGAGTGGGCCTTGGCAGAAAATTATTCTTGAATTTCATCTCAGACTTGATAGTGAGCTCTATGTGTACATTAACATGACATGTGCATAACAATAATACAATTCTTTCCTGGTGAAATTAAAAAAATCACTCTTTCATTAAAGCCCTTTAACAATTAAAGTCTGTCACCTGAAGAACAAACCTGATTTGCTGAACTGAATAACAGTTTTGATTAGTTGTATAAGTCATATAAGACTATAACTTATATTTTTATACTTTTAGATATGGTGGCAAAATACAACTGTCCAGCAACTGAATTGTAATAGTTATGTTCTCAGTCTCAGCTGTGTTTTGATTTTTATGCAAACCTGGTCTGTGATTCCTCTGCAGGTGGTTTCTTTCAAATGTGAAGTGAATCTGTGATGATCATTACCACTGTGGCCATTGTAAGGGGTGAACACTGCTATTAAATGCATCGGGATAAACGATTCTCATGGAAATTATGGGTTTTCATCTGAACTTTATAAACAGTTTGCAGATGCACCTTTTCATTTCAGATATTTACTTGAAGCATTAATAATGGTGTTCTCCATTCCGGTGTGTCACAGGGTATAAAAACACTCATTCCAAAAACACTCATTCCAAAAATTCTGTTGGTTTGTTAAACATCAATCTATTATCTGATGTGGCATTGGGTGCTGGAGTGTATCATAGGTTAAAAGCAGAAAAACATCCTGTATAGGCCATCACAGGGTGAACACACACACACACACACACACACACACACACACACACACACACACACGAACACACACCACACCCCCACACCCCCCCACACGCACACCCACCACACACCCACACAAACACACACA
>JBBIGA010000032.1:16710910-16745936 GCA_037576975.1 Alestes dentex
ACTTTTATAAATTCATATTTTTGTTGATCTTAATTTCTCACCTAAAACGACCAGTTGGAATCGCACTTCTATTTTGTACGGTTTTACGCAGTACTTTTACTTTGAAATGCGGATTCTTTCACATCAACAGTGGACTGTCAAGGTTTCTGTCTTCACACAGGGGAGAAGCAGGAGGTGTGTGAAAGAGGAGAGACGTTGTTGTTTTTCCTCACAGCAATTTGACATTACAGGGCTTTGTTTTGAAATGATTACCTGGGATGGGTCAGCTGATTGTAGGTATGCAGAGATTTAGCTCCGAGTTAGTGGTTTTAACTGGTTGCTTTGGAGCTGATATTGCTGACATTGTTTCTCGCTTCTTGAATAATGTCTGTCGGAACTGTAAACACACAGAGGAACGGAACCTGTCTGGGGTAGGAAAATGTAAACATGACTCTGGTAGGTTATCCTAACCAAGCACAGATACAAGTTAATGAAAGTGACCATGTAATCTCTTTTTGTCAAAGAGGATGGAAGTACACTATATGAATAAAAGTATTGGGACGCCTGACCATTACACCAACCGGGACTTTAATGCCATTGCATTCAAATACATAGACTTTAATATGGACTTGGTCCCCCCTTTGCAGCTAATCTGGAAGCATGGCGTTGTCCAAAATGTCTTGATATGCTGAAGCATTAGGATTTCCCTTCACTGGAAGCAAGGGGTCTATCCCAAACCCAGAATAACAGGTGTGTCCCAATATTTTTGTCCATATAGCATAACTGCGACTTTAACTTTAACTTCACATTCTGCCTGGCCATCCCTGTGTCCTTGTGTTTAGCTAATGACCTTGCTAAGGAAAAACTGTACTCGATAAATTAAAATTACTTCACATTAGTGGTAATGTAATATTAATTGATGCCTACTTTTTAACAAGAATAAACCTTTGCAGAGTCATTTATGTACTATATGAGTACTTCTAATCCGAATGCCTAGACTTGCGTGTTTAAACCCAAGAAAACATACATGCTTTTAAAAGTTGGGACAAAAAAATAGCATCCATGACCGAAAAACTAGCATCCAGATTCACACAGATTAAATTAACTTTCAGAGGGACAGCTATAGAAAGTGTTGTACAAATGCTACAAATTTCTCCATTTAACTAGTCTTTTTATTTTGAAACCCCCAGGTTCCTATGTAGAGTAGTCTTTCATGGATGAGGCGGTTCACCAGATCACAACAGGATGGACCAAGAAAAGCGGGACAAGCTGTCAGAGTTGGTGGAGGAGCTGAGTACCTCTGGAGAACCACAACTCAACGAAGCGAAAATGAAGGAAGTGAAAAAGATATGCAAGTATGAAAGACCTTACTGACTCCCACATTCTTTTGACAAGGGGTGTTCAGTTTTATTTGCAAAGGCTGGTGTGACTGCAGGTTTCCATTTTAAACAGCTGATTCCTTTTGTTTGGTCAGTTGCTTTTGGTCTTTAGACATCTAATCAAGTGTGTTCTTGCTTTTTTATAATGAAAACCTGCAACCATACTGGCCCTTGATGGATAGGACTGGACACCTCTTCTTTGCACACAGTGCACACATTGGATGGACACTGGAATGAAAGTAGTATGTTCTGGTAACGTTGATAAGTGTTCATCTAGGAGTTTCCTAAATTGTGTTTCTACCTTACAGAATCTCCAACGACTACATTGACCATTTCTATCACCTCATCATGAGCCAACTAAACCAGGATCATGCTGAGATTCGCCTCTCTGCCTTCCAGATGGCCACTGAGCTCTTCAGCCGTTCTCATCACTTCAGAGTTCTTCTGGTAACTAACCTCCAGGAATTTCTGGAGCTCACGGTGGAGACCGATGTTGAGCAGCCACTGCCGCCACCCAAAGAAGTGGCCAAAAAGCTCAAGACGCAGGCCATCAAGACTGTTCAGGAGTGGCAGGCCAAATATGGGGAGGCCTACAAGAAGCTGTCTTTGGGCTATCACTTCCTCAAACAAGTTAAAAAGGTAGGCTTGTACAGATGCCTAAAGCTAAAGGTGTGTCAGACAGTGGAGCTGTTTCTTTGCTTGTAGGTGTCATTTTAAAAAAGTGCGCAGAGTGTCATTAGACATTTTAGGCAGTAAATGATAGAGCTAGGCAACTTGATCTTTTTTCATTTTGATGAGTTTTTGTTAGTATTTTTTGATTGTGGCTGTTTCAACTTATCAGATGTCAGAAAAAAAAAAAAGTAATTTGACACTGTGAATCAAGAAAATTTCTTTGTTTTATTTGTACCCAGATCCTGTACCTTTGCCAAATCTATTTGTACCCTGATCATGTACCTTTGCTAAATTTATTTGTACCCTGATCATGTACCTTTGCCAATTTACCATTACACAACAGAACTGTAAATGGCTTGTGATGCAGGTATGAACAGTAAAAATACACAAATAGTAACAAAAAAGAGGAGCTTCAGGTTCTGACGCGTTTTACTCTATATTTGTTTGTATGTGAAGAGTTACATGCTCAGTCTAAGTCTCTGTTCTTGGAGACACATGAATAGTACTGAGAAAGTTCACAAGAATGTAGGCCTGCTTAATTTTAATTTTAATTTAGGCTGTGTGGGAAATAATGTGGACTTTCCACAGATTTCCAGATATGCCGCTTGGGATACAACCTTCAGCAGACTTGTAGGTGAAGTCATAAAATGAGAGTTAAAAAAAAGTAATTAATTAAAATATGTTGTAAGCAAACAAGTGAAGAATTGTACTATACAATTCATGAGCAAATGTGGCGAACTGGTTTTTATGAGTCATAGAAGTGGCTCATGCCGAACAGCCCTGTAGCCTCATAGGTCCAAGGTACTAATGGCAGTTGTCTGACCTGAGTGATGATTTTGCCGTAATTGCATTTGACCAATCAGTGATCTGCGTTCTCTACTGTGAGTTCTACCTCTACTGGAGAATATCTGTAGGTTTGATACACTTGATACGCCAGCAAGAAATGAAAAGGTGTGGTATGGTTCACTTATTACAATGAAATAATTGATAAGTCCTAGATGTCGTATTTATAAGCTTATGGAAAAAAGCCTATTCATGCTAAACAGTGCTCTCAGGAATCGACAAAAGCTTGCAGAGTTCTGATAATGCCCCCTGTGGAAAATGTGCAGCTTGCTAAGTGAGCATGTGTGTATGAGTGAGTCACAGCCCAGGTATTATTTGCAGTAACGCCTTTACCTTGAATAATACAGGTGTTGTTACTTGTCATGACAGATATACATTTTAGCACGTGTTGTGGTAACAGTAATTTTTTAAATGCATGTGTCATCCTTGATCTTCCTAGGTAGATTTTCAGGATGTTGAAGCCAGAACGCTGGCTGAGCGAAGGAGACAGGAGGAGAAACAGCAGAGACTTGAGAGAATTTACAAGGAGAAACTCGACAAAGCCAAGCAGGAGATGGATGGTATGACTACATGTTTTTTACAAGCTTATTGTTATGTTAAATTTTAAGGCAATGTCTTGTCAAACCAAGTAGGTTTGTCATTTCGGCCATATACGCAGTACACAGTGTAACAAAACAACATTCCTCCAGGTCCATGGTGCAACAGTAGAACAAAAACAGAAACCCCACAAGACTACATAAGTACAGACAGGACATAATACACAGGATGCAAAGAGAGCAAGAGAGAGAGTGCAAGAAAAAACAACAAAAAGAGCAACAATACAACATTTCGTGTAGTGGATAAAAACCAGCTACAATGAATAAAGTGTTATGATGGATATTGTATTCTAGCAGCGGAATCGTTACGTTTGCAGTAAATTAAAATATAGAGGTAGACAATAAATAATAGTTGTACATATAATAGCAGCAGCAGGACAGAGAATGTGCAGTATACAATAAATACAATTTATTTTTAATTGCAGTTGAGGTGTAATTTGTTTTGTTTAAGGAAGAACAGTGTGTGTTTATGCTTTGTGTTTGGAAAAGCAAGAAGTTCAGCTAAGGGGTGTGGGTGTGGTTGTGGGTGTGGATGTGTATGTAGGTTTGTGGGGGTGTGTGGATACAGTTTATGATTAAGTTGACTCTCATGGCCTGAAGGAAAAAAAAAACATTTCTCGTTCTGGCACTGGAGGCCTGGATGCTACAGAATCTTTGGCCAGAAGGGAGGAGGCAGAAAAGTGTGTGTGAAGTGTGTTGTGTCATCCACAATGCTGGAGGCTTTGCAGATGCAGCATGAGGTGTACATGTCGGTTACAGAGGGGAGAGATGAGCTTCTCCGCTGTTTTCACTATCCACTGAAGGGTCTTACCTTCCGAAATGGAACAGTTTCCGTACAAAGCTATGATGCAACTACAGGGAATTCTGTCTATAGTTACTCTGTAAAATGTGGTGAGGATTTGGGGGGAGGTGCACTCTCCTCAGTCTCTGCAGGAAATAGAGATACTGCTGGACCTTCTTGATGATGGAGCTGGTATTGGGGGTCCATGTGAGGTTCTCCGCAATGTGAACACCAAGGAACTTGGTGCTCTGGATCTCTACTGAGGAGCTGATGTTAAGCAGAGCGTGACCATATGGAGTCAAGATCGCTTTTGTTTTTCCACATTCAAAAACAGGTTGTTGGCTCAAAAACGGAACCAGTCCGTTGGAGTTATTGGAGCTCCTTTCTGTAGGCCACCTTATCGTTCTCACCGACCAAACCCACTACTGTCATGTCAACAGTGTAAACAGCAGAGGGCTGAACACTCAGCCCTGGGGAGCGTGGTGGTATTGGAGATGTTACTCCTGATCCTGACTGACCAAGGTCTCTCATTCATGAAGTTTCCAGTTGCAGAAGTGTTCGGGCTGTCTCAGCTTCCAAACAGATACTGCGGAATGGTGTTAAATGCTGAGGTCTATGAATAGCATTCTGGGTGAGGGCAGGTGAAAGATGGTGGCTATAGCATCATCCATTGAGCGTCTGGGATGAGACACAAACTGCAGGGGTTCTACTGAGGGGGCAGCTGTGATTTACTGTGCCTCATGACAAGCCTCTCGAAGCACTTTGCGATGATGGGTGCATGTGCGATGGAGTAATAGTCATTGAGACAGGACATTGAAAACTTCCTCGGCACGGGGTGATGGTGGCTTTGAAGCATGTTGGAACGACAGTGGTGCTCAGAGAGACATTGAAGATGTCTGTGAGAACATCTGCCAGCAAGTCTGCACATCCTCTGAGTACATGACTGCTTAAAACCATGCATAGAAGTGATGGAGTGCATCTAGAAGGGAGGCCTCAGTGTCACAAGCAGGTGGAAATATAGGGTTGGTGATGGCCGGAATACCCAGCCATGTGCTCCCAGTGGCCTAAAAATTGTTGTTGTTGTTTTTTTTTTTGAGCATGTGTGAGCTTTGATACTTTGATGGTTGCAGAATACTAAATTAGAAAATGACAGATGATTATTCAGTGAGGAGGGAAAAAATAAAAGAAAGAAGCCTAGTGACAAACAAATGTTTGGATAACATGCCTATAAGAGGTCTTCTAAAAACCATGATAATTAAGTGATTGTACAAGTTAGAATAGCATTAGACAAGGGGAAACTATTTAGTTAAATTACATTGTGTGTGACTCCCTTTTTCTTCTCAGAAATGTGGTCTGAGATTGAGGAATCCCTGACTGAGATCAACAACTGCATGACTTTGCTCATGCCAGACAGCTTCAGTCTCTTCAGTCCTGAGCTGAGTGTGGCCAGCGACAGGGCCACCTCCAGCTGTGTCGACCCCGACAGAGACAGCAGTGACACAGATGAACAGCCGTGCTGCAGCAAAGACCTCAGCAATGAGGGTGATGGAAGGATGGAGGAAGTCAAGAATAACGAGAAGGAAGAGGTTCCTAGTGAATCAGTGGACATGGAGGATCTTGTAAAAGACGACATGTTCATTCGCAGCACGGGGCTTATGTCTCACAACTATCGGCTGGACCTTGATGTTTCCCTAGGTTGGTTACTTTTAGTTTTTCAGGTTTTTATACACTTTCAACTAGTTAATCTAGTATCTCTTATCTGAGAAATTAATCAAACCACCATGCATTCTCTGGTTTTCTCACACTGTGAGTGAGAGTGGCTGAAGAAAAGGATTTCTTCTTCTTTGGTGAAACAGGACAAACGAAGCCATATCACCTGCTGTGCAGAGAAAGAAGCAGAACCTTTCCTCTCACTATATAGTCAAATTATCTCAGTGTTTAAGTATATCTATTTGCTGCCTTAGCGTGTAAGTGAGTCGTGGTATTCTGTGAAAACAAAAGCCATGTTCAGCAGTCTGAGCCATTAGCATTCATATCCCTATTTTGTGTGTCTTTGAAAGGGAAGAAAGCTACAATAACAGGAGTTCATGAACGTGCATGCATGTGAAGTTACAAATGTAGCTTTAGGAAGCAAAATGAAACGTTTACTGTTATAAATTGTGTATGATTACTCAATTAATCATTAAAATAATAGCTAGCTCACTTGACTACTAATATAACTGGTGGCAGTCATAGTGGATTTTTGTCTTTAACTTTTATCTTTATCTTTAATTTTTATCTTATTGACGTACAGATTCGTCAGTCCGTCTGAAACATGGTGCAAGCTGACGAACATGGCATGTTGTCCTACTGTCTGATTTCAGGATGTGCTTAACCATTAATTGTACATCCTTCTGAAATGGTTGAATAATTAAATAATGGTTAAATACATGCCCCAAAAAGATGAATATAATTGGCCATTGTTGCTCCACAGTCTCTCCGACAGTGCACCTGATTTATGGATCCTGTTTGGATGGTATTTTGATTTTAGTCAACATTTATCCAGGACAGTTCCATGTGTGCTAGAATTCTGTATTTTCCTGTTCTGACATTCGAACATTCGTCTTTTTGTGAAAAGCAGACTTTGGTGCACCTGCATATAACACCAATCTTTTATTTTATAGTGTTTTACTAAATCCCTCCTATGTCCCTAGATCTGAATGTGAAAGAGACTGAGGAGAATGAGGCAGTAGTGAACAACATGAGAGACCTGCAAAGACTTATCAGTAGTAGACACCTTCCTATGGTCCAGTCGTGGGTTCAGGTATGCATTTCTACAACCACTTATAAACAGATGCATAAAAACCTGCAAGACGTCTCTGTTCTTCTAACCCCCCCAAAGGGATATATGTAAAAATAAAAAAAAATCTTGTGTGCGCATGAGACACTTTTGCGTGTGTAGAACTGTTGCACGTACCCTAGGGCTGAATTATTTGACGTTATTGATAATGTTGACTGTAAAAAAATTGTAAAAATGAGACTTGACCTGACTTGACTTGACCTCCATGAGGAAAAGTTATGGCTGAAAGCTTCAAGTAGAAGCTGAAAGAAAACAGTAGAATGGTCAGGAAATGGTAGCACTTTATACTGTAAGTGATTTGCTCAGAATCTAAGGTTACACTTAGAAAAGCACTAAAGCTCTCTGTTATTCAAAAATTAATATTACAGTGTTACACACATTAACCTGCTTAAAATACGACTCCTTCTGAAAAAAATTAAATGAAAAAATACCGTCAGACTGGCTTGTCTACAGAAATTAAAAAATTACTCGTTAAAATGTTAAGCCGGGTAAATTATGCCGCTGTCTAAAGAGTTACAACACTACTGTGATGTATATGTATTATTATATCACTTGTTCCAGCTATTGTGGCAGCTAAAGATTATGTGGAGGTTGAAGACATGCATGCTTATTTGTATGCTTTTAATTTTTGGTAAAAAGTACCTCAGTTTGTTAGAAGAGTGTGGCTTTTTTTTTTTTTTTTTTTTTTTTTTTTTTTACAATGTTTTTGCTGAAATTTATAGTGAGTCAGTATATATCAGTAAATATCATACTATAAAATACATTAGCATTCCAGAGGTAAGCAGCATTTTGTTAGTGACTGAATATCCGTAATATTGTGTATTACTTGTTCGTCTTATGTAAGCATAGTAAGTTTCCTGCAAAGTACTGGAAAATGCACTACAAATACACATTTTTACATGACTGCTGCTACATCTACTACTACTACTACTAATAAAAGTAATGTAATGTTTGCAGTCATCTGCCAAGAGTACAGAGGACATGTAAGCCATTCTGATTTCAGTGGAAATAATGCTATTTAAAGCTAGTTTAACTGTACCTTTGAACCAAGAACTTGATGTCAAGTTAATCAGGGAAGCTGTGCTTAGTAGCCTCATATTATCAAAATCTCTACAGATTAAACAGATATAAATTTAGCATGAGCTCTTGTGTTTTGAAAATTGTACTCTTATTCCACATTTAATTCAAAATGCAATTGATCTCCAGGTTTTTACGAAGGTTGGTGTGGAGGAGCAACTGATGAGGCGAGCCACTGACCTCAAGAAAACTCTTGAGAAAGCTCTGAAGAAACATGACGAGCTTCATATAGACTACAAAACAAAGCGGAGAAGAGTGGTGAGTCTCCCTAAGGTGTTTTTTTTTTCAGGCAGCGTGGAAGCATAGATGATTATAATTTTGATTGTGAAGCTAAGGTAAGTAACCAGGGTTCACCAGAGGAGGGCACCATTTCACAAGATATGAAACAGATGTCAAAGTTCAGTGGAATTGTGCAAGAGGAGAAGAACATGGGGATGCTACCTCCCTGTTCTTTTTTTTTTTTTGTAGAAAAGTTCCTCAGTAATGGTTCTGAAGAAGCGTAATGTTTGTAATTTAGAAGCCATATTAATTCAGGCTGAAATTCCAAACCCACCAGTAAGTGCCATAACTTCCAATTAATGATGAAAATTTTAACTAAATTGCTGCAGCAATGAGCAAATGGATAGTCTAGCATTTTGCAAATGCACTGACAATAATGGCCAAGTGCAGTGCATCAGGCTTGAGATTACCTTGGCGAGCGAGTCAGGAGACACAGCACGGCTGTTAATGGAGATCGGCGCAGTGCAGGGTGGAATGGGACACACCTAGCTGTAAGGAGACACATCATTATGACACATGATATCCACTTTTAACTGGGCGAAAAGAGCGAGCTGGAACGGAGAGGGAAAGGAGGCAAGTGACAGTGACAAAGCGCTTTACTGCACCCTATAAAGGTTTATCACTGTCAGCGGCCATTTCCAATGCAAAAAGCCAGTGCTTTGTGATAAAGCAACAACTTAAAGCCCTTTATCATAATTAGTTTTTCCTTTTTACCCTTAAAAGCATTCCATTACTTTATTCGCTTTATCATGGCCCTGACACGGGTGGAATTGCTTTTTTAAACTCCTGTTGATTGGCAATCTGTGAATATTATAAAAAGAAATGTATGAAAAATAATATGACTTTGCATTTCTTTCTTGAATGTGGACTTAAATAAATGTCATTATATTACATATTTTTGTTGGTACTGTAGAAAATTGCAATACATATTTGCAGTTTAAATTGTGACTTCAACTTTAGAAAAATAATCTCTCAAAACAATCTCTAAAAAAAATAATCTCTTAAAGTAAATGAAAGAAAATAGTAAAGTAATAGAAGGTTTCACTTCCTCACCGAACGTTCTCATTGTCATATTTAGTACATTTTTACCTCATTCATAAAGCTTTGGAATTGGGTGCTCTTTCTTTGCCCATCAGATAACTCTAGCTGTTGACATTTCGAACAAGCGTAATGCACTACTGTGTTGTGATCGCACATCCTCCATTTAATTATTGGTCATGGGGGGTTTGTGTTAAGCACCCTGAATTTGTAGAGCAGACACCTTTTCGACTTCCCAAAAGAGGAGCACATTTACCATGTGGCCAGGGGGAATATTGCATTGTTTACACCGATAAGGCATCTTATCAGGACGGTGAGGAAGAGCAATAATTGATGTGTCTCAGTGTGTTTTTTTTTTTTTTTTCCCATTGGCAAACTCGAGATAAACCATGTCTATCTAGATTCCTTTCTTCCTTCCAGACCTATCAGGGATTCTTTACTGTGCTTCAGCAGTTCTTGTATGAGGGTAACACCTTATTAAGCTGGATGCAAAGGGAATTGATATAAGGTCAATGTAATACATTTTCCGTTCAAGCTTACTTATAAATATAAAACAATGTATGCAGGCCTCCCCACAGGTAACTTGTACTTGACCTTATTTCATATAAGTGAAAAGTAGATCCCACACAACCCATGTTGATTTCTTTGCTCTCACGACTTTTATTAAAGCACTGTTTAACAAAAACATATTTGAGTGTACAATTTAAATACACACAAAAACTGGGGGGGGGGGATGCTTACATAAATATGGTCATCCAGATCTTCCTTATTAATTTAGCCCTAGTGATACAATTTAAAAATATAAATGTTTGAACATGATTATGGTGAAATTCTTGATTTGTATGATTTTTTTTATTAATTCCGTCCAAGTTCTGCTTTGCATTTGTTTCTGTGTTTCTTTTCTTTTCTTTGCTTATGCTATGTGCTTTAAATGTCTCATGGTATTTAAGCGACCTACCGTGGTGCGATAGGTGCCTAAATTCTATTGGAACTAAATTCTATTGCATCTAAATTCCAGTTTTATGAAAATGGGTCCCTTTCAAATTTACTCATCAAATGTGACCATAGCTGAACCGAATTTAAACCCCAGGGGGACCCCAGTGGGGCTCTGGGGGCTTTGAGGTCTCATTCACTCCAATCCCCCAGACAGCAGCAGTCTCTGAGAGGGCCCATTACACTGTGGTAAATTAAGAGACCTCCATCCATCATCTGCTGTTTATCTACATCACGCACATTTTCAGCAACCGTCAACCCGACGTCACTATTGCTTACCTATAATCGCTGTTCAAACTTCAGACCCCAGTTAAAAGCAAGAGAGGGTGTTCTTACATTTTAGTCAAGTTTATTGTAAACATGAATACACAATAGAGGAAGTAATATATAGATACAGGTGGAAAAAATATATATATATGTTCCAAAGTATACATTTTACCTAAGGGAATACATTTAAATACTATGTTAGTGTATCAGTAAGTTGTGTTTTTTTTTTTCCTTTCCTATTGTGTTCTTAAAATGGTGCAGCAAATACTTGTGAAGGTTATTTCCATTAAAGGCAAGCAGCCCTTACCTACCAGAACATGCATTTCAAAATAGCCTACAATATACTACAGGAATAATGTATGCAAAGCGAGTGCCGTCTCGAAGAGGCACTTTGTGGTGAAGGAACGTTAAATTGCCTCCAGAGACAATGGCGGGCAGCTTCACAAGGTTCTCCCACTCTCTCTGTCTTTCTGGGTAGCTCGAATACATCGCGAGCCTCGGAGCATTTCATTCCATTCGGTGGCCAGCGAGCCTGCCAGTCCATACACCTGAGTTATTGGTTTGCTGTAATAATTTGCCAGACCTTCCCAGTAAGAGAGGAGATTAGCATATAAATAGCAGATGCACGGAGGACCATCACAGCTGAGTACATTTAATTTTTAGTTTATAAGATTGAATGGGTTTTTAAACGCATAGCCATCAAACTTGGCCAAAGACAAATGAAGTCGAGAGTTCAGTTGTCCGAGCCTGCCTCCTTGGATCATTTTTTAAAAGGATAACAGACTTGCTTAAAGGAGTGCGCCCAGCGGACGCTTCCCTGGGCACAAAGTAATTGAGATTGCTTACAGAGTTAATTAGACCATACAAAATATATTGGGAGGGTGCGGAGAGCACTTTAGCCCTGCTGGAATGTGTTTTTCCTCATAAGTGGGGGATATTTAACCGGAACCTCATTATCTGCCCCCTCTCCCAGCCAAGGAGACGGAGGTTGACACAGCCACTGCACAATCAATAGAGTTCACTGTGAGTGTCTTTAAGCGGCCCACTCAGGAGCACACGCACTGTTTAATATTCACTTTTGATCTAATATGGGCTGCTCTGTTAATGCTTAGGCCACTTTGAATTGCTTGGCGATAGTCTCTCACTGCTTCTGTAAAACATTCGGGTTGATTGAATTTCTTTAAATTCACTTCGTCACGTGAAACTTTTTAAAGAGCCAAACCTAGCGTGCTCTCAAATGTGTAGCTTTTCTGATGTAATCCTGATCAAACCGGGCTCTGATTAGCAGTAATAAAAAACAATAAAACATTTCCTTTAAATGGAGTATTTGTTAAAAACGTGAGAACACTCTTTAGCTCAGTATGCTGGTCAAATCTTAGATTCGCTGCAAAGTCATTTTTCCTCCGAGAAACTTTCCCTGGGGCATTTACGAGAGAATTGGGAAAAAAAAAAAAAAGAGTTGTTTATTCCATACAAGTTATAGAGGCAGCCGAGCAAATGGTGTGTTTTAAATGCAAAGGAGACACTAAAAGGTGGGCTCCATATGTTAGCCGGGCCTGTGTCAGCGAAAAGCCGCCATATAGAGACCGATTCTCCTCACCGCCGCTTCTCCTGTAAGAAGACTTACAATGCTGCCATCACGAGTTGGCAGTGCAGATTTTATCACAGCAGAATTAAAGTGAATTAAAAATAAAATAATGCTGGCTGGCCACGAATTTCAGCTCTGTTGGTAATCTTTTCCCACTGCTTTTTAATCCATCAAGGTGGAAATAACTGCATTGGATTAAAGAAGACAGCACTTATAAACAAAATTGCAATTTCCTTTTTGTGTGACTGCCTGCTGTACTGGCATTTGGAATAATGTTACTGTTTTTGCCCCCAATTTAAGTAGTATTTTTACTTTTAAGAGCAGGTTCACTGGGAGGGATGTTTCACAAGGAAAATCCACCAGCCATTCAAGGCCACCTGTCAGCTACTAAGAAAACATTTGACAAGAAATAAATGGGTAAAACTCTTATTGTGTGTCAAATAACAGGTGAACTCTCAGAACGCATTTGCCTACAACAGAATGGAACCTGTGTTTTATGTCAGTCCCACAGTATCAGTGTCTTCAATTTTGTGTTTTTACTACATGGTCAAAATGACCACAACCCTGCAGTGTCTTTCTGAGAGGTATCTGCCTCACCTTTCCCTCTCATTATTATGTATAACATTTAAAACAGCTCTAAAGACTCCAGCTAGGTGTTCAACTAAGGACTTGTTTTCCTCCACAGCTCCAGTAAAAGTGCAGCTATCACCATGCTTCACTCAGCCAACACTGCCAGCAAAGTAATTGAGACCTCATCCAAAGACAGTTTATACCTTAATCTGCAATTGTCAACACAGCCCGCCTGCTGTAATGAAAAAGAAAATAAAAAACGAAAGTGGAGGAATAAAAAGGAATAGGCAAAGCAAGCTTTGATCACCCTTTAGTGCCTGATATAGAGGTAATCATGGAGGCAATTAAGCAGAATAAATGGAAAAAAGCGTGCCTGGGAACTGCACTTCACGCAGTGCCCTCGAAAAAGGAAGGGCACACACATTATGTATACCATTTTATGAAAACGACCCCCATATTTAAAAACTGGCATTCTGTTATGCATTGTAGCGCAGGGAACGGTTAAGCACCTTTTGAGTAAATTAAAAGGCATAAATTCTGTTTAGCGCTGATGCGGACGCCTCCCCAAGCGCAGGGTTTCTCATGCTGAGTGGAGCGGAGGAGAGACGAAGGGGAGGGGGGATAAAAAAGCCTTGGGTTGCTTTTCACCTTTCATAAATTCCAGCCTGGGGATTTTCTATACCTTAAAAAAAAGAAATAATAATTTGCAGGCCAGCATCTCATTGTTATTCTGTATAGATTGATGGTGGTCATTTACCCGGCTGGGGAAGTTAAGTGCTCCTGTCATTCCTGAAGAGCATAATTGGGAGGTTCCACAGGTCAGCGCCGGTGACAGTTTTCTCTTTTGATTAGTGTTAGAGTGATAACAAAACTTACAGGCCGGGTGATGGATGAGCACGTGCAGGCTCCAGGCGGCAGAGGTGCACGGGGCGGGGGGCAGGGGGCTGGGAGCGGAGCTCACCTGCCACCTCAGACCACTGGCGAGCCACCATTTGTGCCAGGCCAACTGTTAAACTCATGTTTAAAGCCCCTGCATAATATTGCTGGCAGTTTCATACCAATGTTAAACAGTCAGGAAAAATTGTTTTAAATGTTATTAAATAGTGACATTAATTAAATTGCGGTTTGGCCGAAGATACCATCACATACTTTATTATTTTTTTTAACCCTTTTTGGTTTTGGGGATAACATATACTGGCACCACTGAGGATAACTGTGGTTTGTAAGATTTAAACCATCAAGCCTTAGAAGATTTGTAATGATTGTTAACATTCATATCCCATAGAGAACCATGAAGTTTGAGCAGCTGCCAACTTCCTAGAATCTGTAACAGGTTTATAACAAAGAGCTACAGCAGTCAGAGTCTTACAAGCTGGATCTGCTTTGGATCTTCTTATCTGGTGGCTGGTGTTGGGTTGATCTCCTTAAAGTGATTGCATGATGCTAACCCAGAGACTCAGACTGAAGGGTGAGAAACCCTCATATCACCTGCTGAGCTCTCTTTTCTCGCGCAGAGCTGTTATCAGGTACACCTCCAACTGGCGAGCTGAAGCTCAGATAACCCAATATTACCTACATATCTGTCAATCTCTTTGTTCTATTCCTTTTTTTTTACCTCTTTCCTCCTCTGGCTCCCTTGAACACGAGAGTGGCTAAACCCGCAGTTTGGGCTTTGAGCCCAGATTTCTCCAGCCTTTCCATTGGCTTTCCCCCGCGTGATCTTTTCTCGTAGTCTCGACTGGTAGTGATTTTACAATTTGTTCATTTCACTGATCCACCCTTTTAGATGCTGTCTATCCAAAACATTCTGTAAGAACATTGGATCAGACCTTTTTTATTCCCCGTATAAGTAGGCAGACGTGGCAAAATTGGCCTTACGTAAACGAGCACGGTTTTATGCAGCCACAATTAGATGCCACGACGGCCAGATGGACTACCACTGGAAAAAAATTGGATGTGGTCAACTGGAAATTCTATTACGAGTTTGAATTAAAATGTAAGGGGCTCTGACGTTACTGCATAGTTTGCCATTCAGAGGGCTGTAAATCTTTGGGATATCCTGAGGCAGTAGTCAATCCCATTTGAGTGTTAATGAGTGAGGAAAGGGCTGCGAAGGTTCGAGACCATGGGTTAGCTGTTTATAAACAAACGGTTGTGGCAAAAGGGGGACTGAGGTGCATTCTGTTGTTTTTTTGTTATTGTCTTGTCACATGAATGGGACTTTTGCATTTGTAGAAGTGTTTGGACAACTTTTGGATAATGACTTTATTTGCTCATTTTTCCATTCACTATATTCCGTCTCTGTCTTCTTTCGCTAGATGAAGGCTGGAGAGGAAGATGATGATGACGACGACGATGATGATTTTGAGGAGGTGCCAGAGAAAGAGGGTTATGAGCCGCATATCCCTGAGCATCTACGTGCAGAATACGGTGAGTTTGTTCAGGTGCAGACACCAGCACTAAGACAAACACTCATTAGACATCAAAAAGAGTTCTGACTGCACTCACAACCCCAGTAATCTCTCGTAACATATCACTGAGCCCACCAGACCAATTAAAGTGGTGAGTTACACCACTTTAAGTACAAAGGCTCTGAAATCTTTTGTGAGGTGTCATGTTTGTTTATGGAGATGGACATAAGACAAAAGGGAACTTTTTACTGAGAACAACAGGGAGATTTCAGTTTTTCTTTAAAATAGTCATCAGACTTTAGAGAATAAAGTGGCTCAGTTTTAAAGTTTGGTTAAAAGTTTTGCCGAGAGGTATCAAGTTCACTACTACATGACTTTAAATTTGCTTCTCCATTACTTTAAACACTGATGTGTAACAAACGTGTAACCTGTAGTTTCCAGATTTTTACATACTATTAGGACCACCAAAAAAATGTATAACACCAGTAAGCTAAAAAAATAGCACAAATAATTTTTGATGGTAATGAATCAGTCAGAGCCTGGTTTAAATCAGTTAGATCAATTAAATCTGACAGTTACTGGAGCATCCAGTTAAAATCTCTTTTGACAGCTCTCTGTTTAAACATTCAGAGGACTCCATCTGTGTTAGGACAAGTGTATTGACAGGACACTCCCAACAAATGAGCAGAGGTCAAGCAGTAGAAGCTAAATACTGAAGACTTTATTAGTCACAAAATCTTGTCTAGTGTGATCATTAAGATTGAGTGCAATGTGAAAATGACTGAGCATACAAGGCTGTTGCTCAGTTATTTTATTTTTCAGTTATTTCAGCCTGACAGCCTGTTTTTTGCCATTTAAAAATATTTGTTGGCCCTTTTTTAAAAAAATTGTCACTTGGTTAATCAATTAAATCACTATTTTTTGAGAAAGATATTTGTTGATCTTTATAAGTAAAATGAGCACACATCCACCACAGGGTAAACAAAATATAATTTCTTCCTATTTCTGTTGTAAGGTTTCCAATTATTAGGTGCGTTTCATAAATGGAAAAAAAAATCCCTAAATATAAAATGTACCATAACTTTTTCATTGACTCCCTTTTTCATTTTATTATCAGCAAATTAACAGCAGTTTTGCATTGAAATGAGCCGAGGTGTGATTTTCTGTAAAGGATGTCTTTGTTTTCAAATTAACAAAACATATAATTTAACAAAACTGATCATGACAGGCCTAAAATCATATAATTAGTACTCTTGCAAAAACTGCATGTTTAATAGAGTTCTGTCTGTTGTCAATATCTATTATAACATCCTCTGATGAGCACTGTAGCCGACACACACTCTCGCACACGGTGAGATAATTCTATTATTTGCTACATAATCTTCCCACTGTCTCTGCAGCGGTATTAACTAAAGACTCATTAGGCTGTAATTTCCATGGAGCCAAGCTGCTTTGATTAGTAAAGTATGTAATGATCAGTGTGTCGGCCATGCCAAATTAACAATGCAGTGGTGTTAATGAGCTCCCATTAGCCCAGTGTCGTAATTTACAACGTCCACCTGCCCTTACTGCGGCTGGGGGGGGGGGCTAAACCTCTGGGAGCATCTATCCTCCGCACACAGCCGGGCAGGTCTATTCTGCAGACAGCACTACGCAAATGAATTAAACTCCACACTCATTCTATACCAGCTTCCACAGGAGTAATGAGTGCGCACCGTACAGTAATTGAGCTCCTAAGATGATTCCAGAGCTTAATGATTGAACATAATTTGGCTTTTGTGCATAGGAAATATTCTTAGAGCTATTAAAAGTGAAAAACAATAGATGAAAGCCAGTGGCAAAACGTTTCACAGTTTAACCTCCCCGATAAAGGCTGCGGGTCCGGACTAGCCAAGCAACATATGCTTCAGGCACACTTAAAATGTGACACAGAAAATATCATTTGGATTTACCGCCAACTTAACTTCATTCCAGATCTATCAATCAGTGCGAGTTAGTATCAGCGGTTTCATTTAGCATTACATTAAGCCGTCAAAGCGATTTCAGTTCATTTCCTGGTAATCTTTTTCTCCAACTCCTTTCAAAAGCAGTTTGCAGCTCTCATCCGGAGAAAAATTGTTTCATTTGGAAAGCATTTCTCTTTTTCCTCTCTTCCATTCTCTCTCTCTCTCTTTCTCCCCTTCTCTCTCTCTCTCTCTCTCTCTCTCTCTCCCACTCTCACTCGCTCCTTTCACTGCTGATCTTTTATCTATTCCTTTATCCCTGCATTCCTGTCAGGACGTTATCTCTTTCTCAAATTTACATTTTAATTACAAGGCCTGCTGAACTCAGGAAAATCAATAATGCCACCATTGGCAGCTCCACTCTGTGTCTACTGCTGGGGCTCTCTATTTCCTCTTATTGATTTATCTCTTTAACACCTGCAACTTTATTGCTTCAGACAAATAGCTACCATTTTGGTCAATTTGAACAGAAAAAGAAAGGATTTGGTCGTATTTCATGATTGCGTGGTCCTGAGGCTGGCTATGATGCAATAAGTCGCTGGGAGAGAGTGAGCCTGGATTAACTGTATGCCCCAGGGATCAGACTCAGGAAAGTGAAAACCTCTGCCAAATGTTTAGCTTCCTCCCTCATAACTACAGTCTGCGTTTTGTGTTTGGTTTTTTATTTTAGCTCTCGTATTGTCTGGGTCGTCATGCTCTGTATCTCTAGTAGAACTGAAGTTAGTTACACTCCAGGCTGACACACCAAGCTTTAAGCTGGTTTAACTTAAGAAGTTGCAGCTAGGTGTAACTTCTCACAAGTCAGGCTGTTTCTCATTTGGGCTCTGATCTTTTGTAACACGGCAAATTTACATTTGTTTGTAGATGAGTAAATGATTTTTTTTTTTCATTTTTGTTTTTTGAAAATAAAAAAAAAGACACCCATTTTCATTTTGTTCTAATTGGGGGGGGGGGGAGTCAAATGTTGACTCCGTGTAAATTAGTGCAGCTAATCAAGTAAGTATGCAAATCAATTTAAATGTTACAGCAAAATGACAATATTACCTCAGTAATAATATGTTTCTGCTTATATTAAGATTGCATCAACTGACTTTGCTGTAAACACAGCTATGTGGCCGCATAGTTGATGACCCCCATTCAGAGTGGTCAGGTGTTCCTTAATCAGACCCCTAAGAGGTTCACCCCCACTCCTTTCAAGTTTTAATTTGGCCACACTCCTAGGATTTGAGGCAGAGTGCAGGTCTGAAGTCAGTCTTGGATCTCAGTGTCACTTTAAAGCTCAACTTAAGCCTTGGCATACCCTACTTAGACACCCTAGCCCACCCAAGAGAGACATTTCGGCAGTGTTGCTGAAGTGCATGCAATGATGTCGGCACCCAGCATGAGGTTAAAGGTCATGCTGGGTGCCGACATCAAAGGTCCTGTATGCCATGGCTCCAATTTGGTAGCTTTGATTTAAAGCGTTCATATCATGAACAGCATTTCATATCATGAACAGCACTTTTTTAAAATAAGTATTTGATTTGCTATATAGTAGCCCTGGCCTGAGTAATGCAAATATGCTAGAATTCATATATTCATTTGTTACATTGGTATTCAAGTCTTCATCAGTCGTTCATGACATATCATTTGTTGCTTAAACAACATATTTAATGAACAAGTGGATGGTTACCTCTACTAATTAAATCTCTGATGGTGATTAATAAAATAGTAACTAAAATTTGTTACGGTTATACACTTGCTGTCTAAATGGTTGATGAAACCTGTATTTGAACAGGAGGCTACAATAATTGCTTCTATTGCAACATGCAGCGTGTGGGCGGAGACTATTAATAAAATGTTGCTACCTACTGGATGTATTTTGAATAGTAGTTAGCTTTGCAGTAATGAAAGCACCTAATGGTTGGAATTTTTACGGATGATTTTGTGAATGCGTATACATGTACTCATTCAGAAATACCAATGAATATTTGAAGCCTGTAAATGCTATTCTGTCATCCTTATTATGTATAATTGTTATAGTGTCAAAAATGCTCTATACAGTCCCTACATGGAGGCTAAGCTGCAAAAACAGCTAAGTTTGAATTAATCATAGCTGGGACATCACAACCATGCCCATTCAGCCTAAAGTAAATTAGCCCTTCCATTCACATCGAAGCGATGGGTACTGTTGTTACTGCATGCCATGTGCGGCAGAGTAATTTGGAGTGGAAGACAATAAAATGCTGCTGTTGGCTTTGGGGAAGCAGTTATATTATGGCAACCTTCCTAAAGATCCACGCATTAAAAAGGACTGGCTGAAGTTTATTTTTCCAAACATTCTTATGGATTTTAGTTTTAACTTAACAGTTTGCTTCACACTTCAGCCTGGACAGGCAGTCCAAACAGAGAGCTTTTTACTTGTGTCAGTTTAAAGAAAAGCAGTTTGAGTTAGGAGTAAAGAGAGTTTGGAAAAAGCTTTGCAAAAGGGAATTCTGACTTAATTATGAATTTGGCTCATAAAGTAATAATCACAGATGTTAAAAGCTGAGCACTCAAAGACAGCTCACTGCTTTTCTTCTCACTTTGTTTTACTAGGTCTCGATCCATTACCTTCCACATCTACCTCTGAGGCCAAACCAAACCCATCAACACCTGTGGTCAGACCTGTTGCTCCACCCATGCCCCAGACTTCCTCACGACTCAGAGGGAAGTTACGTGACGAGGAGCAGGACCCCACGTGTGCAGCTGCAACTATCCGTGTCCTGAAAGAGAGACTGTCCTCGGCACCACCTACAAGGTAATGAAGCAAATTATGGTCGTATTCAGGTCATGCTAAAGAAAGGGACAGTGGTCTGTTTTCAGTAGCTTTTAAAAATGCTTTTAATTAAACATGGAACTTGCCACTACAGTTTCATTTTTGAATATTGAACTACGTAATGGCCTAAATTCCAGATTTTTGTCAGGGGTAGTTTGATGTACTTGCTTTGGACTACTTGTCAGCTCAGTACAGCCACAAGTGTTATGTTTGGGCAGTTTGCATGAAACAAAATAGGTCAACTACATCAAACTGCGTAAGAATTTTCACTAAAACTTTTCTCTTTACTAAAACCTTTTCTGGAATGAAACTGAGAGAAAGTGAAATAGCTTATTATGTCGTTTCAATAATTTAATTCTATATTGAAGAGATTCATATAGCTCATCTGAAGGGAATTGAGTCCAAGTGCATTAAGGCATTTTGGTATTGCCCTCACCAGTCCTTTTTTGATTGTATCAGTGTGGCTGGAGGCTCTGCTGAAAGCACCACCAGCAGCAGTGAACAGGGGCAGGAGAAAGGGAAGGCTCCTGTCATTCCGTTCGGCGTAGACCTCTACTATTGGGGAGAAGAGCAACCTACAGCGGGCAAGATCATCAAGTAGGCCTATTTATACCTACAACACAGCTCTGAAAAATAATTTCCTCTTTCCATTTCCTCACATTCTCTCACGCTGCTTTTACTTACAATTTATATGAGGAATTCACTTTGCTTAGTTCATTGCACATTCACAAATGGTGTTTTTTTTTCATGCCAGCTTCATTCACTTCATTCTCTTTCTGAAATGCAAAAATATGTCAGAGAGGAGGTCAGCGTTGTTGATCATATCCAGTGGCCACTAGGGAGCACTATTGTCTGTTCAAATGACTTCAAGTGAATCCCAATCTGATAAAATTAAGAAATTAAATCATTTGTCTGAAGACCAAATTATTTGTTTACAGCTCTTACTGTTTTATTGCTGAGCAGTTGAACAGAATTTAGTCCATCCTTGTAAATGTTACATTTAGGAACAAGACCTAATATGAATGAATCAACAGTGAAGATGGAAAAGGAAAACACCTACAATGCAAACTTTGTTTTTTAGATTTTCAGATGTTTGATTTTTGCCGTTACATTTCAGTTATCTGTAAAGAAAAAACTCTTATTTAAAGTATGTATGGAAATGCTATGACTCAAAGGGAAAACTGGGAAAAACTGTCCCCAGTGAAAAGGAAGTGTAAATAAAATTAAGATGTGTGAACAATAGAAAGCAGGATGGCGGAGACTGTTTGCTTAGACTTTAGCACACTTAGTCTGAGAGTAAAACCCTCTTGTCGTCTGTGGTTTTCAGGAACACCTCTCAGCACCAGTTCTGGGTGCCGCACGAGGTGGAGGAGGAGGTGGAGAACAAAGAGCTGTCTGCACAGATGAAGTCCAGGTACATCACCTTTGCCGGCAAATTCCAGCCCGTGGAGCACAAGTGCAAAGCCCCAATGCCTAATGGCTCACTGTGTGAACGCCAGGACAGAGTCAAGGTGATTGTTTTATAATCACAAATCATTTGATGGTTAAGTGCCATGGAGCAATGCCATTGAAGAACCGCTTTTGGTTCCCTAAGGAATCTTGGTTCCGTGAAGAAGCTTGATGTATTTCAGCAGTCATTTTTGCAAGTGTGAAGAAACGTTTAAAGTAAAAAGAACCTCCACATAATGTCAAGGTTCCATACCAGTTAAAGGCTTTTCCTTTGTGGTTTGGATGTGGTCTCATCTTTTTTTTTTTTTTTTTCGTCTCCATTTTCTTTTCAAGTGTCCATTCCATGGGCGAATAATCCCTCGCGATGAGCTTGGGAGGCCAATTAATCCAGAGGATGCCGCTCGTCTAGAAAAAGAGCAGTGGAAACGTAGGGAGGAGCAGCCAGGTAAAATCAGTATTGCCATGTGAAGCTGTCTTTTGTATTCTTCTTATTTTCATCTTTCTAAAGTTGAAAAATATATTGAAAAATATTATTTGTATTATTTGCACAGTTTTAAAGGATTAACTCATTTACTTTCTCGGACAACAACTGCAACTTTTAAGGTTGAACAAGATAATGATTTCTGAAAAATGCATAATGATATTTTAAAATGAATGAGTGTGAGTCTGAAGGAGCGTATTGTTGCTTTCAAGCTGTCGAAATTGAATGTGTTTGGAGTAGGCCACTCTTTCAGTGTTTTTCGAATCCTTCCAAAAACAGGGCAAATCCTAAAGACAGTTTACTTCTGCTCCTTCATCACAGCGCTCATTGAGCAGATACGAGACAAATGACAGGGCAGTGGGTGGATGGCCTGGGAAAGATGAACTGATGAAATCCCAGTCATCATCAATAGCCTGATAATAGGACAGGCAGCATCTCACTCTGTCCCTCTTTCTCTCTGTCAGACGCTCGCTCTCTTTCTGCCTTTTGCAGAGTTGAGCGCTAAAAGCCAATTAAGCGGCAGCTCCTCGCTGTCAGTGGAGCGTCGGATGTGCTTTTCTCTGACTGCAGTGACTTGTTAACAAACAGGTATCTGAGGCAGCTGGCTTGAGAAGCCTGCTGACCACTGGCTTGTGAAATAGCATCTTTTGTAACTAAGTACGCTATCGATCCCTGCCCCGGCTCCATCATGCCCTCTGCCCGTCTACATGCCGGTCGTCACGGTAACCGCAGGGCACCCCGTCTGCCCTCACGTGCTGCCAGCGTGCTCGCAGCAGCCGTGGAGGTCCATCAGTTCCCTGACTGACCAAGCACTCCCCTGCTGTGCCATTGATTTCTGCTCTAAACAGCCACTTTCAGGCCCCTCCACATTCACATGTGCCTGCGTTTCTGTATATGAGCTGAAGGACTGGTCCATTTTATACACCTTGAGATTTTCATGTGTGATTGCATAGTCATTTCATTATATGGAAAAAAGTAGCATCACCAGTGGCAAGTTTTATTCCAGAGCAACTTGCTGTACATTTGTGAACCTAAGAAGAGGTAAATGGTTATGTACTTCATGAGCTGTTAAGTAGGCATGTTACTATCATGAAGTTTTAGCTGACAACTATCTTTTTTTGCTCATTAATGCAGCAAATTGGCCAATTAGCTGTCTTGCTCCCAAGATGTCGATATAATTAGCTCAATTCTTGGCAGCTTAGTAGTTGAGGACAGAAACTGCTCAAGCTCAAATAAACAAACAGTACTCACCACAGCTGTCTAAAGTTGTTAAAGCACCAGTCAGGAAGTTTTTTTTCCAAAACTTCAAAAACCCATTATGGGTCTTAATAAATGCATTCTTATTTATTCACATTTGCTTCAACCCAGTGACTGAAAAAGCACCCAGTTCATACATTCTGGAATTCACATGGTGGAAAATGATTAAACACCCTTTCAGAAAGCCAGCTTCTCCAGACTGTCTAAACATATCAGTAAATGCCTTCCTCTGAAAAGCGAAACTCCGTTTAGATGCATACGCCAAGTAAATAAAAACGAAGCAGACTGATTACTGGACATTGATCCTTACAATTTACTGTGTTATGTGATGAACCATAATATTTGTCCTACTTGTGGACTGGTAGGACAAAATTCTGGCAATGCGTGATACTTTGATTTAGAGCCATTAACTGACTAACAGCTTCTTATGACAAACAGAATATGCAAGATCTTCAACCACAACAAATCCCTACCACAAGACACGTTTGTTTTTTTATTTACATGAGCAATTCATTTTAATGTTAGTTTCTAGTGTTTTGCTGAAATATATTTTTACTTAATTACTATTTCATTTATTTTTATCATAATTTTTCACACTGTTTAATGTGTTTATTTGTTTTCTAATTTATTTGACCTTTTGTTTAAATGTTGAACTGCATTTTAATGCATGAAAGGTGCTATGTAAATAGTAATATAAATGTGTTCTTATTACGGTCATGGTATCTTGTAATTTTATTATTAACATCAGAAGTCACAAAGTTAGTAGATGAAGATCCACCTGTGTGCAATCAAATTGTCATGCGATCTGTCAAGTAGGCCTGTTCTGAAAGGCACCTGACACCACTAAGCAAGCAACATGAAGACTAGAGTTTTATAAAAATTAAAAAACCCTGAACTTGAAATATCTCACAGAGCACCATTAAATCCATTATAACAAAGTGGAAAGAATATGGCTACAACTCGTGGCCTGGTGGTTAGGGAGTTGCCCCTGTGATCAGAAGGTTGTGAGTTTGAATCCCAGGACTGCTAGTGGCACCACTGAGGTACCCTTGAGCAAGGTACCGTCCCCACACACTGCTCCCCAGGTGCTGCGTTGCTGGCTGCCCACTGCTTCACTTGGTGAATGGATTAAATACAGAGAAAGAATTTCACACTGTTCACACTGTGTGCTTTGGTGTATTCACACGTGACTATAAGGAGCCACTTTACTTTACTTTTACAAACCTGACAAGAGAAGGCCGCCCACCAAAACACAGACTGGGCAGTGATGACAATCTGACATCAGAGATGCAACAAAGACACCAAAGATTGCACTGAAGGTGCTCTAAAGGTCCACTGTGGAGATAGGAGTATCTGTCCATAGGAACACTTTAAGCTGTTCACTCCACAGAGCTGGAAGGGTAGCCAGAAAAAAAGTTTGCCCTCCAGCACATGTTGGACTCCTCAAACACATGGATGGCTCTCTGGTCTGGTCATTAGACTAAAACTGAACTTTTTGGCCATCAAGGGAAACGGCATGTGTGGCGCAAACCTAATACTTCCCATCACTCTGAGAACACTATTCCCACAGTGAAATATGGTCGTGGGAGCCTCGTGTTGTGGGGATGTTTCAGTAGAGGCAGAAAACTGGATTGAAGGAAAGATGGATTGCACTAAATATAGGGCAGTTCTTGAGGGGAAAACCTGCTTCAGTCTGCCAGGATTTAACCTCCAGCATTCACCCTCCTGCAGAACAATGACCCTAAACAAACTGCTGAGGCTACATTGGAGTGGGAAACATTTAAATGGTTTTGAGTGGCCTAGTCAAAGCCAATACCTCAATCCAATTGGGAATGTGGTATGATTTGAAGGTTGCTGTACACCAGCACAACCCATCCAACTTGGAGCAGTTTTCCTTGGAGAATAGGCAAGAATCCCAGTGGCTAGATGTGCTAAGCTAATAGAGACAGTCCAAGAGACTTGTAGCTCTAATTGCAGCAAACAAGTATTGGTTTTAAGAAGTGAATATCTGTTCACAATTTAAAAATAATTGCACCTTCAGAGTGGTAGGGATATTGTATAAATAAGGTGGTGCCAAAAATCCACTTTAATTCCAGGTTATAATGCAGCAAAACAGGACAAACACCAGGAGGGACACTTCAGTGCAAAGGTCTTAGACACCTGTGCAAGTTGTTTAAAGCCATTTTTCTCAGCATGTGACAATGTCTTTCTTTGAGCAAACTTAACATTACAATAAATGCAAACGAATGAGAAAGCCGCAAAAAGTATCAAGATTTGTCGTGCATATAAAAAGTAGTTGTGGTATTTTGTGAGCTGGTAAGGTTTGCAATGTTATTTGTATTTTCAGTCATGTATTTTTAGTTATTTTAGTTATTTATGTAGTATATTTAGTAATAATGCTCATCTAAACCAGTTTTACATTTTATTTCAAAGACCTTTGCACAGTATTGTAGATTCATGTTTACATAAAGTTTTTGGATACCTTTCCATTTTAAATTCACATTACTGTGGATAGATAATCTAGAAAGCTCTGACTGGTCCAACAGGCAGGATGACAGGGCGGCAGCTGTCCTCTGCATCATGCACTTGTGTATGTTCATGCATGTGTGGGGCCTGACACGGCCGCAGCTGGAGCAGACATGAACTGTTGACAGAGAAGAGGGCCCTGCTGCACAGCTTAAAGTTAATCAGCGGCCCCTTCTCTCATCTTCACAAAAGCAACCCCTCCCTCCTCCCCAGCACAGAAGGTTCACAGCACTCATGTAATGGGGTCTTCCTCTGCTGCCTCCCAACACTAAAATTAATTTGGACCTCAAAAAGGAGTCAACCACCAACCACTTAGTTTGTGTGGGTGGGGGGAAAAAAACTTGGTACACTTTTATTTAAGATCGTTGCTGGTGTCATGGTGAACTGAAGGTTACTTGTTTCTGAATGGGACCTATTTTACTTCTTAATGTGCTCAAGCTGCACACAGTCCAGGATGCTGTTTACTAGACTTTAACATTTATGAAACCATGTTGGAATATTATTTATTCTTAAAACAAGGGGAAAAAATCCTAGTTGCTGGAGCCAGCAGTGGATAGACAGGTGTGTCTAAGCAATCTGAACTGTTTATTTGTTTTTTTTTTTTCAAAGTTTGAATATTATAAACAAAAATTGTTTTGTTTGTTTGTTTATTTATTTGGGGCTCAGATTGGCGCGACCCAGAGCTCATGAGGGAGATCGAAGCAGCAACAGGCGAGGACCTGGGCTCCTCAAGAATGTATGGAAAGGGAAAAAAGGCCGGGAAAGGGAAGGGAAAGAAAAAGCACCCCAACCTCACAGACTTAAAGCAATCTGCCAACACTTCCCGCTCAAGGCTAGAAAAGAAGGTCTTCAATAAGTAAGTAACTGTCTGTCAGCACTGAAAAGTGAAACATGTTTTATACACACACGTCACTCTGGATGTTGAGTGGATGTTGAGTAGATTTTACAGTACACTCAGTGTTGCAAGTGATGAACAAGGGGCTTAGTTGGTTTTGTGCTCTGCCTGTTGCCAGACACATTAAAGCTAAAGCTGTTTCTTTGCAGGAGCTCCATGAGACGAATAGCAGAGGTCATGAACAAGATGGACAAGAGGAAACATGAGAAATTCTCAAACCAGTTTAACTACGCGTTTAAATGAGTTGCAGGATGACATTCTCCTGTCATCAGCATTGTGATTTATTTGACATTAAAAAGAAGTAATTTAATCTCTGACTGACTGAACTGTTAAAATTATGTACATTCACCTTCAGAGAACTTCTCAAACAAAATTGGTAGCTGAACAGTTTTTTTTGTAATTTATATTGTCTTTTTATATGTTTTTTATTTTGTGTTTTATTCTTAAATGCAAAATTGTGATGTCTGACTACAGTAAGAAATGTTTGCCATTTCAAAATATTTTTGTCTGATGAAATGCTCAATTTAACTTATGACAAAGAAATCTTAAGACATTATAAGCTATGTTTACAGACTCATTTTAAAATAACTAAATATCAGTGATTACATGTCTTTATTACTGTGATTTAACTTGGATGAATTATGTTACGTTTGCCATTCTAGGCCTTATTCAATTTTATTTATCAATTATTTGTTTTGTGTCTTTTGATATGAAGTCTGGTGTGGTGCTCTTTAAACTGCAAACTCCTGTTTGAACTTTGATTTTTATAATAAGTCTAATTTAAATCCATACTCCCTCAGGTCTAATGGGGTGGAAATGTCAAGACAAATTCACACTTCCAGTGTTCATTTAGAAGTTGCCACTGCTTGATTTGTTTTTTTGTTTATTGTGAATAGAAACTGGTTATAGCATTAAGGAGTTACTATTTTATTATAGAGCATTAGAGTATAAAATGTTTTCAGGTTGAGATTAGTACTTAATGTCTGTATGTCGGTGTTGTAGAGTAGAGGAAGCAGAATGACTCTGGTCCACCAGAGAAGCTTGGAAGAAACCCAGCATGGTGAATGTTCATTCTCTCCATTCATGGAACTTCAAGTGCAGTAGATTTGCTGTAGGACTAAGATGAGGATTTATTGTGCAGTAACTGGACCCCAGAGGAATGTCTCCTGAGAAGCTGATCAGAGGGACCCAGCAGGTGGAATGGTCATGAGGCCCAAAATCTCAGTCCATGGTCAGAAATACCTCCACCAATATCTCCTTCGCTTTAAGTAACACATTAAAAATCACATACATTCACTGACAACTGACCAAAACAAGGATAACTCACTACCCAAGGCTTAAAATTTTTCACCAAGGTCTAAATAATAGCCTAGTAAAAATCCACACTATGCCTTATAATCCAAACTAGAGGAAAAGTGACAGATCAACTACTTCCTTCCTGAGAAAGCTTCCAGCTCTGATCATTTCAGACTCCGTTTTCTTGTTGCCATTATATTTCATTTGCAGCTCCTGGTGCACAGCATTTCTGGACTATTGAGTTAAGCACCAGTAATTAATCATTTTTATGACGTAAATAAAATCGAAAGAATAATAAAAACAGATTTCATAACAAAAAATTGCTTCATGAGTGTTCATATATTCGTTTTGGTTCAGCTCCAAAGAGCTTAATGGTGAAAAATTCTAAAAAAAAAAAAAAAAATTCCTATTATTTTAATATGTGCATTTTCATAAATAAAAAAGGATGTATGAAGTAATCGTTAGTTGAATGAAATGTGTAAATGTCGACCTTCACCTCAGTGTGTGTCGTTAATGACCGCATTTGTTAATTCATTTTTTATAATAACCGCATTTATTTATTAGTGCATTTTTTTTCATTAAAGAAGTCTGTCAATAAATAGTCAATAGAAAGAGGAGATTAATCTCCTCTGGACGCCAACAGTTATCAAAACAATTTAATGCGATGACTAAATAACCAGTAAAATATTAAATAAGATCGGAGTTTTTCGGACAAACCTCTGGACAAAAGTTTCACGTTTGTTTTCTGTTTTTCTGTTATGCAGTGAGGCGGCGGGGTGTAAAACCATTCCTGAATAATTAAAATACCTCATAATTAAATAACCAATCCTATAACAGCATTTACTCCTGAAAAACACTGCAAATGTTTTTTCAATAATATAACGTTACATTATGTATGTGTGTGTATATATATATGTTAAATAGATTGATCCATATTGAGCAAAAATAGCTTCAAACAAAAACATGTATTATTAGTTATAACCACACTACCAATAATAACAGTAATAAAATAATAAAAGTAAAAGTAAATGCTAAATACATCGAATGTATAAAAATAACCTTTAAGTGAGTGTATCTGCACAGTGTAAATGAGTATATTTGCAGTGTAGAATTCAGAGAGAGATTCTTAAAAATCTGCAATTTTATTTAAACATTTTTCCCAAAACAAAGAATGAAATAGCATGTAAATTCTGAAATAAATAATCCTAAACATTTAAAAAGTTTTAGATAAACCTTTCACTATTCATCTCCACAAAAGTTCGGTTCAACGCTCGTCGATGGTTCTGATACATTTTATTTTATTCCCACTAATTCCTCACTATTTTACCCCCCCTTTTTGCATCTGCATTCAGAACGAGGGCCTAAAACATTTATCCGAGATATTTACAGTCTGATCCAGAGAAAATAATGACATTTTACTCCTGTAAAATTAGGAAAAACTTGTGAGTTCAAACGGAGAAGGGCATAAAAGTGTGAAAATGCATTTCTCTCCCTCTTGTGTGAAGTGTTCCTACTAAACGTCTTCAGCAAGTCTGTTTCTTTACAGGAGAGATCTGGGAGAAGTGCTTCTGTGTGTGCGTGTGTGCTCAGTGCTTGGATTATTAGAGAGTGGATTCAGGTGTTCTAGGCCATCAGGTAATAAGAGCTACAAAATATATAAAACTAACTCAAATACAAAATAATTGTAGAGAAGAACTTTATAATTGAAGGTATATGACAAGTGTCATTCAACCTGGATTCAGGTACAGTGGAGAATTAGAGTTAATGTTCTTTATTCCAGTGCTTTGATCGTTTCTAAATGATCAAACCTATATGTTGATAATCAATCTATTAGGAATCATTTTACTGGGGTGCTGGCTTATTCTTCACGTACTCCTAAACTGTCCCGCTGTCCCTTATTACCTGATGTCCCATTCTGTGTGAATCCATATCTATTTGTCAAATTAGAGTGGATTTTAAACAACAGGGCGCCACGTTTAAGAAAACTTCCAACTTCCAAAAGCACGTCAGAGTATGATGCCTGAACACACTACGATGTTGCCACAGTAACGCAGCGTCCCGTTTCCTCCACCCCCTCGTGTCCTCCACCTCCTGTCCCCAGTGTCTGTGTGTTACAGGTGAGGTGTGTAAAAGGCCGGGGCGCCGTAGGTCTGCGAACCCAGCATGAAGGGCGAGAGCACGGCGTGGCTGGGCAGGAAGGGCAGCTGGGTGGCGCACACCAGCCCCCCCGGGCCGGGCGGGCCGTATCCGGAGTGCATGGCCAGGTGGCCGCCCATGGGTGGGGAGTGGCTGAGTGGGCTGAGTCCGCCAGGCCCGGTGGGCCCCACCCCGGGCCCACCTCCCGGGCCCCCACCGACCCCCACCCCGACCCCGCCCGCCGGCGCGCTCGTGTCCGCGCCCGGGTTCTGCTTCTTCCACTTCGTCCGTCGGTTCTGGAACCAGATCTTGACCTGCGTCTCGGTCAGGCTCAGAGACAGCGCCAGGTTCAGGCGCTCGCACACGGACAGGTAGCGCGTGGACTTGAACTTGTTCTCGAGCGCCACCAGCTGCTCGTAGGTGAAGGCGGTCCGCGCGCGCCGCGGCTTGCCCGACTTCGAGTCCGAGCCCGTGCGCTTCCGTTTGGGTTTATTCTGCTGCTGTTGCTGTTGTTGTTGCTGTTGGGACCCCTGTTGGCTCACGGGCCCGTGCGCGTGTCCGTTGGCGCCGCCGGGGCTCGCGCTCTTCAGCAGCGTCGTCTCGTCGTCGTCGTCCTCCTCATCGCGATCGCAGTCGTCGTCGCCGTTCGTCGGGAGCGCCCCGCCGTCGCTCACCTCGCTGCACGCGTCATCCTGCAGGTCACCCTCCACCGGACCCCCCCGGGACAACTCGGGCTCGAGCTCCGAACGGAACACGAACCCGTCCTCTGTTTGGACCAGAAACAACAAACAGCAGATCAGCCCAGGCCTCAACTCACATCAGCTCTTCTAACAGATCATACTCAAATACAAATATCAGACTGTTTATACTTAAACAATCCATAAACAATCACAAATCACAGTTAAAGCAAGTTTAATACAGTTTATGCAAATCATTATAACATACTGCTGTTTTAATTCGTAAACACAATCGCAAAATCTCAAAATCAAAGTTAATACAAGTTTAATAAAGCAGAGCAACTCAAGCAAGAGTTTCTGCTTAAGTCAACTAATTTTTTAAGTGTTTGACAAAAATTATCAAAACTAAATGATCACTTTCATTAAATCAAATACTTTATGTTCAAATTCAATAATCGTTTTCCCTCTCAATTTGTGTTTAGAAATTCTAATGAATTCAGTGTACCGTTTAAACTAACAAAACTAATACAAAACTCAATAAACAGAGTTCCTTGTATACAAACATTAAAACATCATTTTCACATTTCAGTTGTATATTCTGCATCAGTAAAACGAGATTAAATTATGTATTACATTTTAACTTCAATGATTGGCTGTAAAAAGGTGCCTTTTTACCCAAACGTGCTCCTCATTAGTGCAAACACAGTTATTTTGAAATGTGTATTTTTTTAAATAATGTTTTTATCTTTTTAGACAAATAAAGGGTGTGTATTTTAATAATGGAATAGGACAGCTCAGGGTAAAAACACATATGTGTTAACAGTTATATTTTATACACACAAAACGGTTAGGTGTATCAAACAGAAAACGAAGAGTTTAAAGCTGCAAAAATGGAAGTTTAACGCCAAAACGTCTGTCTGAACGTCTGATGTATGAACTCAGATTTGAAATGTTTCGCTATTGTCGTTGAAGTTGGTCCATCTCAACATAAAAAATATTAAGTATTAAAATAACCCAATACCTAAATCACTAAACTGAACTAAATCGTTTATTATAGGCGTGTATATTTAAATAGCTAAACAAAATGTAAAACAAGTTTTTTTTACTTCAGCACAGAAAGTACAGACAGTGTTTTGACTGTTAATCTTACTACCTTCAGATTGTTTTGTTTATTTTTAATACAGAGTTAAATACTTTGACACAAACGTTTTGAACACTTTCAGTTTGTGGAGAATTTCCTCGTCCATTCATTCCCTTCGATCAATCTCGCAACGCGACCTTGTCCCACGCGGAGTGGGACAGACTGACAGGTTTAGGGCCCTGATTGTGAGCTTTTTGCCCACATCAGGAATGACTTCTCTTCATTTCTTCCATTCAGACGCAAGACAAAGCAACGCAACATCCAAAAAAAAGAAGGGAAAAAAAAACAATTAAAGCGGTTCGATCCCGGGCGCGCGCGGCGGGATAATGGGGGGCAGAACCGGCCCACCGCGGACAGGTCGATATCCTATTATCGAACTGAGTATATCTCTTTCAGGCAGCTTGCAAACTCCTCCTCAACATCTAAATTATAGGGGCAAATTTCTGATAATTACACGATTTAAACCCATTATACTGATTAAGGCAGATATCGACCAGCAGCCTCTAAAAACTCCAGAAGATGCCCCTCTCTTTCCCTCCATATTTTTTGTTCCAAAATTTCTTTGGGAGACCCTCTAATATCATCTTTTTTTTCATTGAAATAATTAAAAAAGTGAAATAGTTAAAATGTGCGATCCGTTTATTTTATTTCATTTTTTATATTAAAAAATAAACAAAAGCTGGAAGGAGTTTCAGCTCAAGGCACAAACATATAAAAGCGTTTATTTCGCCTCCTCTTTAACACACTGGTGACTCAGTTATCTGAGAACAGTGTTGTTAATACAGTGCAGTGAGATTAAGTCCCTTTGTGTTTAAACTCTGCAGAACTGATTTGGTTACAGTTAGACACTTTACAACTACAGGCAGAAAGTTTACAGTGTTATGTCTAGGCCCTGGGCCTACTGCTTATACCAAGCACCCATCCAGACCTTTTACTATAATAATTGTAATTAAAAGTAATATAGAAAAACTAATACATAAAATGCCCTCAGAGGCAGCTATTTTGAAGACTTACTGAAGATCCCGGGTGTTTTCCTGGTCTCGCGCTCCTCGTGGTGAACCTTCAGCCCCTCCTGGTTCTCCGCGCCGTACGGGAGCTCGCCCCCCGCGCGTCCCACCGGCTGCCTCTTGCTCGTGAACTTATTGGGGTCCAGGATGTCCAGCACGGAGAAGGACGTGGTCCGGTGGGCTCCGGCGGCAACGGCGGCTGGGGGCGCGTCGTGGTGGCGCGAGGCTCCGTCCCGCGCGTCCACAAGCGGCGGCGCCACGGGCAAGGGCTCGCGCTTCTCCCCTGCGCCTTCCGGAGGGGCGGCCACGATCACGGCGGTCTGTGCGGGAGGAGGGTCCACGGACATCTCACCCGCCTGCGCGTTCTCCCGGCTCATGGCTCCCTCTCCCCTCACTCGAGCCAACACATCGCGCTCGCGAGCTGCTTGAAGTGTGTGTGTGTGTGGAATGTAGGGGTGCACCTGTTTCTGCACGCTCCTGCCGCTCCAGGAGCTCAGAGCTCACGGGCTGGATGGTGATCTCTTTCTAGGTCGGCTCCTTTTTGGGGGGTTTAACCCCCCTCCCCAAACTCCCCTCAGGACCCCCACCCGCTCCCCCCATCCGTTTATGTCACGCGCCTCCTTGCGCTAGCCCTCCCCCTCCCCCCTTCCACCAGACGCAGCGGTTATTTACGCATTCATATTCCGCCGCGGCGCGTAATTGGCTACAAATTAATCCCGCGCATTAATCCCGCGCCCCTAATGGCCCGATTATCTCCGCGAGCGCGCGCGCACGCCGGGAGGAGGCGGAGTGAGCGATGATGCGCACGCCGTGATCCACGCAGCCCGTCAGCTCCCGTCCTGCGTTAAAGGCCACTGGAGTGGAAAGTCACTAAATAGGCTTATTTCTCCTTTTCCCTTTTCCCTGCCTCTCCTCGAGGGGAGGAGGATGAGGATGATAGTGAAGATGATGGTGACTGTGATGATCGTTGCGCAAGGAAAGCTTACATTTAAATAAAAGTATAAACAAATACCAACAACAAAATGCCCAGAATAAACAGTTCAACGACTGATAGTCTGATACTGTTTATTTGATGTCTTCACTGTTTCTTAACATGAAACTATTTTACTAACTTCAATTATACCTACTTTAATAACTTTAATTAAACCTAAAATTAAAAATGTAAAACAACTAGTTAAGCCGAGAAACGTTCGTTCGTAGTCTTTTTATCATTTTCACTCTTTTTTAATACGGCCCAAAAATGACATTCCAATTAACCAATTAAGTGCAAATAACTAATTAAGCAGTTAAGCAGCAAAGCAGCTGATTAACCAATTACAGCAAACGAACATGCCAATTAACTGGAGCGCCGCTTCCGCTCACAGTAATGAACACGCGCCTGAAAAAAACTAAACAAAGAACAAAATTAAACAAAAATCGGAGCGTTTTATAGATTTCATGGTTTTCATCACCTTTCAGTGCACAGAATGACCTGCTTCAACAAGTCCAACAAGTCCAGCAAAATTGGATTTTCTAGGTCGAGTGGGTGACACACAGCCTACAAGGGCAGATCTTTGCAATTACCGAGTGCAATGATCCTTTGGAGGGAAGAAATTAAAAGTTGAGCAAAATAATGGCTAAAACAATCAGCTGTAATTTTAGTGGGGATGAACATGATTATCCCATCACGAGGGGCCCCATGGGAGCTGTGGTCCAAGCTTTCATTTAATACCTATTAGCTCTTAATCATGGCTTCAGAGTGTCCAAACAATGACTTTAATGGGCTTTCACTCTCAAAAGCAGACTGTGGGGTCTGGGCTTTGTTACACTGTGAATAAAATAGGAGAAAATCGACATGAATATGAACAGCAACTAAAATGGCAATTTAACATTTAAATGTTCTTATTCATTGTACTTTTACAAAATGAGATCAGGGACACAATTAGGGTCCATAAATGTCTTAACTTCAACTTCAACAAAATTTAGTCCATTTCTTTAGATAAAGCTGGTTTGCTGGAATAGGATAGCTTTATTTATTTGTTTATCCATCTATCCATCTATCCATCTATC
>JBBIGA010000032.1:16746036-16758270 GCA_037576975.1 Alestes dentex
CTTTAGATAAAGCTGGTTTGCTGGAATAGGATAGCTTTATTTATTTGTTTATCCATCTATCCATCTATCCATCTATCTATCTATGACCATCTTCCAGTTGGGTCATCAGATATGATATACTTTTATTTATGTGAAGTCTTATTTATTCCAATTTCAGCAGATTCTCACTAGTGTGCACAAAGAAATACTGAAAATCAGTTAATTAAACTACTAAAGTCATATTAAGTGTGCAATAGAATAAAAGAGGCTTTATCAGTAAGGGTCTATGACATGATGTCCCATATTACCATATCACACACTGGCCCACATGACCTGCTGCCCCATTATACCCGAACCTGCAGCCTGCTCAATCAAATTATGCTCTACTATTTGCATACAAATGATCCCCTTTGCTCTACAACCTCTAACAGGTCATGAACTGAATGTAACTTTCAGTTATCAGGGATACATACAACCTCTATATTACAACAGCTAAGGAAGCATTTACACTTTTAGAAAAAAAATTCCTGGCCACACAAATACACTAGGCTTAAATCAACTAATAATCATATAAACTGGTCTTAGACTTGCATCTCCCTAAATACTGAAATTTTGCACCAGTGCATATATATTAAAACGCAAACAAACAAACAATAAATAAACAGATAGTAATAATAACAATAACCGATTATTATATCATAATTATTTTAAAAGGTTGATCAGGAAAACATATTTAACTTGTCATCCTTCTTTGATTACAGGGTAAAAAGTGTTTCACTTCTTTTCAGGTTCAACGACAGCAATGATCACACAGCAGACAGAAAAAATGTCAAAACAAACACATACACAACTAAAAATGACCAACTGACTGTTGTAGTCTTCTCAGAGACTGCAGGCTTGGAACTGAGCCAGGCTGGATTTCTTGAGACACTGGGGGGAGAAGCCTCAGCGCCATTAATGAGCTTAATTAAGGTTAATGTGCTCCGCTCAACCCCCTGATTATTGAATTAATCTGATCACACAAATGAATCATAATTACAATAAGTAGAAGCTCAAATATTGTCCGACCACAAGGGGACCGTCTCCTGCTTCACAGGACAGAGAGAGAGATAGGAGAGAGAGAGAAAGAGACAGAGAGAGGGAGGGAGGGAAGGAGAGAGAGAGGAGAGAGAAACAGAGAGAGAGAATGAGAAAAAGAGAGAGAGAGGGAAGCGAGAAAGAGAGGAATAAAGAGAGATGGGGAGGGATAGAGAGGGAAAGAAGAAAAGAAAGAGAGAGAGAGAAAGGGAGGGAGAGAGAGGGAGAGAGAGAAAGAAACAGAGAGAGAAGGAGAGAGAGAAAAAGAGAGAGAGAAAGAAGAGAGAGAAAGAAAAGAGAGAGAGAGAGAAAGAGAGAAAGAGTGAGAGAAAGCAAGAGGCTTTAGGTACACACAGACATGCGATCTATTCAGCAGAACTCGACCACTGTGACGTTGATTAGAAGTCAAGAGCTACAGTTATTACCTCCAGACATACAGGCCTAGATCATGAATGGCCATGGGTGAAACTGGGCATTTTTTCCAAGCATTTTCAAGCATGTCCAAAACAGCAAATGACTTACTCTAACAGACAGCAGCCCCGTGCTCTTTATAGAACACAGCCTCTCTTTCTTTACGGGGACAACACCGCTGTAACATTCCCTGTCATTTTGCTTTGCGGGTAAAATATTGTGTTCTTAAAGGGGTCTGAGAAAAGACAGCCTTTAGTCGAAGCGGCGGCAGCAATCTAACGATTTTAAATGAGCTCAGAGTGGTAAAAACCTGACAATTCCCCATCACGGTGGCAGATGACGGTTAAAATGACCAGAAATCAATATTCTGACCAGGTGTCTCCGACTGATAAGGGCCGCCAAGACAATGTTGACTATTAAGCTCGACAGCTTGAGATATTACACTATTAGTTATGCTATTTTTAATAATCTATAATATTTGCACTATAGTTAATTAATTATACGGGTCAGATAATATCTAAAGCTGGGATGAGGTCGGAGGGGTCTATTAAGGCTGGTAATGAGAAAGGAGAAATCTAATCTAAGGGACGAAGGGGCTGTGAAGGAGCAAATATACAACCGACTGGATCAAATACGAAGTACAGGGCTGGAGAAAGGACAGAGGAAAAGAGTAACAAAATGCATGCAAATAATGAGGGGGAATCATTTTAAGTTGTTTTAGATTTAGGAGTCAAATATCACAGTGAATGTTCTTGGTCGCAACATATTTATAAACCAAAAATGTTAAACCGTTTTAAGCATCGTTAATGGAACAATGCTTTTCTGAATCTAGAAATGCTGGGCATCGTCTGGTTCAGTGGTTATTTTAATACTACTGCGAAAGGGTTTTCCTGAAAAGGAGGCACAGGCTGCTGTCTGAGGCGGGCCAGCTGGGGGCACGCTTCTCTTTGTACCAGAGTCATCTCACACGACCTACTTAATGCACGCACCCAAGGGTACAATTAGGTTGGATTATTGCACGTGAATATGGATAATCATATGTCTGTGTACATTTGACAGCAAAATGCTGATTTAAATAGCACATTTGTGATAGCCTAACTAAAAATGAGAAGAAGTCCACAAAAACGGTTGATTAGCCGATTATTGAATACAAAAAAAGGTGACTGATGATTCAAAAAATCTGATCCTAACTGTGTTAGGACAGGTAAGTGACTTATAGGCACGGATCTGTGTCGTAACTCGAGAACCCCCTGTACATCATAATAATTACATAAAATTATGTAAAATTGCTGTAAATTCACTGAAGAAACATTTCAGTCATCTTCTGTATTCCTTGGACTCATCATTCTGGAAGCTACAGGACAAGCCTCATGTCTAAGAAGGTAAAATGTTGAATTTTACCGTATGGGAAAGTGGGCAGTACTTTGAGTTTATTCTTGAGTGACCTGTTTCGGTTATTTAGCTTTTACTGGTATGTCTACAGTTAACTGCACAGGGATTTTTGTTTTAACATATTGCTCTCTTTCCAAAGATCTGCTGGAAGACATTTTATATGTTATATTATAATAATATATATTATATATCATGGAGAATCTTCCAAAGTATAAAGAACCTTCACTTAATGTTTAAGGGTTTTTCCAAGAACCTTTACATTAAGTAGAAGTTATTTAAACTGTACAATGGTTCTTTTCACTCATATATCCTATTTAAAATTTCCATTAAAAGGTTCTTCTGGGAGCAATTACCGTACTTCTGTGGCATCAAGGAAAGAACTCTTTCTGGCACCTTTATTTTTTAGGAGTATTGTAAACAAACCACCATACTGGAAACACTGCTGCCAGTTAATCAGATGTGGACTACTTGAGCACTAGTTTACATCACTCTGGATAAGATCATCTGCTAAATGCTATAAATGTAAATGTACATGTACATTACAATATTCTATTCATCCACAAATCAAATCAATTTAATGCACTACTTTTTTGGCTGTAGGTATAGTAAATGTATCTAAAGCATCTCTTCAAAACAACTGGAGCTATTCTTTTGGTGCCCGACAATGAATATGTTTCACCTATAGGCCTCACACTTATGGGAGCCTTTGCACCCGTAAGCCACTCACATTTTATAGTGATGGGAAAAACATCTGCCCAGGGGGCAATCGTTCTGATTTCTGGTCAGGGGGGTCTCAGTTATTGTGTCAGTTTGTGGTTACAGCGCCTCAGTCAATATGCAATACGGTCGTTTGCCTAACTGATAAACAATTTTGATGACAAGCGGGATTTTTCTCACCCGCGCTGGTGGCCCATTTCTCCACCTTACCTCCACCGATTGGGGGGATTTATGCACTGTGTATGTGGTATCTACTGCTGCACTTGCAGATCGAGCTTTAAATTGTGCCTTGCTCTGGGCAGGAGTAGTTTAAATGCATTAGAACCTGAAGTCCTATAAGCTTAATTAACGGACACAACGCAAGCTGTAAATCTGCTGACGAATCACACTTTTATGGTGGAGGGGTGAGAGAACAGTGCTCCAGGGTGGCTGCAAGTTCACATGTGAGAGCGATCATCTGATCAATCGGTTAATATTCATTGGTGTAGTTCTATTCCGAGAGAACAATCACTTCATGCTACACAAAATCCAAAGCATCTGCAAAGATGAAACTGCTTTTGCAATTAACATGTAAAGTAATTAACCAGGACAACATTATGTGTAACAACATCATAAAATGTATTGGCTAATGCCCTAGGCGTCTCTATTGTATGTGTTGGGGACCAATAATCTTTGTAAGATATGCCTGTGCAGTGAAAAATTCACAAAGTGTGCTGAGACACAAATGGATACTATTGTTAAATTTTATGTTGTAATTGTACATTAATTCCAAATTTTGCTTTTACATCATTTAAAAAAGCTGAGACACTCAATAAAAGGGTGATTCTAAACCTTGCATCTAAAACTCATGTATAGAATTTGATTTTAAAAGGGTGTCTATAGTCTTGAGAAAAGAAAGACTAAACGTTTTCAAAGTTTCACACTGGAGCAAAGAAAGGGCAGATTTAAAACTGTCTATGCAGAATGTGAATCTGATATATAGCAAAAGGAACAAAGATGCAATAAGCAAAAGAAAAACAGTTAACGCTGTTGTTTACATACTGGTGGGTTGGTGGACCATATCCTGAACACCCTGATTTAAAATGTTCCACCAATTAATGCAAAACTCACAGCAAAAATAGATTTAAAAATGTATGATAAAATATACTGCTATCATATCTGTGGCTGGTAATTATAATGACTGGAGCTTATTTTAATGGAAACCTAGAGTGTGGCCTTATTGTCTACCCAGAAAGCAGCGAAAGAAATGCATTCCTGAGTAGAACTGAATACTACAGATTCACTTCGTATACAGACAGTGGGTCAGTTTACATAGACACAACTGCTAACATGGAAGCGGGCACCTTTGACATTTACTAGTATATAAATGACTCCATGCAGCCAAGACCTGGCTTGGAAGTATGAATTTACAATAATATCACAAAGATTTTGTACATAAAAATGCCTTTTAGTTTAAATAAACATACCATATTTTGAAATATGATGTCCTCTCCAGTTAAGCTCTTTATAAGGCTACAAGCATGGAGAGAAAGTTCAAATACATGGAATAATATTTTTGAAATGTGTGACATTTCTATAGCACAGTCGTCATCTCCTTTCATGTCCATGTCAAATTCAATCAAGCTGCTGAAATGTTCAAACTGTGAGTTTTAGCATAGATAATTAGGACAAGATGTTCTGCTCCAGAGCAATTATATTGTATTCTGAACTGGTAAATTACATCTTTGTCAGTCAATAGGATGAAGCTAGAGCCAAATTATTTTATCTGTTGCCTTTTTATGCAATATATAACAATGTTTACTACACAGTACAAAACCTATTAGCACATTATACCTGTACTCTTTAGTGTCTTTGACTCTACAGTATTTCTAAATGGGGTTGTGAATGTTATAAGTCAAAAACTCCCTTGAAACGTGTACTGCACCATCTGTACCCGACCTCAAATGTTTAATCATTCTCAAACCCATTTTATTGTATAATAAATGATCTCGTGCACCTCCGCTACATTTTAAATACTTCTGTAGCAGGAATTCATTAGATCTATCATAGAATTAAGAAGAAGAAAAGACCAGTAAATCCATGTTAATCACTAAAGGTTGGCAATTACTGGCCTCATTTATGGTTCTACTGCCCTGCACACGTTTCCATGGCTATTGTTAATTAAAATCATCCCCATTAAGAGCCTAATTAACAATTAGCATAAACATAATTAGTGTGTAGTGACATTTCACTTGTTACATTGTTAAAATAATTCCTAGAAATTGCCCTTGGAGGAATTCTGTCACACTCACATAATGGCAGTACTTTGTCACAGCGAGACAGTGACAGCCTTTAGTGTTCTCCACAACACTCTGAACTATGACAGAGCCACTACTGTCAACCACACCAAAAGAACAATGTTCTCCAGCCCATTCAATGATCCATCGTTCCATGAAATGCACCTTAAAAGCTATACACTTCCAAATCAAACAGCCAGCATGCTAAAAAACAATGCAATATCAGAGATACGGGAATGTAGTCAAAAATTTATTTTTACTAATGTCATTTAAAATGTTTCTTCAGCTACTGGCTTCTTACACAAATGGTTTACAATCCTGAAAGAAAACGCTGAGAAGATATTTTTTCTCTTTTAAAAGTACAGTGTTTAAACATACTTTTCAAAGTCGTTTTGAATTTTTTCTTTAAATGCCTTTAAGAACAAACCAAAATCTTCATTATATATTGGAGAATTTGTTTCAGTCAGCACATGTGGATCTAGTGTTTGCAATGCCAGAGTTTATACATTATATTTGGCAAAAGTATGTGGACAACCTGCCTAATTATTGAGTTCAGGCATTTAGGCCACAACAATTGCGAACAGCGTATAAAATAAAACACATAGCTATGCAGTCTCCCCAGATAAACAGGCAGTAGAATGCGTTGTACTGATGAGCTCTGCGACTGTAGCCTGGTTGTGGCATGACACCTTTGCAACAATTAAACTCACAAAGCGCCACTGCCAACGGCTGAAGACTATAATGGGTATCCTCTGTTCCATCACTCACGGCAGAGTTCCAGAACACATTGAAAACACATAAGCACACGAGCTACACGTCAGGAGCTTCATGAACTACGAGTGAGGAGTTTCATCCATTTTCTTGGTCAAACAGCTGCACACAAGTCTATGATCACTATGTGCAAAGCCAAGTGTCAGTGGAAGTGGTGTACAGCACACCGCCATGGACTCTGGAAAACTGTAAATTTATTTTCTGGAGTGGTGAAACATGCTTTACTGTCTGACACTGATGGATAAGTTTGGGTTTGGCGGATGCCAGAGGAACGCCTCCCTATTACATATGTAGTGCCAACAGTAAAGTTTGCAGTAAGAGGGACAATGGGCTGAGGCTGTTTTTTTACAGTCTAGGCTCTACCTCTTAGTTCCAGAGTAATATTAACACTACATTATATAAAGACATTTCAACACAATGCTTCCAATTTTGTGGCAATATTTTGGGGAATGCCCTTTCCTGTTTCAGCATGACTGTGCAGCTGTGCACAAAGCGAGGCTCATAAAGACATGATCTGATGAGTTTGGTGTGGAGGAACTCCAGTGGTCCTCTCAGACCCCTGACCTCAACCCAACTGAGCACCTTCGGGATAAACTTGAATTTCAATTGTGAGCCAGGCCTTTTTGTCCTACATCAGTGCCTGACCTCAAAAATGCTGTTTTGAGTGGATCTACATAAATTCCCACAGTCAAAAATGACAATAGTATTCCCAGAAGAGTGCTGACTATTATAGTTGCAAAGGGTGGGGGAGCAACTCCATATGAGCAAAAAGCTCATATATGTGTTATAGTATAATGCACCACCAAAAATGTGCCATTGACTCTGGTTCTCTAGTTAACATGGGTGGTTAAGGAGTATTACAATTTCCAGTGGATCTCTTCAAATCAAGATTGCCTCTTTATTGTTCTAAAAGCACAGTATATCTTTAAAACAGTGATGGTGGTAATCAGCTTGTGAAGATCTCTGAACACACAGGAAGTCTTGGTTCTTTAAAACAAGCGAGGAGTGCCTGACAGCCAGCATTCTTACACTGACAAAATCTGTATCTGCCAATGGTAAACTGTTTGTCTTGGGGGGGCAAAATGCGTAGACAAGACAAATCTGCCTGGGGAAGACAGGCAACAAGGGGAAAGTTCTGTAGTCTAAGAGGAAGCTTCACTGTCACACAAGATAAGTGAGTGCATGTGGATTAAAGTTTGCGAGGAACAGATCTCTTCCTTTCTCAGAATGGGACTTCACTCTGTCCATCTAAGCCATCCACAACTTGCAAGATGGTTTTCCTTCTCCGCAGGAACAGGAGATGAGAGCGTGATGGATCACTCTGTTTAAGACACTGTAACCATACTGAACATAATGCATTATTTTGTGTCTCACAATTGTGTAACCATTAACTGCACTATATATTTTTATCATTAAACTCTATTTTGCCATTTGTCCTCTGTCCTGTGTGAAAGCTGCAAAGGTCATAAATTTTATGTTCCATTTGCTTAAGGTAACACAGGATCTTAGCAGAAGAGTCTTGTGTATATTTTGGTATGCTATTAGTGTTGCATCTCTCCTGACAAAAACGTGCTAGCTTTTTGCAAGGAAAACAGCCGGTTTCCACTACAGTAATGATAGGGCAATGTGGAGGTCTGGGGAATACAATAAGAACTGATGTAGAAAACTGATAGAGATATTATTTCAGATAGTCAAACTATTTTCATGACATTCTTTGCATGATACTTATACTTTGTGTATGATCACTGTAACAATATGTAAAAACTGTGTTTTTCCCAAAACAAACCTATTTTTATACTAATCAAACTGTGTATTTTTAAAGTATGTTAGTAACAAATTGTACAAATTCATACAATAACATTTTAAAGTCTCTAAAATTTCATTTTCGTGCTGTTGTGTCTTTTTGACACTCCATAAATGTACTTTTGGCCAAAAACTGGGCACCCCTGCTTTAAAAACACTTCTTGATGAAAAACGGCTTGATTAATCAATAATGGCTCAAAATCACACCACAGAGAACAATGTCATGACAGGTTCTAAAAGTACAAATTTCTGCCTGTGTTGCACATTAGACATAAAACCTTTTTTCATTTTTAATCAAATATGGAATTCCAGTGAAAATGGTCTTGCATTTAAAAGCCAGACTCATGCAATTGCATATGCAGGAGCGCGATGACAAAGGGTGAGTTCATTGCAGGTGACAGGATGATGCTGTGTCTCAGTCAATCAGTCTGACTAAAATGCCTTTGCAGTAGAGAAGCTGTTTATCAAACATTGCCTCTGTCTCAAATGGGAATTTCCAGACGGTCAGAAAGCCATGATTAATATAATAGGCAGATCGGGGACCAGTCCTGGGAGTCTATCAGTCTAAACATTTGAGTGACAAATAAAGATATGCATTGTGACAAAAGTTAATTTTCTTCCTTTTTCATTCTTGGTATTTTTAAATCCGTAATTGGGCTCTTTTGATCTGCTAGATGAGTTTGAGCACTAGTCGAACTCAGGACATTGCTGTATCTCAGCAGAGAAATCCCAGTATTCACAGCAGGCTTCACAGTAGGATAAACACAGGGAGACTGTGTTAGTGGGAGCTGTGAAGACATCTCAGGCTTTGAAAGTGGCTCCTGCAGGAGGTCTGAAAGTCTTTGCACAGCCAGGAAAGCTTGGTCTCATCTTAAGCCACACTGGCAAATTTCTAATTTCCGTTTGGTGGGTGAGCTGTCTAATTGCTACTTAGTTTCGCCAGTCAAGTAATTCGGCCCAATGTCTTAAAAGCAGCCACTAGTAGTTAGGCCTCCATGCCAAGGGCTTGGCTGAACAATACTGACATCTCATCACGGCCCTGCAGCTCCTGGAGAGGAGTGCGAATCAGGTCTCTCTCCTCTTGAATGGGCAAGCAATCTTCAGAAAATTAAGTCTGAAAACCCAGGGAAGAGCTGCACGATTCATCACGACAGACTCTGTCAGGCAGAGGGCTATTAGAGGAGCTAGCGCTGCATGGTTGCCGTGTTGTCATCTGTGCAGCAGCTGCATCGGCAAACTGATGCGCCTACCAGGACGGGACGATTCGCACTGACGCAAAGTTGTGTGCTATCATACAGCCACCACCGCTGTCTCATCTGTCAAATTGGCTACCAGAAGCCTCAATCTAAAAAAGATTGCCGAAGAAATTGTCAAAGAAACATGGGATACATCCCATGAAGTTGAGAATTAAATTCACTGTCATGTTAAACATGAACAGCTGTTACACATGCCTCCAATACAGCAGATACATCCACACATATTCAGTACCAATATAAAGATTAATGTCATTTTCTAAAGGTCCAAAGGTTCAAAATATTCCTGTCTAAAATAGGCCAAAAGTGCCATTTTTTATTTTTACATTGAATTTTTATATATTTACATTTTCTTAAAACTCTAGTGAATTAGGGAGTGGAGAGGTAAGATGCAGCTGGCAGAAATTAAATTTTGTTTCCATTAAGCATTACTAAGATTTTGGGATAAACTGTACCTATAAACCATGTCTTCTCTTAGTCAAAAAATGTGTGATTAGTGAAGCCACATCCTCTTGTGTCAAACTCCAACTTTTAAACATTATGTAACTTTAATAACGGCTCAGATCCACCCACACAGGATACAGTCATATTCTGTCATACAGCACTGAAAAGTATGATTCTTGTAGAATCTAATTATATATACATAGATACATATTATATACTTCTTTGGCACCAATAAACACCAACATTCCCAAATTGTGTGTGCTCTCTGAATTCTAAACAATGCAGTTCTGAGGTTCATTCTTAAAACAGCTCAAAATTATTTTTGTTCTACAATCAGAACCAAAAATATGCATTCCTAAGCATGTACTGAAGTATTTTACCAAAAATATTTTCAAATATATATTGCGTATATCAATTCATGATAGGTTTTATACCAAAATGACCTAAATAGATTCATAGTACATAGTGCATGTATAGTACATAGTGTTTTTGATTAAACAACAAACCAATGAGATTCAGTCTATTCTGTAAACAGTCTTCATAATGAAAGACGCATTTTAATTCCAACATCAACTATTACATATAACAGATAACTTTTATATGCAGATTATGCATAGTAGATAACACCTGGTGGGAGGTTCACCTTTTCTGCACTAAAGCTACACTGTGCCTGCAGCTAATATAAATGATAATCTATTCTTTCTTTAAATACATTACATTAATGCTTTTACATATTATTTGTATTATTTAAAATGCATTTGTAATAGTGATGTTGGTATAATAAATGCATCACTATCTTTCACAATTTACAGCATAATCCAAGTATAGACTAACAAGTACAGCGAGACAAGATGCTGCATTTTTCCAGCAAGAGTCTATGAAAGTGGCATGTCTCGGTCAAGGTTGTCCTTATATGATTACTGAAACATGACTACGGACTGGATACTGGAAAATCTGGACTGCTTTCCGCTTAACAAAATGAGATTCCTTGCAGAGGACCAACAAATGAACCTCAACTCTTTTTTTTTTAAATAGCGTATTAGTCTAAATTACCCTCTTTACCTATAAGACAGCGTAGCCATCAGAAGGCACTGTGGCGTGGAGTAAGGGCAGGATAAGAGCTGCTTAACAATAGAGGAGCCTTGGCTTAGCTCAGTGGGTTAAAGAGGCCCTGCGAGGAGGAACCTATTGATTTTAATTACACCGAACAGCCCTTGGGGACACAAGGACTTTGGCTGTTTATTTAGCCATTGCCTCATGCTGTGATTGTACAGGCCAAGATAAAATCAACCTCCTAATTATTACCATAATAAGCTAGAGAAAGGCTGCAGGCCTTGTCCTTTCTGTTTAAAGACAAACCACTATGAAGAGAAGGATAGAGCCATCAAGAAAGACTTGAAGAAATGATTTATACCTTATTTTCTCCCTGTCTGTAAACTAAAATCTGCAAAATGTGTGTAGGCTATTATAATGAGTTTACTTAGACTGTAATTAAATGAAGGTTGAATGTGATTCTTGAAAAGTGGTTAAGGTTTGATCACACTTGTGGACACTAAAGACTACAATAATGTGGTAAACTGTGTAAGTGAACACAAGTTGGTTGGTCGGGACCCCATGTCACTGATGCCTCTTGCAGAGTATATCAAGATTTCTGTGCCCCATGACTGGACAAGGTTTATTCCATGGAAGTTCAATTAGATCAAGATCTGATAATACTCTTGACCAAGGTTAGATGGTAGAAAAGATTGCACTTCAGAGAATGCTGAGCACAAAATTACCTGAATTTGGGCCAACCAAGTGTTCATCATGCCCTACTGCCAACATTTACAGCAGCTGAAGTGATTCTATATATATCTATGTAGTGTTTCCTCATATTGTAAGTCACTTTGAATATACGTTTCTGACAAATAAATGTCATGTATTTGTATATATATATATATATATCAAGTGTATATATATATGTATACAAATCAAGTGCATTTTAATATTCTGAATGAAGTGTGTGAACAAATTGCATTCAGAACAAGTGCTTTAAAAACTGTTGAAAGGTATAACAACATTCTCTTTAGGCCTATAACATGTAGGCGAACTTTCGGTGCATCCCTAATATA
>JBBIGA010000032.1:16758370-16777132 GCA_037576975.1 Alestes dentex
TATATATATATATGCATGTGTATGTGTGTGTGTGTGTTCTGATACAACTTTATTAATTTAGTCGATAGGCCTATTTTTTGGTATTTTTTCATGACTATTTGTATTTTAGATATCCCTTGAAGGAGACAGAGTCTACCAGTGCACACTACAGAATTCTGGAGGCCGTATGGTCCATGTTCTTTTGCCTCTGAGGGAATCCCAGTGCTTGCACAGAACACAACATTTCAGGATCGCAGCCCATAACCTTTAAATTCGACAGCAGCGAAAGCAATCCCCTGTCAGACAAGAAGCCCTGTCCTTCAGTTTGAGTCAGCCACCATGCCTAACAGAGTGAAATTGACCTGTATTAAGGCCCCCTCACTCTGGCTAAATTATTTGATCATAGGCCCTGACAGTTGTTTGGGTCAGTAATTGCTTGTTTATTGGGGGAGAGGGGAGCTGGTCAATGGTGGGCTGGGGACGGGCATGGAGGGCTAGCAGACAGGTCCCGGACCAGTGCTGGCTGCTGGAGATAAGCCATTCAGATGGGCTGCAGGGGCTCTATCTCACAGCTGGGGACCCGGTAATCTGCCTCTTTTTGCCATAGGCATCCTAACACAAATCCACACAGGTGCACACACAACCCCAAACAGGCCATTCTGGGCATATTACTGTCCTTACAGCTGACATGTACCTTGTACAATTTGATTATTTTTCCACTTGTACAATTACTCTCAAATGTCAATTTCATGGCAGTCAGTTGGAGAGATTACAATTACAGTGGACTGGTCAAACAGGGTATCATCCATGCTTTTCTTGTACTGGGATAAGAATGCTTGGAGTTTTGGGGCCTCCTTGTTGGAAAGTAACTGAAGGGAACTAAATAGCGATTCTAACCTTTGGATGCTTAATTTAACTCAGCAAGAAATTAAGAGTTGCAGAAATGGAATTACAAAAATTCTACATTTATACTGAGTGCAGTGTTAAAGCATCAATATTAAGGTGTAAATTCTGAAAGTATTAGCAACTGATTTGAATCAATTCAGCACACTGGTTTTGTACAATGGTGCCATGTAGCTCAACAAGAGATCAGTAATCCTACTGGAGTGATACATATACTGTTCATGTGCTCCGCAGAGCGTGAAGCAGGCTAACCCCTACGCTGTGCTCTCGCTGGCTGAGCTTAGTGGTCTCGGGACATCCACCACATGGAACACTTGCAGGGCTTTAGCCTCTGTCTCTGTCCTCTAGACCTCACAGGAACTGATACGATACACAGCTTAGCCATGCAGCCCACACCATCATCCACAATAGTGTCAACCTGCAGCTGGAAGCACAAGCTTTACCCCCATGCACCCTCTCAACCCAGAGTATGTACCCACGCCATCATTCACAAACAATGGCTTATATGCAACACATGCAGATAGTGCTGGCTTTCTGGTCCCTGACATCAATAACTGCGGGTTATCGGGTCTTGTGGTCTTGACGCCCTCACCGGGGTCTCTGTAAACAGCCTGCTTCTGTCCATGTGTTCCTGGTTAACACAGGCCCTCTCTATCCCCCCCTCCATTCTACTGCACTTATAGTAGCACCATGGGCAATTTATCTAAATCTCGCCTCTCCTTACACAGTTTTATCAAATCTGGCGGTCAGGTGGCTGGTGCTTGGCGTTGGCTTCAATCCTAAACACGGTGGCGCAGATTTTAATTTTGGAAAGATTAATGTGCTTCCCCGTCCTAATGCTGCAGCTCTCAGTTATCTCCCTCGATGTCTATCAGCTAATTCCTACAGTTCGGTTGTAAACGACCCACATTTGTCTGCACTTGGGGGCCGAAAACACAACCCAAAACAAGACGCGTCAAGAGCAGCAGAGAAAAAGGAATTGAGCTATTTTCACAAATTTCCTCTAAATTAGAAAGTGTCTGCCCCACTTGCACCATGCACTTAAAAAGCTGAGAGGGAACCTTTTTCATTACTGGGGAACATATCCCATGGGAACTCGTGCAAAACCCTGAAAAACCATTGCAGGGACACACGAGAAGTAAAAGAAACACCCCAAAAAAGCACACCATCTTTTGATCTTAGCATGGAAACCAAAGTAGCATATATATTGATGATATTTTATGTTTTTACACATAATTGTCAGCGTAATGGCTGACAAAACTGACCCTGACAATAAAATTCTACTTGAAAGAGGGCAAAGCAAAAATATATATATATATATATATTCAATAATATTTTCATGTTTCCATTCTTGAATTTCAACATAACATTTAACACACGGTGGTAAAAGAGCATTGAACCTAATTTCCAGACCACATATTACTACAATGGAGAATTTTTTAAAGAAGCTGGTATTATTTATTTATGCTGGATTTAGAAATGGTTAGAAAACAACACTCTTTAAATGCTTACAGGTTCCAAAGGCATTTTAAAGTTTAAGATTCAAAACAATGGCATGTTGAGCAGTGATCAATGTTTTTTTGCTCAGTGAATTAACCAGTAAGAGATATCAAATCAGCATTACTGTATCGTAAGAGTTAAGGATGCTTTTGTGTTTGAAAATACTGTTTGTCTCGGGCTTTCATTTTCATTTCACGATCTGGTTCAGTGGCTTGCGTCAAACATCACTATACTTATAAAACATACAATACAACAAAAATATCAAACTTCTAGATGGAACAGAAGTGTCCAAATAGTTTTGGATAGTTGGACTTGTCACTTTATAGTTCACTTCTTGAAAAAAGAACTCCTGAACAAAGAACATGGTACCCACTCTCTAATAACTGTGGCCCTAGCACAAAGGTTGGTTGAATCATACAGGTACACCATATGCAATCCATTTTAATTACTATACACTGTTAGTTGCACAGTCAAGAGTAAAATTAAAATGGCAATCACAATTAGAAAATTGCAGAGTCAATTACAAGACATTAGCCAGAGTTAAGAGCAAGGAGAAAATGTTGCATTTGCTCTTCATTAATTTGCAAAGGACACAGGACGACGAGCAAGCTACACCTTCATACGATATGGTGCAATAATTATCTTAATAGGATTCTTCTCCCTCATTCAGTTTCTCCCTGCTCTTGTAATAACACGATTACAACTCGGATATAGCATGAATAAATGATGCACGCTATTTTGTAGGTGACCAGGCAGCTCTCCTCTCAGTGCATGTTCCTCTTTGTGGAGAGCCGAAGCACTTTGCAGTGTGGACGAGAGGTTAATAATATGATCCCATATACATAAGTGCTGGCACGCACCCCTGCTCCTTTTCTTTGTTTCTAAAAACTGCTTTATGTTCCCTCTGCCCGGCCAGGTGTATTATGCTGACTGCAGAATGTACACTGAAGAATAAGCAAGTAGCCCTGATTGTTCTCTATTATCATAGAGACTTTGCATTTTTGCACTCGGAAATGAATTTGTAGTAGCGAGAGAGTGTTTTGTGATGAGGCTTGGCTCCAGAATAGGGGGCGGGGAGGGAGGTCATTGGCTCCCTTTTATCTGCTACATAATAAAATTACCACCTTCACCCACTGGTCTCTGCATTCTAAGATATGTTTAATTCACTAAACATGAAGAATTAATTACATATCTGCATTTAAAAGGATTTCTTGGCTGAGCACAGGATTTAAAGGCCCACACTGAGCATGTCACATTGATATTACCAACAAAAGAAGCCTTGTGTAATAGCTTTTCTTTTTTCTTTTTTTTTACTGAAGGACAAAACTTTAATCTTGCCGCAATTTTACTCCAAAATCGCAATAAAAGAGCATGCTTGGCTGGTTTCTTTTAGTTCAGCTTCTGAACTGGAAAGGGTGACATGAGAGAAATCCCAAGCAGTGATGTGGTCAGTGGTCAGTGGAGGACTCTCTGTCCTGTCAGACCCCTATGATGACCTCCATCCCTTGGTCCACTCTACTCGACTACAGTCAGACCCCCCCTGGAGATGCACTGCAGTGCAAAGCACATACCCACATGACAAAAATAAAATAGCCCATTGTCAGCTATGCATTGCTCATAATGTTCTTTTTGCTTAAAGCATCTGACACAATGAGCATTATTTTGGGAGAGTAGACGATTTCACCGTATCACAGATCTATGACACTTTAAGGTCAACCAACTCCTTTAAAGCTTTTTTTTTAACAAATGCAAAAGCCTATAAGTGTCATTTCATCCCCCAAAAAGGCTGAATTTATGTTGAGAAAACTATCACGTATTGTCAAATAATGACTGTTCCACTAATGGCACTGTTTTCAGTCTTTTAACAGCCAATTTAAGTCGGATGCATGAGCTTACAAAGCTAATATTTTTTTACGCTACGTTCCATTTACACTGCCAAAAAGGAGGAAAACTTTAGATTGTGTAGTTTATTCGCGCTTGCCGCCTCTGGGAATTATATAATTTTGTTCCATGGACAAAAATAATAACAGGTTGTTTAAGGATTACAGATGGTGGGAGATTTGGCAAAGTGCTGGTTTAAAGAAAGCCATTCAAGGCTCTAACAAAGCTCGGGGTAATAGACTGAGCCTGCCATTATCCATTCAGCGTGAGTAATAAATTACTCGACCAAAGCATGCTATATACCACCAAACCAAGATAACAGCTGAGAGGGGGAAATGAAATTCAGCTTTTGTTGAAACATTATGATTTATGTATTTGTAATATACCCCTGTGCTGTTTGTGTGAGTATGGGTCTTTTCTGTATGCGTATTTGTATGTGTGTGTGTGTGTGTGTGTGTGTGTGTGTGTGTGGTCTGAATGGTAAATGCACTAGAAAGAACTTAGTAATATAGACAGCAATGTTAGCTGTCTATTCAAGAAAATAGTCACTGAAATGAAGGGCTTTAACAGATTATGCTTAAACACATGCTACAGAACAACTTAGCCTATGTGGCTAATTGTAGGGCTATGAGTTTAAATCCAGCTGGAAACTATGCATCATCAGTTCAGTAAAATTAGTTCTACATTTTTGAGTGCATAAGTAACACAGCCATATTTTTGATGCTTTCGTCCAAAATGAGAAGCCTATTGTAAATGATAAGGATGTATTATAAAGATTTTGTCACTGTTTCATATCAAAACCATTCAACTCTATGTACCAGGAACAATGAAACAGAGCGATATATCCAGAATAATAGAGTCATACTGATTATATTGTTCAATTTCAGAATCTGACAGTGGTGCAATTGGGAAAAACACATCATGAAGGAAAATCTATACCAGGGAATAGAGGTCTCAATGTTCAATAAAGAGGCCCCAGCGTAGGCTTTTTAAGGAGATAATAAATCCCCAATCGAATAGTCAACTTTCACAACAAACAAATTTTAGGGTCTTCATATCACATTAAGATTGAGCCCTGCTGAATCTCACACGATCGTCAGGCCCTTGCTGCCAGGGGACACGAGCTAATGGCTGGAAGTTAGAGTAGCTGCAGTCAATTGACCTGAGGGCAAATCACTTGACCCTGGCTCCCTCAGGCTTGCTCTCATATGAGCCCTTTGAAATAGTGACATGCACATGCAATACACTTACAGACCCACGGCAACATAATCATTTCAGCCTCTCAGACAAATACCATACAGACAAACACGTACAAATACAAACAGGAGAATGGTCTACCATTAAAATAACAAAGAAAGATATGATCATTATGATAAGTAACTGAATATATTTATATTTATATATATATATATGTGTGTGGATATATATGTATATGGACATACATCATTAGTTCAGTGAAATCAGTTCTATATTTTTTGCGCGCATAAGTAATACAGCTATATTTTTTATGCTTTCATGCAAAATGAGGAGCCTTCTGTAAATTATAAGGTTGTAAAAATGTATTATAAACCAAAGCAGTGCATCAGTCTCTTGTTAAAAAAAAACAAAACAAAACACATGGTTTGAAATTCCACTCATGATATGGAGGATGCCATATGGAATGTTTTTTTGTATACAGACATACAGAGAGTGCGGACATATCTCTTGCGTAGTCCTGCTCAAGCTACCACTGGGCCACTGCGCTTTTCTTGATCTATCTGCTGTCCAGGTCACGGGATGCCACAGCCACTGAAATTAATACCGTGTACCATGTTTCATATTGAAGCGATCAAAGGCGATATCAGAATGTATTACACTGTGTTTTTAATATATCGTCGCAGGAGTCAGGCGTTAGAGCGAGATTAATGTGGCCCCGCTTGTCATCTTGGGGGCCGGCAGGGTCAGACTCCGCGGGTCCAGGCTTTCAAATGTGTGTGCTGATCCCTACAGCTCCCCTCTGCACTGCTTTCCTGGGAAGTAGAGAGGGCCGGACACACTTTAACAGTGAAGGAGGGACTACAGCTGGTGTAAATGGAACACCAGTGGAGCGTGTGACAAAATTTCTTTCTGCAGAATTAAAGGGAAACGTTATCGTGAAGCCAACGCCAAATCTATTCTTGATATGAAGTGTGGCAAACAAGGACGGGCTCTTTAAGCTGTTTACTGTCTAGAATATTGCAGTACTTCATCTGGTGCCCTTTGGCAGTCATTCCTCCCTCTTTGACTTCATGGGGTTTTGAGGCTCACTAGCATGTAGAAATAGGCAATACTACATTTTCTAAATGTAATTATCAATGACAGTTTTGCATTTTAAATTCTTGTGCTTTGTTTGCTATTGGCTGGTGCATTCAAATCATAAAAGGTCGCAGCTGAACAACTTTGCACAAGGATCAATAAACATTCCGGAGGAACAGTACTTCAGTAGTGCCTCATGCTCAACCACATTTCATTTTGTTCATCATAAAAAATGACAGCAGAAAGCAATACCTGGCACTGGACCTTAAGCTTTGAAACTGAACCAATTTTGAGAAAACTAATAAAAAATATACAGGCACACCAACTGTTTCTGCAGAACACTAGCACAAACAATAACACCTTGCAGTTAAACTCAAACTTGTCGAGCAATGTGTGAACGATTGATGAATACTATGGAACTACTTCATTATCACTGTGAACTCTTCCAGAGTTTGGCAGAATGTGCTGAAGGCTGCTAATAAAAACTGAACTTTAATTGGTAATAACTAGTAACAAAAATCTCTTTGCAGATAATAGGCTCAATGCCAGTTCTCTTCATGCCTGGCAAGCTTTTGGAGTCTCTGGTGTTCCGTAGCTGTTACAATGCTAATCAGAGCTAATCATGCAATAATTATGACTGCTGGGAACAGAGGGAATTCCTACCAATTAGCCAGGCACGTTGGGAGGCCCTGGCTGACACAAGAGGTGCCACGCTGGAGGCGCAGACAGTCATTAGCTCACTGTCACATCAGCAGAGCTTCCATAACACAGGCTGATCAGTGTTTTGCCTTGATGGATAATCCATGATGACAAAGAAACAATATCCACCATGACACATGGTTTTGTTTCAGTGGGTTGCTAGCAAAGCTGATGCCGCTACATACAAACACTCCTGGAGTGATTTTGGACTGAACAACAGTTCAAAACAGTTCAAAATCGATGTCTTCTAAGAAACTGTAATCACAAATGTTTCACCATTTCACCTCCACCCAGATTTAACTGCATTTTCCAAAACTCAGTTACTTTAACAAAGGCTGAGTTCTCCCACACTGGGCGCAATCATGTTATGTTGTGTCTGAAATATTTTCCTGAAGAAGAGGTACAGCATCTAAATATGTGTATTTTATTTGTACTAATGACAATATTCTCTTAAATGAAACATGATCTCTGATATCTCACTGGGTTATGTGGTTCTGAGACCTCTTCGTATCCAAAAATATTTAGTCTCACCCTAAAAGTAAGGGTTTCACATTGTAGTGATTATTTAAACTTCAACCCCACACATCTTATTTACAAAAATGGTCCTTTAAAGCAGAGGTTCCCAACCACTGGGCTGGTGTCGGTCCGTGAGTCATTTGGTACCGGGCCGCACAGAAAGACAGAATAAAAAATATTTTATTGACGATCTAAGTCTGAAAGAAGTTTTATTTTGAAAAAGAAAAAACAAAAAATGCTTGTCTCTGTCATGTGAAATGGTACATCAAAAATGTGGCCCACAAGCTAGCAAAAATGAGTAAAAAACAAACACTCTTTGTTTTCAGTTGTATCTATACTGGTCTGTGAAAATATTGTTTTCCGTGAAACTGGTCTGTGGCGCAAAAAATGTTGGGGACTGCTGCTTTAAAGAACCATCTACTGAAAGGTTTCACTGGGATCTAAAAGTGGTACTTTTATGGCACCACTCCATATAATCCCTTCTGGCACCTTTTTTTTAGTGTAAGAAGCATACGTAAGTATACATGTCTGAGAGATGAGAAACATAGGAACTTGCTCTGCTTAAAACAGTTGAAAATGAGTAGATGTCTTAGTGGAGCAGCATTGCGTTAGAGTGGCTATTTGTGTAGCATCCAGGTTGTGTGTATATTTACAAGGCTAACACGGGAGGAAAAGCATCCTCAAAACAAAATCTCTCTCTGTACCTACACCCAGTTTATCTCTAACACTCTTCAGCAAACATACAATCCTACAACTCTCTCTCTCATTCTCTCTCTCCCTCTCTTTTTCATAAACACACACACACACACACACACACACACACATACACACACACAAACAAACACATACACACACATACACACAAGCAGGCTGCCTCTAGCATGTGCAATCCCTCACGCAGCAGCGGCCCTCGCGATAGCTCTTTCGTGAATCAGTGATCCTCTGTGTTCCAGTGGCCCAGGACCGCCAGTCCCGCTGCCAGTAGATACAGGCTATTTAAATGCTCCATTGGAGAGAGATTAAAGTTTATGCAAGGTCACTGGGGATGTGATAATTATAATCACAGGTTTTTGGCTCGGCAATGACAGCCATTTGTTATTTTCAGTTGAGTAATTCCCGTGGCCCGAGGATGTTGACAAGCGTGCACTGATTTAGTGGCCTACGGACCCCCCTCCTCCCCCTCTACCAGCCAGCCAGCCAGCCAGCCAGCCAAAGCTGAGCCAGACCAAGCCAGAGACTGACACTCCCTGTGGGACAAACGCATCGTTCGGTTACAAAGAAATAAAGGGGGCGAAGGAACCCCTCCTTACGGAACACTACAGACTAGAAGCTTGGATTTTTCACAGAGTACTGAATCTGAAACTGGCTCAGAACATGTGGCACAATGACAATACCATTAACATTTCTGTTGGTCCATTCATTATGAAATCTTAACACAGTATGAACAGCAGCTGGCCAATATCTAAATATATATATATATATACATATACTCAAAATGTTTGTTACAAACTAAAAGTACAGTTTATGAAATATTTACAAGATTTACATTTCTTAGTACTGGGTATGTACCTTTTATACTTTAATGACAGTGTGCTCTTGACTTGCCATGAACTTAGATGATTTCATGAACTCCACCTGAGATATGCTTGCCTGAAGATGTGCCTCAAGGCATGGAAGAGATAAAACACACAAACAAAAAAAAACTAAACACAAAAAGAAACAAAATCAATATAAGCAGGACAAAAAAAAAACACATTGTTATCTTTGGCCTACTTCTATTGGACTATTCATTATAGTGTTGCACAGTGTTTTCAAATGGTGTTAAAAATGGAGAAAGTCACTTTTTCTCCATTAAGATGCTGTTCAAGAAAAATGTGTTCATTCATTGTGAAATGACACACGCCCAGCAAAAAGGTATGTTATTCCAAGATATCCCTGAATAAACTCATAGCAGGAGGCAGTGACCACTGCAGTCAATACCTTGCCTCTGGCATTCGGACGCCTTGTATCCAAGGTTAGGATCTGCTGCTTATTCTCTGCCTAATTTGTAGTGCAACTGTAGCATACTTCCCCATCAACAGCGAAAGGACAACTGAATCACCATCAGTGCAGCAGAACTGGGTGAAAGGAGGAAAAAAAACATTCATTAGGTATTCCACTCCAAAAGCCTTAATCCCAATTGGATTTGTGAAGAATTTGAAGGCAATGCAATTGCGCAATTTGCACACAAAGTGGTCTGAATTGATCTAAAATAAACCCTCAACTTTAAATGTGCAAAAAAAGACTAGCAGATAATTACATCATTTAGGAAATTGATTGCCGGGGAGTCAATGCAAGAGCTTTCGGAAACTGAAGATAAATGGCAACAGTGCCCGTTTTAAAGGAGCCTTTGACGATGACCAAAGAGAGATTAAATATTTCAAACGGCACTAAAAAAAGGTGAGGACAAAAATCAAAGCGCTTCGAGGGGGACAATGGAAGACAGAATTAGGGCCAACAAAAGATTTCATTAAGCCAAACAAGGCTTAACTACAAAATCAATATGTCATAATTAAAGCTAGAGCCATGCCTTTAGAGCAGAGAAAGAGGTGAGGTAAAAGGGACTTATTTGGCCTAAATGATGGTCAGGGTTATTAAGATTAGACGATAAATGCGTTCCCACACAAAAGAAACTACTCAATACACGCTATATTTTTTTCTCCTTTGGAGATGGACCCTCCTTTCAAGACCAGTATCTGAAATTAATAGCTGTGGATATTTCAGCGAGAGTGGATAAACTGAGCAGAGTAGAAGTTTCAAATCCTTGCAGTTAGAGATGATATAGGTTACCGCACTAATTAATTTTCAAAGCCCAATATTACCATTATTAACCATGCTTATAACCACATAGGCTATTTGATGTTTATGTTTATTCAGTATTTACATAAGAGCAAACTATATGCACTGCACGAGGAAAATGAACTTCTCCTCTGAAGCACAGCTTAGAATAGGATCTGGTTAACCTTATTGAGCTGGTGTCTATATAACAACAGTGCAGTGCAGATATAGTGCACAATGAAATCTTTTTTTTTTTTCTTCTGGTTTTTACCCTTTGAAAGGAACCCACTCATTCTGTCACTCTGAAGTTATTAACCGAAATCATGGATGAGCAGAATGGTATTTCACAAGTGGAGCACTGATCAGTCTCTGTGATGGCTGCTTTTTAGGGCTCATCTGAGTGGAAAGAGGTCATAATTTGAGTGAATTCATTTGAGCCGCGCTCCGCTCCTGCTGCAGAAAGAGAAGGGATTTAATGCATTACACTTGAGTGGGAGTACAGAATACCTGCACGTGCAGCTGACAAATGAACATTTGTTCTGCCTCATCTGAATTTTATGAATACAGTGATGTAATCAATCTGAAAGGCACTGTTCGCCTCTGCCACGATCTCACCTTTTGAGGACACTAATTAATCGAAACTATTTGTGGGGAACAAGTTCTCCTGAATAAGTGCGTGTACCTTTTCCGTACAAATATTTTATATTATTTCTATAAGAACATAAAGATCCTTTGGAAAGGTGCACAGGAACTGTGACACGCATTTGGCAATGACAAGACCATCCTGCAGGTCAGTCTGAGGTCATATTCATTCACTCCAGGCCATGAGGAATAGTCAATAAACACATTGTGTCTGACATACAATCAGTGTTTTATCTGGTTCTATTAATTAGCTGTTATCAATTAATAGAGCTGTAAAAAGGTGTAAATCGGTTTGAATCAATCATCCGAGTCACTGTGTGTTTGAGAAATGGGAAATATTTAAGCAAATGTAAAAAAAATCTTCAATATCATGAAGTGTTAAACGATGTCAACAGATGTACTGAACTTTAAACACATCTGGACGGTTGGTCAAGAGTTAATAGTCACTCTGAACTGAATGCATAAGGTGTGATTAAGAGTGAAAATTCAGTCTTAACATATGATATTGTGTAATTATGGTAGCAGTAAAACATAACAGTAACATAACATGGTAGAAGGTTCATTTTGTTATGTCTAGAGCCCAAAGGATCTTTTTTTTTTGGTAAGAAAAAAACATTTAATCACTAGAACTGCTACGTTGCATTAAGAGTTTTAAGACACTTGCTTTTTTAATAGTTGTCCACACCTGCTGGTTCTATCTAATAATAAATAACACCTTAGGAATCAATTATGAAATTACATATGTAGGCAACATAAAGCACTGTGTTAATCTGGAGTAGGTCGCGACAGTCACCCTGCAGAAAAGAGGCTTTCATTAACAGCCCGGCCGGAGGCTGTGGGCGAGGCGGCCGAGAGGATGAGCGGAGGGGTATATCTCTACCAGAAATAACAAACGAGCCCACTCTGCTGATAAGAGAAGCTGGTCGCCGGCTGCGTGATGATAGCGGGCCCCTGGTGCATCTATCTAATTTTCAAGGGTCAGTCTTCCTCTGCTTCCACGCTCTGCTGAAATGCAGAAATTAATACCACCCCCCAGCGCACGATCATTACCGGAATTTAGCTCTCCTTTGAATTAGGGGTTTAGCCATTTATTTTAGTTGTAGCGTCAAAGTGAAAACGATTCATTTATTATTTACCAAATCTACTGAATGTTATTACTTTGCCCTATTATTACAATGTGACCAACGTTATCACAGTGTCGCGAGTGAATCCATGTGTGCTGCATGTTGGTTGATATTTTCTACCAGTACCAAATTTAATCATACTGTTATAAGAACTTCAATAAACATGTAGTTTATTAAAAACTATTAAAAATGTGTTTCATGCACCTACACACATAACAGACTTGCAAGACTGCAAAAAAAGAATGCAAAAACTGTGTGTGTATATATATATATATACATATGTATATATATATATATATATATATATATTTTTATTTTTTTTTTAGCAATTTCAGACTTGCTGAACTTGACAAAGTGCAGGGTTTCACAAATGCTAGTCCTTGTTATACATCCCCAGTGGTGAACTAACAGGCTCCAGTGGGTTATGTTAACCCTTGCCTCTTAAAGTCAACACATTTTCTGAGGCATTAATCTATGAAATTAATCTGAGTTTGTATTTGACTCTGACGCTTTAGGCGCTAACCTCTTTGCATTTCATTTGGGAGACAGAGGTTTTGTTGTCTTACACACCGCCAGCTCTGCATACCTAGGACATCTTATAGGCACGAAAAGGCACTACATTTTAAATATTAATTTCAAATGGTTCACTCAGTTGTGCCAAGTTACATTAATTGAATTAACTGAATAGACAAAGTCAGTAAAATAGCACAGAAATACACAATATGTGACAAAGGGCAGCATCTTGTGTAATAAAGGGCTTTGTGAGCGGTGGCAAATATTCAGCCTACAGACCATCCTGAAAATGAGCCTCCCTTATATGTGAGGACATGGAGACGAGTTAGAAAGCTAATGTCATTATCTCAACACCAAGATGGAGCTTGGATTAGTGGCCAATGTAAATGAGATATGAGAAGGAGCCTGCATTAGCAGCAGCTTTCTTCAGCGGGATGGCTTCAGCAAATAGAGGGAGATAAGGAAATCCCTGTAATTACATGGAGACACATTGGTCAATTCAGCACTATAAGTACCTGAGCTCTCCAGCCTCTGTATGGATGTGTGTGAGTGTGTGTGTGTGTGTGTGTGTGTGTGTGTGTGTGTGTGTGTGTGTGTGTGTGGGGAGGGACCAGGAAGTGTTATCCTTGGCCATATTAAGTGATTCTGTGCGATCAATAGAAGTACATCGAGCCGAATGTAAAGATGAGCACTGGACGCAAAGGCCTTTTGTACCCTGCTATCGCTCTATCATTTTTTGGTAATATCATTTCTGAATTAAATTTTATGGCTCATTACTTTCCAGTGCAGACTGTCTGTAATGGAATCTAAAGTAGGCAAGGCGAAGCTTTGTGCAGGGCCGCTGCTGTTAAGACGTTATTTATTTCTAATTGTCTGATAATAAAATGCTGGGTTATCATCTCTGATATTTACATGCAAAGAGTCAATCACCATTCGGCAAAAAGACAGAGCGTGAACAATTAAGCTTTAATAGGACACTCGCTTCAGAAATAGGCATCAAAAGGCTTGGCTTTGGCACCAGAAGTCACAGGAGATCCACCAGACAACATGGTCATCTTCCTCACAGAGCAGCTTCCTTGCTCTGTGAATCAGATTTATTTATATGAATATATGACCAAAACATTTGGTAAAATTCTTACTGAATGGAGTGTGTACCTGATTTGGGAATAGTTTTTTGACATTGTTAAAGGTGCATGGGGAAGACTTTTGTATTAAAGTCATTAGTGAGGATCTCTGGTTAGGAGAGCGTTTACCTTGATGATAGGTGGGGGCGCAATAAGGGGGAGACGAAGCATCATATTATTGGTTAACAATCCTCCTCCTGACTCATGATGTAATCAAAACATTTTAGAGGCAGGCAAATATCACTACACTTCAGTCAAAGACTGTAAGAAAACAAGAATTCAGTCGTTTATATTGTATATGATGAATCATGCTTAAAGGGCCCATATTGTTAATTGTAGTTTCTTTCCTCGAAGATTTGTGACCTTTTGTGGGTCTCTATGTATGAAAAACAATCATAATTAATTTCTATATGACCATTCAGCCCTTAGAATGAACCAGGCTGCTTTTTACTGTGCCTTTAAGACTGACATATGTAAATGAGCTCTGTTCTAGCTGATGTATATCATGCTTAATTTAAAAACCAGCCCTGGCTGAAACACACCTTCAACTTTATAACATTACGAATATGCTGAACTCTCCCGCTGTGAGCTAAGTAGATGGACATATGTTGTGACATCACAAAAGCAGTGAGTTGTTTTTGCAGTTTAATTTTTCCATATATGGATTATATGGGCTAAATGGACTGGGGAGAGAACAGTATAATTTGAAACTTTACAGACTGCTCTTTCATAATGAAAATTCAGTTTAACATGATATTGGCCCTTTAATATGACCAGGGACATGAGCGAACAAAACAAAAAAAAGTCTAAAAAAAAAAGTCTGTTTAAAATCTGACTAAGAGAACAGAAGGAGTTCAAATTTAAGGATCACATACTAGCATATGTTCTCGTTATACTGCTTGTCAAATTCATAAGAGGGTTATGAAAAGAATAAACAAAAAGCAAGTGTGTTGTTTAGTAATATCACGTGTGCACCATTTGGGTGGGCTTTCCAGCCTTCACCACCATTAATGACGATGGCAGTTGCAGCAGGGCTGAGCTTACACTAAATCGGTTGTTGCGATATAAAATGGCCTTTGGCCTTCACGGTTCTATTGCACAATGATTTTTAGCCATAGAGGGCTCAGTCCGTTGCAACCTCACTTACTGGATCATGCTGGTCAGTCATCCAGAGAGTGCATCGAGTCTCAAAGTTGTGCTCTCTCTTCGGAGATAACTTTGCGAACAAGGGAGCTGTGCGAATCCCTTAAGATTCATTTTCTTCCAAGTCTCTCTCATGGATTTAAAATTGAACCCATTCTAGGGGCAAGATAACCTTTTCTAGATCTAGTCCGGCTCAACAGAGTGAAGTGGATGGTTGTAAAGGGACTCTATTAGGATGACAATTCATGTTTTAGCTTTGCGTCAATGGGTTTCATATTCAGTGCAAGAGAAGTCCATTTTTCCAAGCTGGTCTTACCAGCACAGCTTAAAAGAAAATGAAATATCGTATTCTTGGATTTTAGGTACTACTTTGTATTTTGAAACATGATCTCAAGTTTATAAGTATAAAACTGATTTGCCTTCCCAATGCTTTGTGCATAATTTCAGGTATCAACCTGAATATGCTTAAATAATAATAATAATACTAATAATGAAAAAGCAGTGAGGCATGTTGTAATATGCACCAGTTTCAGTCAATTTGCTATCTTTGTACACGGCCACAATATGCCTTCCACTTTCCTATGGACTCCTAGGTCCTTGGCTGTCACAAGGTCACAGGGAAGGTTTTAATTGCTGTGGGCTGCTATGTGCTTTCATGAGCTTCGCCATGATAAATTGCTCATTGGTTGAAAAGCTAGTCTATATAAACAAGCTTATCTCTTCTCCTCTGTAATGAAAAATGAGTTGTGAGTATCATTGTTAATCACAGTAATTGTTAATGTTAAGAGGGTTGGATTTCCTAGTCTCCTCATTATTGATCTATTTTTTTTTTTTGCTGAAGTCTGCTGAAGCACCCTGCTTCTATATCTCCTATATAATTTTCCTAATTAGTTATTTTTAGCCTATTTCTCATACCAGCTATCAGGGAAATATATGGAATTGCTTGTCAGGCTGCAGCGCCCATAGTGTTGACACGTTAAGGCTGTATGGGATGTGGGTTCACCACAGCTATGATATTGGCGTTCTTTGCCAGTAGATTGTTGACTGGCACCTCCATTATCTGCAAATAGACTTGGCAGAAAAGGCTAATTAACTATAACCCTCTAATATGTAAATATAACTTAACTGCATTATTGTGGAAATGATGACGGAATTTTTTGTGTGTAATGTGTAATGTGACCAATGTAGTAATGTCAAAAAATGTAGCAAGAAGAAGAAGATGTCGTACGGAGATTTCTATTTCACAGAAAAACATTGGGACAAAGACTGCACATCCCAAAAAGCATCTGTATTGTCGAACATGTAGGATAAAACACTGTCTTATGACTGTTGACATAAGAGTAAAGCTAATATTTCTATATTTCATGCCACAGGAATCACAGTTGCGTTGTTAATTAATTAATTCATGAACAGTTAAAACAAGGCTTGCGCTGTACCACAGCTGCTGCTCTGATGTTGTGCAATGGCAAGTAATTAACCTTTCCTCTGCGATGAGATTTGCTACAAGATCATCACCATGTTGATGAAATAATTATTATAAATTTTCTCTGTTAGATTGACATTGTTAATTACTTGTCAGTAATCGGCTCCTGCTGATTGCGGCTCGCTGAATTGCTCTGGGGCAGATGGGAAGAAACGGCTCACGGGCGCGCTCCAACCAACCTCTACCGACCCTGTCTAGGGTGCACTCCATGTGACGGTGGCACCAGCACTCATAATTAATTATCTTCTCGCCCAAGATTTGCTCCAGATCACAGACTCTCCCACATCTAATGAGATGGCTTCTCCAATTATCTCGAGCAGGGAGGCAATGCCTGCTTGTCAATAAATCAGGGAAAGCGATGGCGGCTCATTGAGACTAAATTTCAGAAATTATCCTATTTACAGACATGCCAATAAGGCACATTACTGAGCTGAATACTCTTAAACACTCTCAGCCATGCTTCCCACAGAGGAAATTGGTTTAAGAGGTTCAAGAGCAATTTCTGTTAGTTGGCAAGGAAAATGAGAACTGGTAAAGAGAGGGTATTTAGCTGATCAAGACTTATATATAACCTTAGGCTGGGTGCCAGACACTAGGTGCGAGGTTCGCTCAGAGACAACGAGGTGGGAAGGAATTAGAAGAAAATAAAATTGATTTTGGTTGATTTTATGTTATCAGAGGACAGGCTAGCACAGAAAGCATTTATATGTTATGGTTTTTAGGATGGGTAGGGGGCACATGGTGAAAATGCTATATTATTATGAATGAGATGGCAAATTTGCACATTTTCCAGCGGGACTGTGAGCCAGAGAAACATACATCCAAGTGACAGAAAACAGTGTCTGTAAAATGGCTCGATCAGAGTTGTGCATGCTACATTTGCTCTTCTCTCCTCTAATCATTTTCATCATGGGGGACATTTCTCAATTCAGCAATTTTTTACTCAATGAGACAGTGGATGTGTATTTATGCATGTTTGCGGCTGCACGCATATTCGCTCCCTTTTCACTCTAATACTTTGATACATCTAACTGTGGTGGGCGACAAGTCGGGATGCTACATGAGGCACTCTTAAACACACCAGTCTACACATCCCTTTAACAGCATCACTGTAGTTGGCTATTCCTCAGGTGGCAGAGACATATCACTTCTCTTCTACCGGCTGTTTTAAATGTGTTCTGCATTTGGAAAACTGATTCAAGGTTTGTTAAAGTCAAGCTAAGGCAAGGCTCAAATGTGCCACCCCCTACTGAGAAGACATGAAGCACCCACCCTTTAGCATCATAATTACTCTAAATGCAACAACTGCTTGAGAATAGGACTTAGGGGTCCCACTGCATGATTTTAATTAAAGATAAGTTCCTCTTTGTCTAAGTCCATGCTTAGGTTACTAATCTGAATTCAATACATCCATATGTTGCACGTAGGAGGCTAATGTGCGAACAGGGAAAATATTGAAACCCATTGCATTTAATTTGGCTCTGATCAATTCAGATTGACTGCACTTAACATGCAAATGCTTCTCAGGTCAAATCTGCCTTCCTCTTTGTTTGGCAGTAGTCCCAGAACTCGTTCAACTAAGCTTTCACATACTGTATCAGAATCTGCAGCAAACCCATGATGATTATGATGTTTATGATGCGCTTCAAAGGCCAGGTCAAAGACAGTGTTTGTGAGTTCGCAGGGACAAGAACTCTTCTGCATGAGCTAGAAGGTTTGGAACCTCTTTTTTAGACAGACAAAGCTGAGAAACAAGAAGAAGATGAGTGGTGGTTGTAGGGTGTAAAAACTGTCATAGCAGATGCCAGGTACGGATGGAACTTCATAGGACTTTAGTTGTTCCTCCAATTCAACTTCAGTTATTTCATAACTCAAATATGTCTGAATCCTGACATATACTGAAATGTCTGAAAACAACAAAGAATCAATTAAATCCCTTGAATGCTCATGTACTTGAGAAAAAACTACATTAAAAAATGAAACTATGTTGTTGTAATGATACTGTGTTTTTTTCAATGTTATAGTCACTTGTTGGGTAAAAAAAACATTTTCCACTGGCTTCTGAAATCAGTTATCAGTAAATTGTCTGACCTGTTTAACTCACTCCCTTTTTTGTCTTTTCCCATGAGACTAACCTCGCTTGTTTATGTTTCTTTCTTATACT
>JBBIGA010000032.1:16796285-16813801 GCA_037576975.1 Alestes dentex
GAAGGATTAGTTTCAAAATTTTTATATTATAGACCACACTGTCTCATATTTTTTGTACCATTTTGCTTGAACTTAACAATGAAGTTTGACAGTTTGACTCACTGTCAGCATTAGCTATTTCCATGTTAGCTTTAATTAGACTATTTACTGCACATTAGAAACTAGTATATATCATAATGAAGCTATAATCAGCTAACAAGAAAGGGGGTAATGAATATGAACAAAATTCATGTACTATTGAGACTTTATATTTTTGCAGCTTTACCGAAAAAATCAGCTTAAAGTTTTCATAGTCTGCACTGTTGTTTGGTTGTTTCAAGTCAGTGATGACAACTCCCTAATGCCAGATAGCAGATGCGCTCTTTAACCATTTAACCTTTGACTAATCACTAGGGATCTAGTCTCTGTGTCATTCACCAAAGCTGGCTAGCTGGCAAGTGATCAAAATACCAAGCAAACATGTCATGCAAGTTAGCAATTGCTCATTTTATCTGTGTGTAGGTAGGTTTGGTCACTGTTCATACATGGTCATCACCAATGTACACAGCGAGCAGGCTTTTTGGCAGGAACAGGCTATTAGAATTACCAAACAGAACATCCAAGATAATAAAAAAACACAGATGATTTACTATTTGTTTATTAAGTGTAGTTTGGCTGATTTAGTCATTTATCTTTGGGCTTTAAACTTATGTGATTTTCCATTTGTCCTAAAGAATGATAACTTGGGGTCACAAGTGCAACTTTTGTTTGAAATATTTCTACATATAGCTCAACTTTAGTGTTGCCATTCCATTTGAGAAAACAGTTTTCTAGGTTCTAACATTCTCTGTAGTTATACAAGAGTCACAGTCAAAAACTTTAAAAGTTTAAAGTAACAACAAATATAACATTTGTTTTATTTCATTTTAAACTACAAATCCTATTTGAATACCCAGTCAAGTAAACAAATACTTAATTTGGGGACTGAATATCACTGCATTCCAATAACCAGGCACATAATCCAATGGGCCCAACATAATCCATGAATCATGAGCTATTTAATGGTTTTAAAACATATAACTGAAACAATCTGTTTCTGGAGTTGTACCTTCAAATTTTAACTTTCAAACTGAACTTATTAGCATAACCTAGCACCTAAACAAGAATATGTGACAAGACCAGCTAACATTGCTGTTTGCATGAGTAGACAACTCCTGTGCTGTGGGAGTTCCAAGCTCCAACATCTGATCAAGATGTTTTCCTAATGAGGACACAACTGCCTTACAATTGGCCTCTGTCTGTGAACCATTTAAAGTGTACCTTTTCTGGATAAATAACTCTCTTAATGCTAGGCTGTGAATCTGAAGGAAAATTCTCAAATGAAGACCAGTGTGCAGGAAATTAATAAGAAAGTTATCAACACACCCATGGTAAAAAAGTAATATGTGTGTGTTTGTCTATCCCACTGAGCACTGTTAGATTAATTATGAAGAAACAGGCTGCATCATACCACCCAGGGACAGCCTACACAAGGCAATCCCCAAAAACATTGGGAGAAGGGAAGCCACAGAGAGGCCAGAAAGGAGTTCAGTGGTTGAGACTAAGGCGAAGGCGCACCAGTCAACAATATCAACAGCTTTGCAAATAACGGGTCTGTATAGGAGGGTGGCTAGGAAGAAGGAATATTAAATAAACAAACAAACAAAACAAAAAAGAAAACACATTAAAGTATGTCTGGAGTTTCCCAGCATCAAAGTGTCAAAATGAGCCAGCTAAAATGTAGGATCAGGTTTTATGCCCGGATGAGACAAAAATGGGGCTTTTGGCCAAAATTCAAAATGTCATATACGTGCGAAACCTAATGCGTTCTGCTTTACAAACACTACAACATTACAATAGTGAAGTATGAGGGTGATGTGGGGATCATGATGTCAGGATGCTTTTTCTCAGCAGCGACTGGGCATTTTGTTGGATGAATGGATGGATGAATGATACAAAATGACCTCTCCCCCAACACTTACTGTGCTAAACATGAAAAAGACTCTGCTTGAATGACCAGTTTATGTTAAGAAATTCTGCCTTTATATTTTGGAAAATATACTATGGGCAATAATCTGAAACAAATATTTTTTGTACTCTCTTTTCTTTTTCTCATATTTATCCAGACCTGAAAGTTACTAAAACCAAATCCCACACTTTTCTGAACTTTTCCATTCTCCGTAGAAATTGATCATATCTTCAACAAAGCTTGAGTATGGAGCAAATAAGTCAGAAATAAAAGTTCAATTGTTGCACTGAGACTGGTTTAATGGAGTAAATCAGATATCAGCAATTTATCTTTCAGTCATTTAACCCTTTAAAAGGCTAGGACCTGGGAATGTTGAATTCTGAATCCAAGGGGAAACAGTTTCTCCATTTCAGACTTGATTAAATCTTCATATATTGTTTCTACTTAGAAGTTCACCATCTGATTTTCACTGGTTGTGAAAATTCTTCCAGTAATTCATTAGAGGGATATAAATGTATGATAAGTGTCTTCTTTAAATACACCCTTTAACACTTTGGTAATCACCAGTACGATTCATGAAGGTGTGATGACATAAACAGATCTGAAACTTATTGAAAGGCAGGGCTGTATCCTTGTAAGTCTTATAAGTTTATAAGAGTAAATGTGGATATAATTATACTAAATGTATGCGGCAGAATATTACGCGCAATGCTCTATACACTCGTACTACTAAAGAATTCTGAGGATGTGTTACACTTTGGTAGTGTGGCACATTTGGATGAGCATTGGGTCTAAGTCATCTTTGGCTACGGCATTTTTTGGCTATGGCAATTTGGCAATTTTAAAAAAATGAATGGTGGTTTCCGAAAATCATCCCTATTGTGCTGTTGTTGACGTTCCAAAGCTGACATTTTCCCATGAATATTACAATCATTTAAATTAAGATTGTAATGTAGTTGCTATAGGAATACTGTTACATCTGTGCTACGAAACTCACCTACACATTTAACTGACATGATACTGTAAGACATTTACCAAAACGCCCTACACAGCAAGCTGTGTCCAGTGTGGTGGGCGATGTGTAACTGTTGATTTTAACCTTACTTTCATTGAGTTTAAACATTTCCATTACATGAGAACATTTTCACATATTTGAAGAACAATGTACATATATATCAGCTTTGGAAGATTTTTGTTTATAATAGACCTAATCTGGGAAAGTCGCCAACTCCAAAATAATACACAACCTTAGAGGTCTATGCATGTACTTGACAGATAACACATGTTAATATATTTTTCAAATAATATATAAAAAGCAAGGCATTGCACACACTTCTTCATTTTAGAATTTACATTTCTCATTTAGTAACATGTTTAAAAGAAAACAACCACTCCAGAGACAACAGGGCCAGAGGTCCGAGTCAGCCAAATGCCCCTCCCTTACCAAACATCTCAGCCCTATTATTGACACCCCCAATGGGATGATTACAAAAAAAGATGCCTGCCCCAACCCCCCAAAAACGCCTGACTGTCAAAACGCCTAAACAATAGAGTGGGCTTGTAAGTATCCTGCTTGTATCAGCTGATAAATGGGCCGCTCTTTAAGGAACTTATCTCTTTAGGACTTGCAGCATGAGGAATGGCATCATTTGTACTGTTTGCCTGGCTGGACGAGTCAAGCTGGATCCATTTAAAAGATAGTGAGATACTGTCGACAGCAATAGACAGGGTAATTGCGGAGCCACTACTGTGGTATAAATTACATCACTCCAAATGGCAGAGGGGCCCGCCGAGAGCAAAAAAAAAAAAAATCTGACAATTCACTCCACTCACCTCCCTACTACTGCTTATCACTGCTTAGCAGAGAAAAAAAGAGACAGGTGAAAAAAATTAAGTATTGATCAAATTAACAGTTTACCAATCCGTTTAAAAAGGGTGGGGGCAAGAAAGATTGAACAATTAAAATCTAAAGAGAACGCAGGAGAATAACTCATGACCTCCACAGGAACAGCAGTTTTGGTTCTCACATCATACAGTAGATTGTACACAACAAAAATATATGCCCCCTTTCTAAATGTTTGCCGTTCATCTTATAGTGTACAAATTATTTGTGTTGAAATCATTCATTGTGAATCCATATATTGTCCCAAGAGGCCCAAGAAAAAAAAATATGAAAATCAAAATTCTTAATTATTCAGCATGACTGCTAATATGTCATACTGGTAATAAAGTAACCAGGCATTTTGATGTAGATGCATGGGCATTTGAAACATCAGAATGTAAATCGCACATCTGATGCATTTAATAAAAAATACCATTCAAACTCCAAAAGAAGAAGAACGTCAGAGAGCAGACAACCAACATTACTTACTTTCGGCTCAAAGAGGCAAAAATGTATATTGACGCAAGTAAATGTATAGAAAAAAACAAGTAAATCTGAGTCATGAGTAAAGTTATTAAGTAGTAAAAGTGCTATTCACTTTGTGTAGACATACTCATAAAGGTGCAGTGTCATTTATTATGCAACAAATTGTCACCGGAATAAAACTTTACACCTCTTTATACCTTTATTTTTATATTTCAAAACCTCAACTGACATTTATGATGTATGAAAAATGAATGATAAACAGACCAATAGAAATGGTTCAAAATTGGTCCATATAAAATTTAAATATTTACCACAGCTCTGTGGAAATGTTTGCACAGAAGACAAAACTATAAAAACTACACAAACCCTTTCTCTTACAGACATGTATGGTGTATTTAAACATAAGAGCAACACTGATGTCACTACAAATGTTGATCCTTATTTAAAAAGCAAATGGAAAATTCTGCATCAGTCTGACCTTACCCAGACAGACGAAACGTATTGGCTTATTATTTTTCCGCACCATAAAATATGAATAAGTAAAACCCAGCAATTAATAATGAGCCATAAATCTAAATATTCTGATGTATATATTCAAACACGAATTGATGCTGCCACCTATGCATCTCCGGACATTCTTCATTTAGATGAGGAACATAATACTTTCCATTTGAAAAAAATTTCCTTGCCATTGTTCCGGAAAGAGGACCTCATTTCATAGCGAAACATTACAGGCAGTTTTTTTTTTTCCGCATGGTGGTTTTATGCATCAGTGACTTGATCTCAATTTACATGTATGTCCTGGGTTATGGTTGTATTCATTTAGGTCAGGTAGTTAAATCAATGGAGTACACTGTAACCTTCTCAGCTAAGACAAGCAACACATTATAGTGTGTTAAAAGGCATCCTCATTGCTTGAGATGATATAAATAAAAGGCTTTACGTTTGTTGTTTTATTAATTTGGGATGACCTTGTTCTATCCCTAAAAATCAGTGAACTGGAAAGGAAAGGAAAGCATTTCTTTTCTTTTCACATCTCTTTATCACAGCGAGGATGAGGACATTGATTGTTGACAAAATACAGTCATAAAGGAATTAAAATGTATTTTAGAAGTACATTTACTTTGATGCTTCATTTTATTTATATAATTTAACATGCATGTCAATCTGTCCTAGTGTTGAAGATGTAGCATCAGTTTCAATTGTTTCATACATTTATTTCTATCTCACCAGAGCTATATTATCCAGGTTAAGAGAGGACCGAGAACCAGGCAACTTCATCCAACCAAACATCTGCTGAAACAGTAGTACGGTTTTTCATCAACAGCATCTACTTTGAGCCAGGCCACCCAAAAACCATCCAGTTCCATATATATACACTGATCATCCATTACGCTAAAACACCTGCCTAAAATTGTGTAGGTCCCCCTAATGCAACTAAAACAGTTATGACCAACAAAGCATGGTCCACAAGACCTCTGAAGTGGTGTTGTGGTATTTTGGCACCAAAATGTTACCAGTCCTGTAAGTTGTGAGGTCAAGCCTCCATGAATCGGACTAGTTTGTCCAACACATCCCCTCTGAGGAATAGGACTGGCCTTGCGCAGTGATCGGCCTTGGGTACCATCCACCCCTATACAACTTGCCATTTTGGAGATCACCCGGTCATCTATCCATCACAATTTGATCCTTGTTAAAGTCACTCAGAGCCTTACACTTGCCAATTATTTCAGCTTCCAACAGATCAACTTAAAGAACTGACTGTTTACTTGTTGACTAATATATCCCACCCCCTGACATGTGCCAGGTCTCAATATTAGTCACTTTACCTGTCAATGGTTTTAATGTGTATACGTACATTCAAATGTTTAAAAACAAAATGACCTAGCACTGAAGAAAAGGTATTGGTGCTTACACAGAATGTAGTACTATGCCTCCACAATAGTCTAGCATACTGCAGAAATGACGCTGATTCTCCTTATTCAACGTTCCCTTTTATGCCACTGATTTAGCTAGAGCCATATTCACCAGGGGCCTTCCTGCAGTCCTCCAAACTTCACTTATCTGATCCAATCAAGGACTTCTAGACCAGTCATTAACTAGATCAAGTGTGGTGAATAGTGACCTCGAGGCTGGACAATAGTAAAAAAAAAAAAAAAAAGAAAGAAATAGAAATAGAAAAAGAAAACTAGAAAATAATGTTGATGGCATAATCTCACTGTGACTGTAGTGGTAGAGTGTATCCTGATTATGCCTCTTTACAGGTTTTTTTTCCCTTTTATCTGGAAAGTATTTTTGTACTTTTTACATGACCAGGCCGTTTTTGTAAGGCATGATGTTAAATGATGGATAGCTAATGTCTATTAGTCATGATTTTCTCCTCAATTTAGAGCACCAAAGCTCTGGGAGGGTGAAAACTTGGGCACATTTTCATTCTACACACTAGTTTTATCCTTAAGAAGTGTCAGTGTTTATTTGGCTCATTAGACAAAAAGTCAGATTTTACCTGGGTCACACTGATGCTTTCTGCCAAACTTCAGACATGCTGTGATGTGTTTTTCTTTCTGAACTCTTTCTAGTCACCCTCACAGCAGGCCAGTCTCAGCCACTGAACTCTCTAGCTCCTCTGATGCTGTTTTGAGGGATGACATTATCTAGGCAGTGCCTGGGTGGTATGATGCAGTTTCTGTTTTCTCACAATGGACCCAACAGTGTTCACTGAGATAATTTCATTTGAAAGCTTTCCACAGTCTGACTAATGACATTTGAATTCAGAGATATTATATTCAGAAACAGTGAACTTTTTTTTTTTTTACTGATCACAGATAAATGGGCCCAGTGCTCATTAAGACAATCTTCAATCAGTGTAAACTTGGAGCTTACAAACCTAAGGGTTTAAATACTTATGTCAACATCATTTACGGAAATCTTTCTTATTTCAAAACAATGACACTTTTGATGAATTAATTTTTATGGTTAGTCTTTTAAAATGAAATATGCTGCCATCTGTAATCAAGAGAAATCTAATGACTTTTAGGGGAACTGAATATCTAAGTAAGACATGTATATGTTATTTAAAAATCTGAGGGTTGCAGATCTAGGTCTGCTAACTAGACAGCCGAGCACATTCGACAAAGTAGGGGCAGGAACGCACATTATCACAGTGAAACTTCCTCCAACCCGTTTTGGGCTAGACATTTCTCAGAACAGATTTTTCTAAACTCAACAGTATCTTTCAAGATAGGATGCCTCTTCTTTAATGCATAATGTCTTACAAACCCCCCCCCCAAAAAAACAGATGTATGTTGTAGGAGGTCTATCTCGCAGGCTGGCTCAACTGCTTTAAGTCCCAGACACCTTATAGTGATGGCTTCAATTTCCAGAGCTTTTGATAAAATCGTGCAGTCTCTCGTGTATTGGGATTAAGTACCCTGCTATGGGAGCAGTTTAATGAAGTGCCATAGTTTCACCGCCTAGTGTTTGACATAACCTCACTCACCAGGGCAATAAATGCACTGTGATAAATATGAAGCCAGTAAACGTAAAACATACAGCTGTAATTGAGTTAATATGACTTAAAATACTAACTATTTATTATACAGGATTGTCCTATCATACAACTTCCACAGGTTAAGCTCTGAACAACAGACAGCATGTGTTCTATTCAGACAAGGACCCATAACCCTCTAATTTGCTAGAAGATACTGTCTTCATTTCTTAACAAGGAGCTGCTCTGTAGATGATAAAATCTATGTGTGAAAATGTTTGGGATGTCAATTAAATTCAGGGCTTGTCAAGCAAATATTTGAAAGTTCTATGGACCTTTCTCATTTGTCAAATCTTTACTTTTACAGTTATTTGCAGCAAGTTATATCTTTGTTGGTCTCAAACATCCGAGAAAACAATCGTAATGTTGACTGAACTTGACTCTAGTTCAGCGGCTAAGGAATAAGTACACATACAATAAGTACATCCATATCTTTGAACACTCTAGAATCCATGGCATGTAATAATTCAGTATCAGGGCTTAATCTGTGTATGTCACTGGCTTATAGCTTGAAGCTAAAGGGATGTACAGGGTGTTGATTTCATTAGCGTGAAAATGTAATCAAAATATCTTCAGCACTTTATTTCACATAAACCATAAATAAAAGGTGTGAAGGCAGGTGGGTCGTCAGGGACTAACACTGATTTCTTCTGACAGCTCAAGGAAATCACTTTCCTGCACTAAAACCAAACCAATCGCTCTCCTAACACAGCTTGATATCTCCTTGTTTATTTTGTAGCTGCCAGATGACCGTTATGTGAGGCCCTTTTCGTGGCGGTGCTACAGGATATCTTGCAGGTCACATCATTCTAGGGAGGTTGATGACTCGGTTAGATCTCCATCACTCTCCACTCAGGCGGAGAATATGTCCTCAGCAGAGGTGCACTGTTTAGATGGTGATGGAATCGAGAGCAAGTGACAGGCCACTGACAGCCGTTTCCTGAGGAGATGCCTCTATTAGTCCCCTGTTACCCCCTAACTTGTGTTTGCATTGATACAGTATGGTGTAAGAAGGTGGTAGGTTCCACTGCTCTTGTATACCATGTTTGTACTCCTGCAAACATACAAATCATACTCACAGTACAAAGACTTCGTCCTTTAACCCTTCCTGTAATCAAATCAAAGGCTAGTGGTACTATACTAGTATTACTGAATAATTTTAAAATAACCATATTAGTTTCACTTTGATCATGAGAAGATTTTTAGGCAGCAAGTGAACAGTAAGTGAAGTTGATGTGTTGGAAGCAGGAAAAATGGCAACTTTGACAAGGACCATTCTGTGATTCTGTCAGAAGATCTCCAAAACAGCACGGCTTGTGGTCGTGGGTAACAGAAGGAAAATCTATAAACCAAAGAGTCATGGGCACCAAAGGCTCGTTGATGCCTGTGGAGAGTGAAGGCTAGCCCATCTGGTCTGATCCCACAGAAGATCTACTGTTGCATAAATTCCTAAAAAAGTGAATGCTGGTTCGACAAGTCAGCAAAGGCAGTGTGAGGCTGTGGGCAATCTTCATTTAGGAGGCTTTACCACCCGCCTAAATACTGCTGCAGAAGTAAACCCCTTCGTGGCACTGGGCTCTTTCAGCATTGCCAATGTGCTAGACAAATTATTCTGATCCATGGAGGCCCCACCTCACAACTTACAGGACTTAACAGACCTGCTGTTAATGCCTGGCTGCCAGATACTACATCACACCTTCAGAAGTCTCATAAATGATGTACACCTTAACCGATCAAGGACCTATACATTATTGGGCAAGTGGTTTTAGTGTTACAGCTGATTTGTGACATTCATAGAAAAATCTAAATTAGTTTTCTCGTGAATTTGTTATCAGTTCCATCCTAAAGTAGCATTTTGGCATTAAATTACTTAGATTATGCCATACATAAATTCTATGTGCAGGGGGAAAATACACAAAGTGCCTTCTAAGCCTGCAATTGATGCTGAGGGCAGTGACAGCTGTATTCATTTGAACCAGGAGCAAATAATCCTGACAAGTGTATAAAGTGCCAGGGTGAAAAGGTTATTCACTTAGTGTGCTGGTCAGCTGTAATTTAAAACAACTAGCCCCCCTGATCTGTTCCTAGGGCCACTCCCCCACACACACTTTCAAAGGCCTCCCTCAGCGAAAGTTTTCAGCAGGATATTACACACTAGAGCAGGCACCAGATTGTGTGAGATTACGACAACATCCTGGAGCAGTCTTGGTTCTGTAATATCTCCATGTTTGCAGTCATGGCCTGTCACCCCAGCTGACCAGTGGAGACGCCTGGTGGGCCGCGCCCGTTCCTCAATCAACTTCAAGTGTTATTAAATAGTGACCTCCATAAAGAAAAGCGCAATGTAATGATGGCTTAAACAAACGCAATTTATCATCCTCCTCACGTTGACATTACTTTACCCCAGCACAGCCAACCAAGCAAGCACAGTTCAACTGGCTCAGTGGCCAGGCTCTGACCCCAAAAGAGACTTCCACTTGCCTCAGACCACACAGCGACATTCAATGCAGCTAAAGTCCCCAACACAAAATGGCTATACAGTAATGGATAAAAGGCTGATGTTTTCAAACTACATCAGAAGCACAGTTTGGGTTTATTATCAGCATACAGTTGTTTTTGCTACTTAAGTTATGACTAAACCTTTAGCAACTTATGACTGGCTTCCTTATTTTTGGTAACTTGTCCATGAAAGAGACCATGAAAGATGGTGCCATGAAAGATAGAGTTGGCAAATAAGTTAATTAAGATATTAAACAAGTTTGTTAAATTAACTTCACGGAATAGGACTGTCGCAATTATTATATAATCATATCACTGCAATTACTTGAGCAGGCCATTGTTATTTTGAACAGTTAGATTCCACAATCATACGTTTACATTACGTAACCAACAGAATGTAAAGTGAGTGCGATTTTACACACTGGGTTGAAGCACATGTCTGAAATTATAAAAGAGTAGAACAGGCATTTAATTCATCATGGAATTTACAAAAACGACAAAAGCTGTAAAATCTAACTGCCACTATTACACCTTTAGAGAGCAGCAGTGAGTCCTGTTGGTTTATTTCTTAAGAATATAGAAATGTGTGTGTACTAACAGCCCTTTTAGAGGGCATCAAGAGAGTCATCTGCGTAAAGTTTATTACAAATAATTTAAGGACACACCAAGCCTTTCAAGAACTAGTAAGGACTAGTGCGAATTTTGTCTGATTGATGATCGTCTTACAACGGCTCAACATCGCCAACATCGTCTGCTCCTTAAATTTGCAATACAGACTACAGCTTACAGTCGACACACGTGTACTTGATGCATCATCATAAAAGGAATAACTCTCAGTAGTCTAACACTGTAAGACTGCAGCATCCAAAGTCTGTTTAAAAAAGTGAAAATATACTGTTAGCTTGGCGCTCACTGAGTTAAACAGCAAAATAAAATACATGGCAAAACATTAAACCATCTATGAAAAGAATAATTGGGTGTCCCCTGCACACATCCACACCACTGTCACACATGCATATAATTACATTTATCAGCACATCACATGTATAAAGGTTTCACCGTGTGTGGGCCATATTCCTCAGTAGTAATTACATTTGTGTTTCATATCCAACCAAAGCTCCACAAGTAGCTTTTGCAGGTATAACTTTCATCTTTTTGTGGTCTAACCTGAATGCTTATATTAGTATAGCATCACTGATATTCATTTATTTAATACATTTGTTAATATGTATTCTTATGTTGGTACAAAATAACATTTCTACTCTGATAACACTGTATCTAAACTCTACAAGCAAAACCTGTTTTTCCTCTTGTGTCACAGCCGAAATTGTAAAGGACATCAAAATTGCTGCAGGGACTCTTATACATAATGTGCCTTATACATAATGTTCCTTCTCCTTTCAAGTGGGTGAATGCCAAAAAATTTTGTATTATGGATGAAAAAACGTGACAGCATTGTATCTTTCCACCCCTACTTAGTGGCTTTTAAACTAAAAAAGGGAATAAAACCACACTACCATAATACGGAAAAGCAATGGCTGAAAATTGGCATTATCTTAAACGATAAGCATTCGCTGCTTATATAGAGGCTTCTGTATTTTAAGTGATATCCTTGGCAAGTGCATGTTCAGAATTTGCTAATATTAAAACAGACCAGACGAAATGTTTCACAAACTAATCTGATGTGATGCAATGTCTTAAGAAGGCATTTGTGGTATTCATATACTTTATACACCTTATTTATTTTGTGCAGTCTATGGGTACTGATTAGGTAGCGCACTGAAAGTGACAGTGTGTGTGTCAAGTGGCTTAGTGTGTTCCATAGACAGCACCGATGAAAAATATTTGTTTAGTAATGCGCTCAGATGGCAGCAGTGAGTAATGCTTGTTTATTTGTGCTCAAGTTGTGTCTGCTGTCATTTGAGAGTTACTGAGTATCGACAACTGGGAAGTAAGACAGCTACTCATCCAATTTGCCCACTTAGAGCTTCATCAGTTGCATAGAGTGAACAAAAAAGACAATTAAACTGTTAATCACTTACATGGCAATTAATTGGCAGTTTAAAATTTCATGATTGTGACAGATGTGGGTCCAGCACCACATAGTTCACAGTTCTTCGCTAAACCAGGGAAAATGCAAAATTTTGTAAGGCAACAGTCCTCTAAGGAACTGGGTTGAACACCCTGTCTTAAAGTGAAGGATGATATCTGACAGAAACACATTTTGTCATTCTGATCTGGACTCTCAAAATCCTGGATGGATGCCTGGCATTTTCCCGTTGTAGCTCAGGTTTTATAACGAGCATTATGGCCATAAAAAGTCTGCATTATTAGTTAACGAATAAAGGCATTGTATTGGTCAGACCCATCAAACAGGTCATTCAGGAAATTATGTGCCAGCTGGATTTTTATGACTATATTTTCTTATGTAGTATACACTCTGGGTCAATGCTAAGCTGAAGCTGGTTGACACTTCATCCATGGAGCCATCATTTTTTATATACATTATTGACTTGCCCTTTATTGATTGCACAGAATGTATCACACAAATCATATTGCACCAAATCAATAAAGAAATCTTGTGGAAAATTTATATTAAAAGACCACTGTTTGCTTAAGTGAGTTTCAGACAGGCCGTATTGAGTGTTTTCCTGATTAATTGAGTTAGTTTAAATTTGACCACTGCAAGCCCATTAAAGAATGCATTCTTAAATCACGCTCTGCCATTTATGATTGAAATGAGATTTTCAGTGCAATGAGAGGACTGTTAAATAAATCATAAGTGCACTTTACAGAGTACAATAAAGGGAACATAACTCTCATGAAGCAAGGTCTTTCCATCTTCATGCCTAGCACTTACCTGTGTGCATTTCCATGAAGCTAGTTACCTGCATCTTAACCTGATAACAATGAACATTTAGTGTAATCAACGAGCTGACACAGCCTTAGACAACACCAGTGTTTAAGGAATTAGTGAGAATGTATATTTGTTCAATTTTCTCGCTTGAATGGAGAGAAATGTAACTAAGCAATAATCTATAATATTTTTAAATGCATAACATGCTTGTACAACATGTTTATATGTTTTGTTTATTTAAAGAATCAATCACAGATGTACTCATAATGACACGATGAATAGGAAAGCAGGGCAGTCTGGAACAGTATGCCAATATGTACCAATGAAACAATATAATCGAAATGATTTTGACTGATAAACAGTTGCAACCTACCACTTATCAATTTAGCCATATGACATGCTGCTCAATTTGAAGCTAAATGGCACTTGGTCAAAATGTAATGGGTGAGCATATCAATTTTGAGCTCTAATCACGTAATTGATGCAAAAAGGTCACTTGGGCTTGGAGGTTTTGCTCACTCAGCCACACAGCAGAAAACAGTGAGAGGATGTCTCGCTTCAGTGGCACTGAAGGGCAGACTTCTCAAGGAGGAGAATTCTCCTCCTATTTCTATCAGTTGATCATTTCTGTTTAATTATGTGGGGTGGATTTTGGAGTAGATAACAAGCTGTTATCTCCAAGTAAGAAGGATAGAAAGGATATCAAAAAGATAAAAGTCCCATTCTAGATGCCTAGATTGCCAATGTTCAAAATATTTTAATGATCTTTTATCTTTTCAAAAATGGAATGTTCTCAAAAATGTTAACGCGCGAAACAAAGGAAAGCAGAAGATACCAACGTGGACGTACATTAGTCTTTGAACTGATAAAGCCATTGATGAAATAATCAAAAGGGAGGGAGGGAGGGAGAGGCTCCATAGCACACATAATGGCCCGAAGGGATTAAAAGATCACCTGAGTCAGGAGGTGTGTTAAAGACTATGAAATGCAGAAATGATTAGAGAAGATATAGATGGCGCAATACTAAATGAGTAACTGAGAAAGGCTGCGCACATAGGCAGGTGACATCCGGGTAGAAGGTGAAACTGAGTACTTCTGGAAACTCAGTAGTTGTCCTGGATAATCGATGCTTAATAGTAAACTTGTGTCTTCTAAAATAAAAACACCTAAGCATTTGAGCATGCATGTAGCGTTCCTAAGCTTCAGTTGGTGGACTGTTTCTAAACAAAACCTTGTCTGAGGCACTTTTACATTTTGTGATCATATTGATAGTATGATGAAGTTCCCACGAAAGCATAACAACTGGAAATGCAGGAGACGCTGAGTGTGAGAGACTGAAAAAGTGAAAGTTCTACACAGACGGTTTAGGAATCGGTGATCAGATGCTCCATTAAGAGCGGATTTATTCAATCAGCTAGCTCACCTCTTAATTAAAGGAACTAATTATGCTATCGAAAGACTTAGCTGGTGGCTCCAAACGGGGGTCGGCTTGTGTGATTCCCCTCCTGCCTCGATGAAGGTGATGACCTTGTGATAACCTGTGTGTTCATCAGTCAAATTACTGTCCCCGGTAATGGTAATGCCAAAGCACTGGAACACTGAGGCCAACTAATCTGTATTCAAATTACACCCCACCAAACAGTAAGGTGGGCTTGGTGGCTATAACTCAGCCACAGTGCACGAAGGGAGGAGAGCCTGACAATGCCCAAGAACCCCCTTCCGGCCAATCGGACATTATCATACATTTTCCAGGTGTGCGACAGGCCTTCTGGGGTGCGACTGATATTGGAAAAATTAATCATAAGTTCCTTGTGCTGCCTAAATGGTCAACTTAAATTAATTAATTGCCAGGGCAGAGGAGGGGACTATGGCGGGTTAGCCAGTGCAAGTCTGTGCTGAGATGTTGCTAGAGGCAGAGATCCTGAGGGCTTTTTTTTATAGTTAACTAACTATAAAGGACTCATTTTTCAGTATTTTGTTTCATAAGTTCATCCCAATTTATATAGTGGATTTAGGAACTATATAAAAGAACCTATTACAGAAGGGCTAACAGTGCTAGCTAACTTTGCTAAATCTACATTTTTCAGAATTTCAGAAGATTTTAGAATGTATTTTCAGAATTATGCAGAAGCAGTAATGAATTTGCAACTTTTGGTCAGTTAGCAATGTTGTGTGACAAACATTACCATTGTTTTTCTCAATATTATTTTGGGTTATTTAATGAGGGGAATTAAGTTATTCATTTTACTGAATAACTTGTGTGTCACATCTCTTTCTCTGGATGATCACTAGGGATGGGCAAATATTGAAATATAGATATTTCTGTCTTTTTGAGAAGCAAAATATCACTGTGTGCAAAAAATTGGTTTGTAGCAAAATAAAGTGTAGGAGTGACAATTTATTTAAGATGAACGCAAAGATTTTTCTTTTAAAATGCAGTTTTCCACTGTGATTTTTTTAAGGGCACAATAAGATTTTTAAATGTATTTGAATCAGTACTCAGAATCTGCGTATTGACATCAGTATTACTTGGCATTGGACTAAAAAAAAAATGGGATTGCCTATCTCTATAATCTGTGTACTCTAAAGAACCATAAGTAGCTCTCTCTGTTTGGTTCATGGCTAAGGAGCACTACAACAGGGACACTGCTTTAGTTTGATCAACTTGCTAAAACATATTTATTTGATTATTTTATGTGGATTTGATATATATATATATACACACACACACACACACACAATTCAGTTGCAGTGTTACAGGGTGTTACATCTAATAGCAGACTAAAAATAGGTTTAATCTTATTTAAACACACACACACATACATACATACACATGTACTCATGCGCTGGTGTGGGCCTACTTTGAATGCTTCGACTGATACAAACTTAAAGTCAAGTTTAACATACCTGGTCAGTCTTCTAAACTTGATCAGTCCCAGACTTTGAGTTTTTTTAAAGTCTGTAAGAGAAAGGCAAAACATGGGCAGACCATCTGACAGTACAGCACCCAATTAAACACTTTAATATTGTAGTAATGCCTGAGGTAAACATGGCACATCCTTTACCAAAATAGGTTTTAGAAGACAGGCCTAATTCTGCAGCTATGCAGTTCGTTGACATGTTTAACAATTCAGTTGCAGTGTTACAGGGTGTTACATCTAATAGCAGACTAAAAATAGGTTTAATCTTATTTAAACATTGAAAAATGCAGCGAATGTGTAACAGCCTGGTGTTTTCGCGGTCAGAATAGACTTACGTGTCAAATCTGAGGGTTCCTGAGAATATATAAGGAAGAAATGGTACTAAAATGCCTCAAATTGAACTCTTCATATTTATATAAACGATGAGAACTTCCGCTGAAGCCAAACGCTGCGTTTGTAGAAACGCAAAAGCTGCAGAAAGTCCTACTTGGAGAAGTTCGTCCTCAGATCACATCATACACAGAGACATGTCGCCATCTAGTGAGAGCATGAGGTTTTATAGACCCTCCACTACACGCAGACGTAAAACATCTAATCAAAGACACGAGCATCATTCAAAAATACATTATATGGACACAAGCATTGGGACACAACTCTTAGTTATTGAATTCAGGTGGCACTTTACTTCCAGTGAAGGGTTTAATCTTTTGGACAACGCCAAGACATTTTGGATAACGCCATGCCTCCAGCTTTGTGGACACAGTTTGGGGGAGAACCTTTAGAGCCATGACCTCAACCCAATCCAGCATCGTTGGGATGAACGGGAACAAAGATTGCGAGCCAGGCTTTGCCATGTCTGACCATATAAATACAGAATAAACAGATAGAAACAGTCCACAGTCTTGTGGAAAGCCTTCCAAGAAGAGTGGAAACTGTTAAGCTGCAAAGGGGGAACCAACACCGTATCAAAGTCTGTGTATTTGAATGCAATGTCCCTGTTGGTGTACTTTTGACCATATACTGTTTATTTATTAAATCTCATGGTTGATCCTTTGTAATTCCCGAAATTCTTCCAAATAATTTTTTTCAGTCGTTCCGATCTGAAAAAAGTCACTCACTATGGTTTGTTGTGCAATGCTGCACTCTAGAAAGGTAGAAAACACTGTTTTGTTATTAGGACTCATGAGTGACATCTATAAGCCCATAAAGCCATTTGATCTGTTTATTATCTATCCATGTAATGTCAGGACGAGCAGAAATGTGCTCTATTAGGTTTAATAAATTATATATTTATGTACACATGTATGAAGAGTAAACTATACGTTATGATTAGGTTC
>JBBIGA010000032.1:16813901-16842904 GCA_037576975.1 Alestes dentex
ACACACACACACACACACACACACACGTAAAGAGGAAACCTTAAGTAGTTATCATTAGGGTCAGTTTTGTCCTTTAACTAGCAACAGTCCCCATTTATTTATTTAACATGACAACTTTTCACCCCATCTTTATTGCTTAGAACTAAAGCATTTTGCTACTATGCTTTACGACTGACACAATTATGGTCAGTTTACCTACAGAACAGAACATTTCACATCAAACCACTCTGAATGACTGTTTACATATCAGTACCATGAATATGTGGAACAACAATTGTTAGAGACAATATGCAAAGACTTCGAATAGATCAGCATGTTGCCCTTGTAAAAAAAAAAAAACCAAAAACACATTATCCAAATGTATCAGGAACCTGACCAATTCTCTTTTATGTTTGCATTTTAATAAACACATAATTCCTACAAAAATATGTCTTTCAGCACACAATGCCATTGCATACAGAAACACTGAGGAGCTCTGAAATGCACGTTAATATTATGTAATATTACATGGTAAACAAATGATTATATAAAATGTAAAATGGCCACACATTTGCAAAAATAAACTTTTGAAATAAAAGCCCTCTGCTGGTTTTACATTCTTGTACAAAAAGGCATTTAACATAGATTACTATGATAGAATGTTCATTTTTAAAATTAAATGTTTTAATTAAAAAAGTAGAAAATATCACCTGCATGTGGTGTTTAATTTAACTCATAATCTGCTGCACCTGATCCAAATGACAATAACTGTTAAAAATGGTCCCATTACTATTCGTTGAACTGCAAAATTAGAAAATGTTTCATTTTCAAGAAACATTTAAGAAAATGTTTCATAGATTTTACATCTTTGTTCTAGGGGTAATGTTCCCTCCCACACACAGGTCCACTGTTAAATACTAACCTGTGGATGTGAATGCTTCAACTAAACAACAGAACTTTGGGTATTGTGCCCCCCAGCGTACACTGAATTTACAGTACCTATTGTGGTGCGCTGGTTATTATCTACTGTTTTCAGATACCTAAACACAACAGGAGACTGTAGTGAAAACAGAACTGCTGCAATACTCACCAATAAATACTACTGTTTTATACTGTAGTGAAGTCTATTAAGTCTATTACATGACCAATTACAGTAGTTTGGTACAACCATTCATTTTGATGAAAATAGTTTCAGCATCAGAAAAAAAAAGACTACGAAAGGATAGCCAGGTGGGGTATTCTTATGCAATAATTGAAAAACTGTCAGTTGTCTAACAACGGAAATTATTTTTTATATTACTACAAAAATATTTTCAGTGAAGTTAACATCGGATACATTCTTGTCCATAGTGCTGGCAGGATGACATAATACTAATTCAAACGTCTCTGTTGTCAGGTCAGTGCTTCAGGGCTCAGATTTAGTGAAACACTGTAAGCCAGGGAGTTTCCAGCGAGAGCCGCTGTGGATGCGCAGGTCCAGCCACTCCTGCTGGGCCACAGCCAAGTAGGACTCAGGAGGAGCTGTAGAGAGCAGCTCTGGGGTCACAGAGCCTTCCTCCTGGGCTAAAGCCTGTTGGCATGCTGGCTGGATGTCCATCGTCTCCAGGTTATTAAGGCTGCCTGCTGCTTGATCCACCACCTGACCCCTTTTTGGACCTGAGAAAACAAAGCACACAGGTCTAGAACATGACCATTATTTCAACTTGTTCCATTTACACAGAGGTGTAATACTGGTTGCAAGGTGCACTGCTTTTTTTAAAGTTTGTGTGAATTTACTGATTAGAACATTGAGCTTTTCACACTGCATGCATTTACTCACAGCACCGTCTGAAGGGATCCCATCCACGAGAGAGAACGTACGGTTTGGACATAGGCTGCTGCAGCAGGCACACTATAGCACTGTCCACTTGATGAAAGACACGTAGAGACAGGAGTCTGTGGTGTAGCTCCTCTGAGAGGCTGTATTCCTCTGAGCGAATCAAGTCTCGGATCAGGTCAAAATCTTGCTTCAATTGCAGAGCTCCCTGGATACTGGGATGGATAAAGAGTTAGAGCAAATAAACAGACCTCATCCACATTCTGTGCCCATTCCCAAGACACAAATTTAATTTTAAGTACACATTTAAAAACATTTCTTTGTCTACAACAGGGTTTAAAGTGTCTTTGCAATAAAAAAAAATAATTTTCCCACTACTCAAGCTTCAATGTGGCTGATACTACAGTTTTGGATACATATCTGTGTGCATTTTTAGACAACAGTATCTCATACATTGTCAGAAACCATGTAAACATGTCAGTTTGAAATCAGTTTGTACAGTTTAAGCTGAAGCTCCAGAGCACACTTATAATAAACACTCAACACCATTGCATGTTTTGACTAACTGACTACATTTGGTATAAAAAGAAAAATTATGTAAATATGATTTTTTGCATATGATTTAATATCTGAGAATCAGCCATGACTGTCACTACCAGAGGTATAAAACATGGAATAACATGGAAACCCTTCCATCATCACACACTGAAGACATCTACCAACCTGAACTTGATTTTCTGTTTGAGGATGTGCTCCATCCAGGCCTCCATAAAGGCAGTCATGGCCTCCGCCAAGGCCGGAATACGAGCCTCATCTGGCAGAGGCTGCACTCCTTCTAATACCTGGCCAATCACACTTTGAGCTGCAGAGGCTGCATACTCACTTGGGCTGCTGGGTAATTCTAAAATAAAACAAACATGCTTGAAATTTAAGTATGACTGAAGTTAAAAAAAAAAAAAAGTTTCAAAACTTTTCCACTGCAAATTATTGCTGCCAACGCAAACCTGCTTTGTAGTTGACTCTCCAGTGCTTTGCTGATGGCATCGTTTGCTCAAAAATCTCCACTGACATCTTCTTGCAGTCCATTGAAAAAATCCTCAGAACTAGCTCGGAAAAGGCCTGGGGAAAAACATTGTATTTCTTTAATCTGAAACACAGATTTGGACTGTTAAAATTGTCTTCAAAATCAGAACAAATAGATCCCGGAGGAAATTGCTTATGTTACGACTACACAGACACACCTAGACAAGAACAATATAAAATCTAAATAAATACACACTTTTCTCATTGAAAACTCTAAACTGTCCTCACAACACTAGACTAAATCGCAACTTTGACGGCAAAAGACAACCAGAAAGCAAAAACTGTGAATTGACATTTTAGAATCTCTCACTTGCAGCTGTGAGACCGCCCGAGTTAGCTGGAGTCCATACTGTACAATGAGAGGATGTTCATCACCATCACCCACAATTTCCAGCTGCTGGGCAAGGCTCTCCACCGTCCCCCTGAGAACCTTCCAAATGCAGAAAACCAAGAGCATTAAAACACCCATTCTTTGTCTCCTTTCAAAATGATTGCGTTTTGGGCTGCACAGTCTCAAATGTATCATTTGTTTATTATCACCACAGTACTGTGTAATACTGCAAACTAACCCCCTAATAAACCACTCATGCCACAATTTTGACTAATCACAGCTTGTTCAAGATGAGTATTCTGTGAGTGTTTTTACAGAATGATGCGTTCATCTGATCCAACATCATCAATAACTAATCAAACTAATCAAGCGTGCCTTCTCCCATGCTATATCAATGATTCACAATTTAAGGTATACAGGTATAATATAAATGTTATATGTCAATGGCAACATTTAGCCACGAGCCACAATATGATTATTGTTTTTAGCGTGAAGTCCTAGTATGTGTAGCAAGATACAAAACTCCTCAGTACCTTAAGGTCTCCTTGTGTGACCAGCAGGAACTTATTAAGTGACCAGGAGGCCAGAAACTGGTAGGCTTTACTCATAACCCAGAACGTAGAGGACTGTACAGTAGCCACAGCCCTGGACAGCAACCCCGCATGATATAAACTGAGGCATCTGGTTTCTCTCTCACCTAACAAAAGAAAGACAAACATGATGAACTATGACACCAAGGCCTGCAACACGATCTGTTGTTTGTTTAGTAGAATTATATTTAAAAATGTTAGTGTTGATATTCGTGTACCACTGACAGGACAAAAGCCTGAACCTGCTGAGAACATCATATAGGTAAGTACCTGAGTGTGGGTCAGGGCTATGCAGGAGCAGGAGCGTGGAAAGTATGGGAGGGAATAGCTGGAGTGTGAGGTCCATGGTGGCAGTCCTCACGGTAGAGCTTTCCAGCACGGGTCTAGGTAAGCACTTATCATTTAGCCCCAAACCCAAGGACACACACATCACTGGAACACACAACACACAGACTCAAGGCTAGCAACTCCCAACCAATTAATACATTCTGATAAATTCAACGACACTGGGCAAAAAAAGGTAAACAAAACATCACATGTATCAGTCTCAGACTGTGTCACCAGTAATGCTAGCAACAGTAACAAAATGTGTTACACCACACTCAGTTATGGCACTGAAACTTTAAATGTAAGAAATGTAACTCCAGTAACAGATTTTGATTTGGTTAACTGACTTACTTTCATCCCAACGCATGAAGGCAGCAGTAGACAACATATGAGAACAGAATTTATTCAAGACCTCTTTGCATTCTGCTGGAATGAGTTCTGAAAGTCAGATTATGAAGAAAACATTTCAGTGCTAATGTCAACAATCAGTGCAAAGTTCAAAAGTAAGAAGATACACATATTCTGTGGTTTACTTTGATTTTCTGCGTTACAAAATATCTTGATCCTTAAAAGCTCTAATTACACACTTATAAAATAAATGTGCCAAAAATGGTTCCTGGCAGAAAATGGTTCCTGCCAAGAAACCACTTTTGGTTCCCTAAGAAATGTTCAATGGGCAATTTTTGGGAGGGATTTTTGTAGATGACATGTGTGTGTGAAGAACATTTCAATCTACACATTAGAAGAATCCTAAAATTACCTTCTTTACAAGCATGCTTTAGCCATTTGACTAGGAGAAACACCATCTGATAATTCCACTGGTTCACACCTCCCAAAACTGTGTTGCGAGACTGGTAATAAAAATGGCCGATAACCGTTTTGCCAAAATTCCTCCACAGCATTTTCCTGTATTGAGACAAAAGTTCTACACAGGCATCAGACTTGCTCAGGTCCATCCACTGAATAGCTTTATGCCTACTGCAGGCCATTTTGGGTTTGTTTAGAAGTCTTTCCTCTCCTTCACTGTCTGTACGACTCCTATCCATAGCACCCTCTGCAGTGTCAGCCCTGCCTAGCGGATGTCTTTTGGGAATGTGTGGAGCTAAGAGGTCTGTTGAGGAAACTAAGACTTGAAAGAGAATTTCTAGATATTCTCTATCATGGCGAACAAATGTGGAGAAAGGCAGATTGGAAGACCAGAAACTATGGAGCGGCTTTTGGGGAGGCTCGTCCGTAATGGCATCAGGTGAACTCTCAGCTGCCGCCGAAGCTGGAGTAAAAGATGAAGGTTGAAAAGGTTCAGAGGGAGTCAAGTGTGTCCATTCAGAGCTGGGTTGCCCCGCAGCAGAAATGAGGTCAGTCTGTTGACAAGTCCAATTGTAAAGCTGCTCTGTGGCAATTTGGGCTCTCCTCTGGGCAAGAATCGTCATCAGCTGGACGACCGGGATCGGAGCAGGTCTGCCTCTTTTCCGGGGCAAGCATGACCTGATCTGAGACCAGTCAGAGCGGAATAAAATCTGAGAGCTCCAGGCTGCAGCTCTTTGCCGTGACCTTTGGTTTGCCACAATATGGTTATAGAGTTCTACAGCAGCCAACAAGTCCTCTAAAGCATCTCTGGGTACACGCCCCAGCTGGGCAGCAGCAAGGGCTAAGAGGACTGTGTGGATGCAGTTCTCCACGAGCAGCAAAGCCTGCAGGCCCAGCAGCCACAGGGCTCTCCGAATAGAGCCCAACATTCCTGTGCGACCAAAAAGTACAGGCCGTAAGGAGGGGTCTGAGCGTGCTCTTGCACACAGAAGGTCCCAATGGCTTACATGAAGCTGCAGTTCTATACACAACGCTTGAAGGCCCAGGTTCCAGTTAGCGCTGGGCTGCCGAGCTGCATGACTTCCATCAGCCAGCAGAAGACGGGCTCTGTCCAGGACATTGCCCAGCCGTGTCACAAAGCAGTTGGCCACGCGACACCGGCGGCCATACTCATGGAGGAAGAGGAGCTGAGCCCGTTGTTCTAAAAGGTACTGAAGTTGTTCATAATGCTGGCTGAAGGTCGCTGCTTGAGGATGGTGGTAAAATTCCACCTCACATGAATTTGAAAGCCCCTTAATGCTTCCTCGCATGCAGCCTCCCAGCCCTCGCAGCACATGGCATTGAGAACTAAGGCTCAGTAGATTTTGTTCGAGGCGCTGGAGGCGCATGGAAGACCGGGAAGTGAGATTGTGGCATGCCACAAAGTTGTCTTCGTTTTCATAGTCCCAGCAGCTACTTTCACTCTTCTGTCTCAGGAGCCACTTAAGGCTGGGGTTGAAGCGTATCCGAAAAAGAGCCTCTGCCTTCTGATGGGCCTTGGTAAATGGACCGTGGTATCGAGACCCTAGAGACACACAAGAATTTACTTTATGAATATGAATTCCTGATTTAATTATGGTTCCACAGTTTCAAGGTTTGTACATTTGTGAAATAAGCTGAATGTCACACATAAAACAACAGAGGACAAGAAGGAAAATCAGCAGCAATTAAATAATTTTGAATTAAGTTTGCCTTCTCAGCAATTCTCAGCAACTGAAAGAAGATGCATAGGCCATCAGCCACTCTGAACATGTGAATTATGCATTACTACAACTTGCACTAAATATTAAGTAGTGCCACCTTCCCGTGATGCAAAAATGAACTGTGAAATGCAGTCCCGAAGATGATCACCCAAAACGTACCATCATTCTTGTCCTTTGCAAGATCTTCCTTAGGAAATGTTTCTGGAGATGTGCCTGGCTTTCTCTGTCAAAGTATTAAAATGAAATGAACAAATGACAGGAAAGCTTTGGCAAAAACTGAGGTCTATCCCTTTGAAATCATTTATGAAATATTACAATAAAAGAATATGTGGTTTGTCAGGTGACGTAAGAACCAGGTGTGATGCAGTGGTACCCAGTCCGGTCTTGGCCAAAGCCTGAATTTACTTAAGGGACCTTTAGGCCAATGGCTTCTAAACATTTACAGATGTGAGTGAGAAAATCACCTGCTCATCATCGATGACGGGGGGATCAGAGTTGTCGGTCACAGCAGACTGCTCTGTTCTGTCTAAATGGATAGAAAAGATGCTTATGTTTGTGATTAGGTAAACAGAATCATATGTAATATTTCATATTTACAGATACATTCATTAAATGCTTAAGCACACACAGCTTGTCATAGCAGCCTAAATTTAAATCATAGCACATACCACCAACAACATAAAGCTGTTGAAGACAAAATTTCACACATAATGACACTATTAGGATAAGAACTTGAGGTGGGAAAGTGCTTGTTTCAATTGGACGACGGGGAAAGGAGCAGGTCTGGCTCTTTACTGGGGCAAGCATGACCTGATCTGAGACCAGTCAGAGCAGAATAAAATCTGTGAGCTCCAGGCTGCAGCTCTTTGCTGCAAAAGGCTGGGGGCCTTCATTTAGTGTTTCAGAGTTTTCTAAGATTCAAAATTGAGTGAAATGTGTGCAGAACATTCTGAAGAGTTGAGTAAGGTGGGTCAGGCTTCTGGCTGTACTGAAAATGGATATCAAACCTGACACAGTTGTGCTACACTCTAGGCACCAGTATGAAAGACCTACTAAAATCTGTAGTGAAGAAAAAAAGTAAAGCGGCCACGTATAGTCACGCATGAATACACCACACAACAGCACAATGTGTGAGATTCTTTCTCAGCATTTAACTCATACACCAAGTGAAGCAGTGGGCTGTCACCAATGGGGGTGCACCTAGGGAGCAGTAGGTGGGGATGGTACCTTGTTCAAGGGTACCTCTGTAGTGCCACTAGCAGTCCTGGGATTCAAACCCTCAACCTTCTGATTGCAGGGGGCACTCCCTAGCCACCAGCTGCCAGTAATAGTAACGGGTGACTCTTGCATCCAAATAGACAAATACCTGCAGAGTGAGGAGGTGTTTGTCCCTTCTTGTTTGATTCTGTCCCACTTTGTCCTTCCTGTGGGCTCCCGGGCGTCTGAGCCATCTTATCTCCAGCCAACCAGCTCAATTCCCCTTTAATATATAGCGCATCTTTCCTACAACAGTATTCAGAAAGACACAAACTTGAGTCCCAGCTCTATAGCCATCTAACTCACTTTCAGTTAAAATGTAATTTGTTCTCTACTCCAGAAACACCAGCTAGATCGTTACATGCCACCTACGTGGTTAAATATTAGTCCAATTTCAGTTTTGTGCAGGGAATTCGTTGTTGTTTACTACTCCTTTTGGCTAAATTGCCAAGTGAAATTGCTCTGTGTTAGCTGTTAGGAAACCCAAACGATGAAAACAAACATAAATGAACTTTAAAATCACTGTTATTAACAACAAAAAAGTGACTAGTATGATAAATAGGCGTTAGTGAGTTATTTCAATCCCAGACCCTGTTGTAGTCCAGGCAACGCAGAGTTAGCTAGCAGCGTTAGCTCCATCAGATCCATCACGTTAACCTGGATCAACTAATCTCCACAATCCGTACAGCTACACAAGCAAGAATACCAAATTTAACACAGAAACACTCACTTACGGTTCGAGCCCAGTTCATGATTTTAAGAGGATCTATCTTTAGAGCTGGAAAGCACAGCCTCACTAATCCATTCCCACTTCCAGAGCGAGAAAACACGGACTCTAAAATTAGCCGAGCTTGAGACGGAGCAAACCAATGAGAGGCGCTTCTACTGCTCAGGTCTTAACACTCACAGGGCCTGTTTTTACTACTAATACTAACATGCCAGGCAAAACACAACCACTTTTTCCTCCCCTGTTATAAATGGTATATACGCACACCTTGGTATACCCCATTCTCATGAGCCGGTCTAAATCAGCTGAAATGAATACTGTATGGACAAAAGTATTGGGACACCTCTGAATTGTTTGGTTATACATGTATATTGGTTGTTGCTTCTTTCTTTTGTATTGCAACAATGCAAATGTCCCACTTGTGGGACTAATAAAGGGTAGTATTATCTTATTGTATCTTACCAAGACATTCTGGACAACGCATTCCAAGCTTCCAACTTTGTGGAAAGTCTGGGGAACAACCTTTTCTATTCCAGCATGACTGTGCCCCAGTGCACAAAGCGAGCTCCAAAAAGACATGGCTGGATGAGTCTGCTGTGGAAGAACTTGACTGCCCCACACAGATCCCTGACCTCAACTCCATCCAACACCTTCGGGATGAACTGGAACGGAGACTGCGACCCAGGCACTCTCATCCAACATCAGTGCCTGACCTCATAAATGCTCTACAGAACGAATGGGCACAAATTCCCACAGAAACTCAAAAATCCTGGGATAAGCCTTCCAAGAAAAGTGGAAGCTGTTATAGCTGCAAAGGGGGGACCAAATCCATATAAAAGTATGTAATTAAAGTCCGTTGGTGTAATGGTCAGGTGTCCCAATACTTTTGCTCTTATTGTGTATTGAACTTTTGATCCATTTAGCATAGGGTAATTTAAGTGTCAGTTACATATAATGCAAATCAAGCAAAGGGACAATAACCTGGACTTTCCAGTTTATTTCAAAATAGTCCTAATAAAATTCCTGAGTAAACACAACCAAAGACAGCCTGTACACAAGATAAAAAAAAAAAAAACAGAAGCAATGCATTTAAAATGATTACCCTATACTAAGCACACAAATTTATACATGGAATGAACTCTGATGTGGAAGATCTTAATATGAAAAAACACAACTGAGCTGCTTATTTATTTTGTCTAACAAGTATAAAATATGAACATGTCATTTACAGAAACAAGTAAAAGTGGGCAAGGTTGAAAAAAGGCACCCAAAAATCAACCAGAACAAAAATCAACCAGTGCGTTATAACAGTTTTCTCAAAACAAAAGTGAAAGAGGTCAAGCCATCTCGCTCTCATCCAGCTTCATTATCTTGTTAGGAGTTCCTGTGCACGAGTCCTATAAATAAGTCACATAAACAATCACATAAAACCAAACACTGCTTTAGCTGAAAAAAGCTATGCACACAAATAGGGAGCACTTGCAGGAATAACATGAGAGAAATTAATGTTCATCATCTCAAACTCCATTTATCTGATAAAGATAGTGTGGAAAGTCCAGTTTTATTGTGGAAAATAAAGTTTTGTCCTTATCATAGTGTACAAAGTATGAAAGTCTTATTTAAAGACTTAAAGACTTAACATAATACAATAAATATGTACTGAACGTATAGCCACTATACAATGCTATCATCATGTAACACTGTACTTAGGGAACTACAAATACAATATAAATCAACTTTCTGAATAACAAATATAGTGTAATAATCTAATATCACCAAGTTCTCACCTGAGGCGATGACGATGAAGCACTACAGGGTTTTGGGCATTGTGGTTCAGATTCAGGATCTACTGAGCACTCCACATCCAGATCAAAATCCATGATCTCACCTAAGTCAATCTCCTCTCTGGAGAAAACAAACAGTAAAACTTCAGGCTAACGCTTCTTCACACTAAAGGCAATCCGTTTTTTAAAACTGCATCTCTTTCATAAAATGTTCTGAAATTAAGAGATAAACATACATACATATACATATATCCTAATTTAATAGTCTAAATGCCCAATCTAACATAAAGGCTAAGTAACTGTTAAAATGTGATCAGGCAAAATGAGTCACAGAGACCGAAAATTCAAAATTGAGGTTTTGGTATCATTGAAAAGATGAGAAAATATCTTAAACGGTTGTCAAGTTACAATCTTTTGAATTATGGTATTGCAGCACCATTTTCCAAATGAAAAACCGAGAAAATCAGTTTTTTGTTGATATCTTTAACAATCCATAGCATCCAAAGAGATGCAGACATATTTTGTCAGTTGACAGTGAGTAAGTGATATTCCAGGAAAAGGCACTTTTACATAGATTGCTGAACATTGACAAAGATTTTACAAAGATTGAACAGATACAATTTTGCTTTAGAGCCTTTGAGAGAGAGGGTGGCAAAATGTCAGTGCGAGTGTGTGTGTGTGTGTGTGTGTCGGATGCCAGCTAGCTTCGTTGTGCAAGTAGAACGTTGGTAAACCTCCATCCCGAAAGCCTAACAGACGTGTTAGTGAGTGAAACTGGCACCCTAGGGTTATACCTCACTCGCTAGCGCGCTGGACTCCTAGTCCGTGGTGCTGCTGAGTCGCAGGTTTGAGCCCAAGCGTGTGCGGGGCTGGACCATGATTTAAGCAGTTTGATAGGTTTAATAAGATCAGGGATTGACGTTTTAACACCATATTTGGACAGCTGAGATTGTGACGTTTCAGAGGATACCCAGAACACAGGGAAACCCTCGGTTGAAACAAACAGGTGGTAAGCGAAAACAGCATTGATTTTGGACAGTCTTTTGTAAGATTTGAGAGCTGCAACTCAACTTAAATAGCCATTTAAGTACATTTTCACAGTTATTTCCATGATTAAACTTAGGGAGATTAATTTTGAAGACCTTTTCTTTCATAGAAGACCAAAAAAAAAAACTGATATTTTTGATGTTTTTCAACATAATTGGCCCGTATCTAAATAAATAGAGCGCCGACCTCCAACTCATTATGGCAGATCGGGTCAAAAATGAAAATATTCATCCAGTTAACTAGCTGGAGTTATCTAGTTAGCTTACTAAATTATAATAACTTGAGCCTGCTGTGACATACCATCATAAAATAATCTAGTTTAACATCATGTACTATGTGACGCATCCGTATGTTGTGGTAATCTGGCAAAAAGGGTTGTTATTTGTAGTATATACACAACATATATTACATGGAATAACATATCACATAAGTATTCTGACATAAAATGCTACAAGCATGCTTAAAAAAGGTGTGATGCTCAATGTTACTGGTGCCCACTTTCCACAACCACAAAAAAAACATACATGGCTTCCAGGTCATTGTCCTCTTCAGTAGGGGGATCCCATGCATGAAGTTTGACTTTCCACAGCTTTATTTGCTGGTCCCAAGAGCGACGACTATATTTCTTAAATTTGTTGGGTGTTCTAGGATGGATTCCTGGCTGTCTCAAGTGCCTGGAATTAGAAACCTTAAAATCAAACACTCGGAGACACTAGTTTCTGCATAAACTTACATATATGTAGTCTGCATTATTGCGGTCATGACAAAAAAATAATTTCAGAAGAAGGGAAAAATACTAACTGTAAATGTAACTTGTCAAAGTATTTACACAGTGTAAACGGAGCCAGACAAGTAAACAAATGAGTAAATAAACAGCCACAAGGTTTTGAAATAACCATGTTGGTCACATAATGCATTCCACTCACTTTGGGACTTCTTTAATGTATCGGTCATAAGCAAGAGTGTTTTTGCCATAGTTGATCTGCTTCTGTCTCCTCATTAGCACAGTCTCATCTGTCTCAATGTCTCCAGGTGCAGGGGAGTCCCTGGAATCTCTGGAGTCTGAACTGCAGCCAGAAGAGAAAAAGATTATTGCGGTATCCCTACATTAACACTACACAGAAGAGTTAGAATTAGCTCTAACAGCAAACCTTCCAGATGAGGTTTTTCTCTCTCTTTGCACAAACTCTGCAGCCAGGATTCTTCGTCTATAACTGAAACAACAAAGAAACCTTCCATGAACGGCTCAAATACATGTAGTTCAGGTCTAATTACATATAAATAAAATAAATCTTAATTATAAATTTGGGGGAAAACAAGCAATCATCTATGCTCTGACCGTTGCATGTCACGACGGACATTAGTGCGCATTTCATCAGCCTCCACCTCATCTCCCCAGTCCCTTATTCTTGATACAGGTCCTTCACTCTCTGGGGTTGTAAAACTAGATGAGGGGAATAAAAATACACATTATTACTTAATCTGTTGCTGCTTTTTGTTTAATGCACCTGTTGATATAGAGGTGGGACCAGATATTTTGAGATCCAATAGAAATAGACAAAGCAAAATAGTTGCTTTGAAACATCTTCTATTTGAAGAACAATACCAGCTGACTCTCTTGACAAAACTGCTTAATGTCCAACCATTTAAAAATTTTGTAAATCTTACGATGTAAAGTTGACACTAGCTCTTTCTACAAACACAAACATACACGCAAGATTAAATACTTTACCTCTCTGGTCTTTGTGATCTGTGACCTCTTCTGTCTGTGCTACTGGATGATTCAGATTCTCTGTGAGGTCCCCTTACACTTCCATCAGCACCACGCTTCCTGCTTTGGGACCACCTTGAAGACCCTTTGTTCCTAAAAATCCACAGATTAGAGAATTAAAACCAAAACTGACTCAAGAAACAACACAAGGACATGTAAATGTAAAACAAAATGTGCCAAACTATGTTGCCAAATAGATCCAGGATCACAAAACTGCACCAAGACTAAGAAAGCCTCTCTTAGCATGTCCTCACTTAAAGCAGATTCTTCTATTGTTGGTGAGCAACATGCTAACTAACCTGACAAGAAATCAATGCTTTTCTTATCACTGAACACCAACCAATAATAATAATAATAATAATAATAATAGTACTACTACTACTAATAATAATAAGAGTAGCTAGAGCTAACTTACTGCCACCTAAGAAAGGCGGAATTTTACAGTTTGGGCGCCAAAACCTGCAATGCATGAAACTGCACTCCTCATTTTACTACTTCTTGCATTGAACATTAGTATGTAATACAGGACTTGACTATTTAAATGTAAACACCAGCCTAAACACTTTTCATAGCCCACCTCTCTGTGTGCAATAAACAATCTAGCTGTGTTACTTCGGTGTAAAATGACTGAAAGACAAGCTAACCAGTATTGCAACCAAACCACTGCTGTTTTGTTGTTTATTTAAGTGTTACATATGAAACAAGGAGCTCAGTGTTCAGTTTGGACGAGTAAACAAATTAGCTGACCAGAGCTAGGTCTAAAACTAAAACATTTGATGTTGGTTGCTAAAATGTGAGGATAAATTTGAAAACAACATTGTTGAGTAAGTGAAAGTTGCGGCATGATTAGGGAAGACATATATTAAGCTGGTGAAAGAGTCTATAAAGTAACAGCTGCTAAAACCAACAAAAAGCAGGCTAGGTGGCTAGACCCGCGGTTTTAGAGAAACTCGCGGGAGACATTTTAGCCAGGTTAGCAAACAAAAGAGCTAAATTTATCTCTGTTTTGTCACTATTCACGAATAATTCCACACTTACCTATTTTCATCAGCTCTATAGTCGTCATCACGTCTGTATTTATGACTATTTGACATTGTATAAGTATTTTAAACCCAGAACCTCAGAGAGAAGGTGATATGCTGCTGCCCTATTTCCATAAACCGCGCCACTGCAGCCCAGACCCCAGGGACACTGCAGATTACAGAATAAAAGTCACCTTTCAAACGTCAGATGGCCCATTCACTCTGAGAGACTACAACAAAAAAGTCATGTTTTTTTTTAAAACAAGATAATAATAGTAATGGATTATTAGATAATGATAATAAAAATAAACACACAAACAATGGCATTGCTTCCCGTAGAATATCAATAACATTATTTTAACTTTAGCTGTATAATATACTCTTATTCCTATTATTGGTTGGCGTCTTGTAATAAGAATAGGTACATATATTCACAGAAAATATAAAAAATAAACACAAAACATGCACTTGCTTCCTCTGAATAAACAATAACGTTATTTTGGCTTTAGACAGCTTTTTCACAACACATGAATTAAGAAGCAGCACATTAAAATAGTCCATAGAACAAAAGCTATAACACAACTGTATAATATAAAAGTGCACTATACAAATATTACAAAAATATAAAAATAGATGTTTATGTGTATGTATATGAGCATTTGTACATATTCACATAATACATATATTCACACAAAGAAGATAAAAAAATAAACACACAAAACATGCAGTTGCCTACGCTAATTTAACAATAAAATGGTTTGCATTTAATTGGCATTACTCTAGTTTTCACACCAAATACACATCGTAAAATAACACTTTATAAATCCCACAAGCCGGAAATGTGCATTGTTATATCAGCAAAGCGGACAGAACAAAAGAAGAAAGTAGAAGCAACATAACCAACTGAATAAAAACTACACAACAGTATAATATAGTACACTAAACAAATATTACAAAAATATAAACAGAAGTTTGTGTCTGTATATGAATATATATATTCATATACAGACACATATATATACTTGTGTGACTAATAAAGGTTTATCTTATATATATGTACACAGTGGATATATTAGAGTATCCCTGGCAGCATCGGACATTGAAAGAAACAGTAATGATGCACCACAAAACTGCACAGTGCACAGAGTTATATCTGAAAATATTGCGCATGAGAGAAACAGTTGGACTTATCAGTCCTTTGTGTGTATGTGTGTGTGATCAGCTGTGAGATGTTGGTTGCTGCAAGGAAAGACCAGCGGAATCTCTCCTTCACACATACAACACAATTTTTGTGACATCTTTCCAAAACGAAAACACACAACAGGGCAGTTAATACAAAATAAAGTGCAGCATGTAACAAAATAAATATCTGGAACAGTATTGAAGAGTCAGTGTGCAGTGGCAGCATGTAATAAGTAAATATCTGCAGTAGGATAAAGTAATGTGCAATTCCTAAGATCTTGTTTCAACCTGTTTTGTGTATTAGTTTATTCATTTGGTCTTAAATTTAGGATTCTTCAGAAATACTCAGTGTAGTCACATCAGTAAGTGTTAATTTTAAAGTTTCTCTGATGCTAATTTTGTTTTCTCTCATCCGTATTGTGCAAAAAAAAAAAAGTCTATGCAGTTGAATAACCGTAGGAAAATACAGGATTATATTGTGATGACTGGCCCTTACACCAACAAGGACTTTAATGACACTGCATTTAAACATACAGTGTGTATATTTCAGACGCCTTTCAGTTTTTCACCATTTGTAATGTTGCCACCATATGCTAAAATCATTCTAATGATTTTTTCCCCCTCATGAATCTACACTCAGTACCCCATAATGACAGCGCACAAACAGAAATATAGAATGTTTTGCAAATTTATTAAAAAAGAAAAACATCAAGTGGACACAAATATGCAGACCCTTTGCTCAATACTTAATAGAAGCACCTTTTTGAGCTAATACAGCCATGAGTCTTTATGGGAATGATGCTACAAGTTTTTCATGCCTGGATTTGGGGATTTTCTGCCACTCTACTGTGCAAATCCTCCCCAGCTCTGTCAGGTTTGATGGGGAACACTGGTGTACAGCCATTTTTTAAGAGATGTTCAGTTGGGTTTAAGTCAGGGCTCTGGCTGGGCCATTGAAGGACATTCACAGAGTTGTTCCTAAGCTACTCCTGTGCTGTTTTGGCTGTGTGCTTAGGGTTGTGTTGGAAGGTGAACCTTCGGCCCTGAGCACTCTGGCCTAGGTTTTTATCCAGGATATCTCTGTACTTCATCTTTCCTTCAGCTACGAACGGATGACCAGTCGCTCAGTCCCTGCAGCTTAAAAACACCCCCACAGCATGATGCTGCCACCTCCATGCTTCACTGTTGGGATGGTATTGGGCAGGTGATGAGCAGTGCCTGGTTTCTTCCACACTTACAGCTTAGAATTAAGGCCAAAGAGTTCAATCTTGGTTTTGTCAATCTTGGTTTGTGTTCCTCACAGTTTGGGAGTCCTTTAGGTGTTTCTTTGCAAACTCTATGCATGCTTTCATGTGTCTTGCACGGAGGAGAGGCTTCTGTCAGGCCACTCTCCCATAAAGCCCAGATTGGTGAAGGGCTGCAGTGAAGTTTGTCCTTCTGGAAATTTCTCCCATTTCCACAAAGGATCTCTGGAGCTCAGCCAGAGTGATCTTTGGGTTCTTGGTTACACCTCTCACCAGGGCTCTTCTCCCCCAATTGCTCAGTTTGGCTGGCCGGCCAGCTTGAGGAAGAGTCCTGGTTGTCCATTTAAGGACTATGGAGACCACTGTGCTCTTGGGAACATTAACTGCAGCAGCAGATTTTCTTGTAACCTTGGTCTTCAGGCAGTTCCTTCGACCTCATGGCTTACTTTGTGCCCTGATATGCACTGTCGGCTGTGAGGCCTAAATAGGTGTCTTCCCCAATCATGTCCAATTACATTGAACACAGCTGGACTCCAAGGTGTAACATCTCAAAGATGATCAAGAGAAAGGGACAGCACCTGGGATAAATATGTCAGTGTCACAGCAAAGGTCTGAATACTTAGCATGTGATTTGTTTCTTTTATAAATTCTGTAATTTTGTGCTGTCATGGCTTACTTGTACATTATGGGAGTGTAGATTCATAAGGAACAAAAATTAATTTACATAACTTTAGCATAAGGCTACAACATGACAAATGGTTACAAATGGAAAGGGGTCTGAATACCTTCTGAATGCACTATAGACCAACGATTGAGCTGGTCCCCCTTTGCAGCCATAGCAAATTCCACTCTTCTTTGAAGGTTTTCCAAATTTGTTAAGGGGGGCAGGGGGAAATGGGCTTTAGTTTTTGCCCCCAGCAGTTTCCTCGTTTGTGAAAGCAGTTTTGTGGCTAACCATATGTATTAGAGATATATATAGCTAGATTGGCTTACATTTAGATACATTTAGTTTCAGATACTGGTAATTAGTAATCGCCAAGTGGGATGAACAAGTTGTACCTTTTAAATTACATTACATGTCACAAAACTATACTTCAACACATTAAAAGCTGTTAAGGTGCCCAAACGCAGACATGTGACTGAAACAATCACAAGTTCACACAGTACAGATTCAGCAACATTAGGCACTACAGCCAAACTTGAATTGCCCCATTAATGTAAAGAGGAAAAGTTACTTGACCACTAATAGGCTTAGGAAATCTTTATTGAAACAGGCAAGCATATACAAATCTGCCACCTTTTACTGCAACAGCCCTCAAAGTATTTCAAAACAAATGAACAATTTTAAAACACTGATGCAGAACAGATTTTATGGCCTTTTCCATTATAATAAAACTGACAACTGAATCCATTTCAAGGTAGTGCTGAACTTACAGTTGCAAGACATAACACTTAATGAGCCACCTTTCAAACCACATGGAACACATTAACATGTACACTGGACATCAAGATTTAAAAAAGTCAACTTCCTTGGACAATCTTCATTTGGGAGAAAGAAGGATTTTCAACGAGCCTGCAAAGCAAAATAAGTCAGTTACTTTCACATGAACAGAACTACCTCAAAATCATGTTAGGAATGTACTGTAGCAGGTCTTCTTGTCAGGTTTTTGTAGATTGAAACAACTAAAACCTGTGCCAGCCCTGCATATGCTTTCCCAAGGGAAAAAGGGCATCACAACAAAAACCACTTTGTCATGATGGTATCAACTTGGGGTTTATAATGAGAGCAAACCGTTACCTACTCATCTCACCCTCGACTACAGCTGCAGCACCTCCATCCTGCAGAGGAAAAAGGAGAGGGAAAGAGTTTCAACAGACGCACGAGTTAGGCTCAGGTGTGGTGTTTCTTCACTTCACAGTAAGAACTATCTTCAGTTCATAACAGTAATCACTTAAAATGTTAGAGTGGGACACATTTACAGTGAAACCTACTTCAGTGAAAAGCCGGGAAGTTGGACCTCAGTGTCTGATTAAAAAAGACTGTGCCCCAAATTTGTCCAGTGTAGCTTGGAGGACCTATTCAAATGACAGACCATGCATATTTAAGTGTCAGATTCAAGAACACCACATAGCTATACAAGTACATGTATTGAGATGTGACCCTGAAACATCCACAAGACCAAAATAACAGTCATAATGATAAATATCCAAACTTTACTTTTAGTGTGTTTACCCACAGACTAGGGCTGCACCCACCGGTGAGGGAACAGCCCACTCTCAAGATGGGCAAGATTCTACCACAGCTAAGCAACAAGAAATCACTAAAACAGCAATTTCTGCACAAAGCCCAATCGGCAGCACCTTTCTTTCCCAGCAGAGTAACACTAGATCAGGCACGGTACAGGCCTGCACAGCTGACTGCCGCTGGAGGGGGTTCACATTCATGTACAGGGAAAGTCACTTACCAGTGAAGTGCAAGCCAAGAGATGCACAGTCCAAGACCTCACCTTGGGTAGAGAGAAGTTTGTGCAAGAACCCTGTGAACGCAAGAAGTCATGATCATATTACCTGACAAGTGCAAATTGTGCTGTTTAAGCAACTCCACATACAAGAGCAGTAGGCTAGCTATTTTCAATAACAGCATGTCTTGAAATCCCAAAAGCAACCTCAGTAATCTTCCTAATCAGCTTGCATGCGTGTTTTCATTCCAACTATGCAGAACCACACCTCTCAGAAGGGAACATGTTCTAGGCCATGGGTGCTTTAGACCAGCGCTTTTTTAAGTCTGGTCTTTGAGTCCCACTGTCCTGCACATCTGAGTAATTTCTCTGCTCCTAGTACACCTGATTCAATTTATCAAGTCACTGACAATCCGTCAACAAGTACACTTTATAGACAAAATTATTGGGACACCTGCCCATTACAGTAACAGGGACTTTAATGACATCATATTCAAATACATAGACTAACATGGAACTGGTCAATATGGACCTCGCTTTGTGCACTAGGGCAGTCAAGCTGGAATAGAAAAGGTTCTTCCCCAAACTGTGTCCATAAAGATGGATGCATGTCATTGTTTAAAATTCCTTGGTATCCTGAAGCAGTAAGATTGCCCTTCACTGGAAGAAAGTGGCCTAGCCCTAACCCTGAAAAACAGTTGGGTCCCAATACTTTCGTCAAAATTGTGTAGGTCGGAGCGCATTAAAACGTATCTACGGGATCAGGTTAGAGGAAAAGAGCTATTAATAACAGACGGCTGTTCAACGAGGTTAACAAAACACGTGCTGGTGGTCCAGCCATGCGACAGCCGTATATACAACCCTCTTAAACACCAATAGACACGAAAACTACTTGGTAGACTTGGTGGAAACACAGTTTAAACATAGAAAAAGCACGTAGGGAATCATATACGAGCAAAAAAATCGTGAGTCACACTTGCAGGGCTGAGACCACGTGTTCCATTAACAGACAAGGTTTAAAGACGTTATGAAAGACATACAAAACTCACCGTTAAGCTCTTTTACGTTACACCCATACTCTCGACACTGAAATAATGCATAAAGTGCAGCTGCAGACACCCACACATCCACCCTGCCATGCTGAAGTGAGAGAACCCGGACACGTGTTCATCAAATTTATAGACGAGGAAGCGCGAGGAATGCTGGGATATGTGCACCTCCACCTCCCCCTGTAGGCGAGTAACAAAAACTGCACATTAAGTACAGTTAAAAAATCATAAAACTTAAAAAATGTAATTCCTCCACATTGTAATCCTGTGGGGCTCTGCATCCGTGCCGCAAACCCTTCGCTCATTTCTGCCATGACGACTGCAAAGAAAAAGAGAAAAGTTGACAGTGAGTGCCGCCTCTTTCAGGAGCGGTGGGAATTACAATCCTTCTTCACTGAAAATCTAGGCAATTGTGTTTGTCTACTTGGTAAAGAGACGGTTGCCAAAAATTCACTTGTTTTAAAGTTAATGATAACAGACCGCTTTGCATTACTCATAATTCCTGTTAAAAATGTTCATGAGGTTAAGATATTTATCAAACTTATGGACATTTAAGGTAATCTATACAGTTTGTTCAATGTTATCTGACTCTCCAAATATGAATGAAAGGCAGAATTGTGTTTTTAGAGTTGTTCACGTCTGCCTGAGTGGCTTATATTTGGTTACATTGTGACGATGAACATTGTTTTACAACAGTGTGTATTTTCATGTAACTTTTGTGGTTGAAAAATGTCAGAAGGAACTATTGGCCCCTGGGCATCTTCACTTTATCAAATTTGGCCCTCTTTGCAGAAAGTTTGGACGCCCCTGATCTACACCATATAGACAAAAGTATTGGGACACACCTGTTTTCCAGTGAAGACAGTCATGATCACGTAACCTGACCAGACAGACAAGTGCAAAAAGTTCTGTATAAGCCATTCCACATTCAAGTACATATGCAGAGTTTTTATTTAGACTTCATGTTTTATATTGTTCTTGTCTCTGTGTGTTTGTGCAGTCGTAACATAAGCAGTTTCCTCAGTGATCAGTAAAGTATTCTTCTTCGGATTCTGATTCTGATTCTGGTTTGTTCAGGACAGTACGCCTGTGAGCCGACGCCCTGCACAGTTTAGTAATTCAGTCTACTCAAACACACCCACTACACCTGGCAACTAACAGATAAGTTGAACCAAGTCTGTTAGTGCAGAAAAATCATCAAAATGCTGGACACTGGGCCTCCAGGTCTGGAGTTGTCCCACTGATGACATACAGTCTTAATAAAAAATAACAAAGATGCAGAAACTGAATCCTAATGGGGTGGGTAGGAGACTTGCCTCTGGACCAAGAGGTCATGGGTTCGAATCCTATCTTCAGCATACCACCACTGGGGTTCCTGAGCAAGACCCTTAACCCCAAGTTGCTCCAAGGAGACTGTCCCCTGTAGTTAGGGAATAGAAGTCGCTTTGGATTAAAGCGTCTGCTAAATGCCAGAAATGTAATACATGGCCTTGACTTAGTAAGGCATGAGAAGTAGATGCAATAGGCCGATCAGACGTCCCAGAATCAGATTCTACAGCATAGGCACAAATACCTTTTCAGGCCATGCAACCCTGCTGGATTACTAATGAGGGGTTATGTTACGGGACCACAACTTAACTACCTGTACTGTATACTATGAGCATACAGTACAGTTAAAACACCTGCAGAACAAAATGCACTTATTGCTTGTCAATGCCTTTTTTCATTCAAACTGATAATACCTCCAAGTGTCCATTGTATGTTCTCCTTAAGTCAGCACACAGTGTGAACAAGGTGAAATTCTTTCTCTGCATTTAATTCATTCACCAATTGAAGCAGTGGGCAGCCAGGAACGCAGCACCTGTGGAGCATTGTGTGAGGACAGTACCTTGCTCAAGGGTACCTCAGTGGTGCCATTAGCAGTCCTAGGATTCAAACCCACAACAACAAAAACTTAATACACAATAAATTAATAAACAATAATAATTCATTTAGCAGTACTTTAAAAATATTGAAGTAGATCTCTATTTTTATATTTTTCTCAATGGTGTGAAACATTCTGTTCTTGGTTAATTTTATTTGCTCACTTGTGCATAGTGAGAAAAGCGGAAGACCTTTCAGAAACAGGCAACAATTTTAACAGGAAGACAAATGTTTTTTAAACAATTAATTATGTTAAATAGGAACATGAACTAGCAAAGTAAAATAGGCAAGTTCACATTTCGACTGGTCCCTTAAACGTACACTAGGTGTCACTATCTACCTTTGGAGGTTTTAATAAAAGACTGGCTGTCCTCCAGGATGGCCATGGCCATTTGTGTTAAGTTCAGCAACTATAAATGTATTTATTTTTTTATTCTCTTATTTCTTACTGCCTAAATTCTTACGCTCCTTCGTTTCAGTTTCTTAAAACCCATATCACTACATTAATTAAATTAAACATTTTATTGGAACAGTTTTGCATATCAGGCACAATATCTTCTATGATTCAGACTTTTTAAAGATTACATCAAGATTCAAACAGGTTGGAGTGCAGTAAGTGTGAAAAGAAAGTAACTTTCCCAGGCGACAGACCACAGAAAATCATCATGCATCAACCCTCATATGCCAATTAGGAACATTTACAGGACGTGTCACCAATTATGCACAAACGACTGCTGCAGGGTTTCCTTAGAACCAAGAAGGAGCACAACCCAAATACTAGCTAATGAGCTGCTTGAAAACCAAAACCAACTGATTACACTGGTGCACAGAGTCCTTTCTATAACAAAAATGCACCAAAACTTGTCTTAATGACGGCATATACATTTGTTTCAATATTTTGCATGTTTTCATTAGCTTTTTTTAAAATGCCAGAGTCAAGACCTCCTGATCACCGGTATGAGTCAGTATTCTGCATCATACTTCTGTTCTTGGTGTTCTTGGTTTCTGAATGAGCATATGGGGAGTGTTCTCACTGGAGCAGGCAAACTGTCATATCTTCACTTGTGGAATCCATAGACAAAATTACTGGCACACACCTGTTTTTCAGGGTTTGTTTTAGGCCCCTTACTTCCAGTGAAGGGCGATCTTAATTCATCAGCAGATTAAGACATTTTGGACAACACCATGCTTCCAACTTCGTGGACACAGTTTGGGGAAGAACCGTTTCTATTCCAACGTGATTGTACCCCAGTGCACAAAGCAAGCTCCATAAAGACATGGCTGGATGATTTCAGTGTGGAAGAACGTGACTGTTTCACACAGAGCCCTGACCTCAATCCCATCCAACACCTTTGGGATGAACTAGAATGGATACTGCATCCCAATACTTTCGTCCATATAGTGTATTACAAATATGCCCCGAGAGGGACTGGTATGTACCACTATTGCTGTTTTACTCACTCCTTTACTGCTGTACTCCATGTAACAAGACTTCTCTTGTTCCTGCCAGCATATGTTCAAAACAGTATGTGTTTCTCCCAGGCCATCATTAATTACCATTCACTTTCTCTCATGTCAGACCGTTCAACCCAGAGACAACAAACTGACTGACGACTGGGCTTTTAGACACAAAGAAGCACCAGGTTTTATTGCCTTTCCCAAGAAATGTGGCGTCACCCTGTCCTATAAAGGGAACTTTCCCACTGAGACGCCCGGACAAACGCTTTGCCCCTTATTCCGTGGGGGAAAAATTCTCCACAAAGGCCCAAGCATCTCCATGGCAACGTTTACTGATTGGGGGTGTCTATGGTGGTCACCCTTCAAGGGTGGAAGTGGGGGAGATGCGGAGCACAGTTCAGGGGCTGTTCAAGAGGATGACTGTGGATGAGAAAGCCTCAGAGCCTTGAAAATGAACCAGTCTGGCCTGAGGCCTGAGGAAATTTTGCATGACCGAAGAATGAGAAGATGAAAACGTTTCACCTCAGTTTAGAGACATCTACCTCAGTTTAGAGGCACCTACAAAACCTTTGTTTGGGTCGAGAAAACGTTTTCCTTATGGCTAATTTGGTAAGTCATCAAAACAAATGCTCAAGTTTAAGTCAATTATAACCTTTATTTCATGAACTTATATTCACAAATACAAATATGACAATGGACATACTCAATTATGTTAAATTAAATTTTTCTTCAACATAACACAAAAAAACAGCAGACCCCGGGTCCATCAAGTCTGTAAAGTGCATCAGATTGAGGAATATCAACACATTAAAAAAAAAAGGTGAACCGCGTACCGTCAGATTGTGGTTATAGATCCCCGCACATGGTGGTATGCAGCTGTGGGACTTAAGACCTACATGTCTTCTCATACTGCCTAAGCAAGTGATATTTTTCGTCTTAAATCTGTACCTAATTTACACTACTCCGTCACTTTAAAGTGGTATAAGGACCATTTGTGTGGCAGTGGGTAGACAATATAAAAATAAGTCACTTGCTGCAGGTCCTTAAACCCAAGTGCCGTGTCTCATAGTAACTGTTCGACATTTTTACAATGTCACGTGATAAACTGAAAACTAACACAGAAAAAAGGGACAAACATTTTGAATTAAGACCTTCAAAGCTAAGAATGAAAAAGTTGTCAGATCCAAAAAATTCCAGTAACGAAAAATTTTCTGGCAGGAATCGCAGTTGAGTTTCCTCCAGAGCTGCTCTGTAGCCTGCACAGAGCACACTAGTGTTCAGAGGTAGTGTCCAAAGCTAAAGGCAGAGCTGTATCCAGCTCTGAGGATTGTTTCCACATCATTAACAGTCACCATGTATTGAAGGATAAATCGTGTGGCGACACCTAACTCATTGGAAGACTCTTAGAGGAGTGGCTGTCCTCCTCGGGATCCATTTCAGTGCCCTGGTCTCAGGCCCTTTTGGGCAAACAAGAATGAATGGCTCTTTTATCCAATGGCATTCTGGATGGTGCTAGGTGATAGGACCGAATTGATGGTTCAGACAGCAAAAGCTGCCTGAGTGACTTCAGTCCAACATAGAGCACAGGCACTCTACACTATTCACTTAAATGAATATAAGCACCCTATAAATGCCCATCATCACACAGCTGCAAATAAACACACACACACACACACATCAATGATGTAACTAAGTGAAGGTGTTAGGTGATCCAGCATCACCTCCACATTGGCTGAATGGCTGGTCGTGGGATTTTGGGGCCTGCACTCCTCGTCCCTGGCGTCGCTTTAGTGGAGGCAGTCTCTGCATTCTTGGCTGATTTGACTTTGGCTACGTTGATGACAGTAGTTCGAATGGTCTTTGCGTTTGTAGCTGCTGTTGGGCTGTGGACAGTGCGAGTCTGGCTTGGACTCTGGGGCTCAAAGTTGGAGGCGAGCCGCTTCGATACTCGTAATGGGGAGCCCCTAATGAACGGCTCGCGGCCAGGTAGCACCTTCTCCTTATCCTGGCCAGCTTTCTCTGCAGGTCGGCAGTTTTGTTTCAAAAGCACATCAGACTGGGCACTGGACTTGTCCCGCGTGCTGCTGCTGCGCTTGAGCTCACTCTGGATGTTGGTAGGCCGTGTGATTGGTGACAGGCGCATGGAAGAGGTGCGTGGAGGGTTAAGGCGTGAAGCACGAGGTGTTGAAGGCCCCTCACAAAAGCTTGACTCAGCCTTTGCTCGCACTCTTTGAAGGCCAGTACTATTAGAGAGCAAACTTCTGGGTGTCATCCCCCTTTTAGAAGGCATACGAGTTGAGCTTTTTCCAGCACGTGGGTCTTCCTTGGCCTGAGGGGAGCTTGCTCCGTCCCTCTCCTCAGCTTCTAGCTCTTTCCTCCATTTGGAGCAGTGGCTGGGAGCAGGCCGCGGCCCAGTGGGGGAAAGGGACTCATATGAGCGCAAGCCCTTTACTAAAGTGTGGCACTCCACAGTCTCACCCACCCGAGGGTATGCACGCTCTCTGTCTGAGCTGGCTGGTTCTGGCTCCTGGGCCAGCTGCGGAGCCACTTCAGGAGGGCAGGATCCTGGCCAAATCTCCATCCCTCGACCTGATGTCTTAGAACCAGTCTCCAGTGTCTCTTTTCCCTCAGAAAGACAATTCTGAGAGCTAGCTTTAGCAGCATCCATACTCTCCTGCGTCCCAACCTCCTCCAAAACATCTGTGGTAATATCTGCTAACCTTTCAGATACGTCATAGACCTGTCTCTCAACTTTCAACACCTTCGTAGGACACATACCAGTGTGGGATGAGACTTCTGTTGCCCCCTGTTGCTGCACTTTGATGTTCTCTTCTGGAGAACTATAGTCGCCATCACTGGACAGTCTCGAAATTAACATACTTGAAACCTCAGTTTGGCTCTTCACACTGCTGTGAACAACGCCTGTGTTTCTGTGAAGGCCATCTTCAGAGTCCTTTCTTAACATACATTCCCCAGTAGTGGTGTCCATTTTCACTGGGCTCTGGTTATTTGTGTTATTAACATTGTCCTTAGACAGCATATGCCTGATAATCCCAGAGTTTCTACTGTAACCCTCTGAACTGAGGACCTGTCGGAAGTCTTGGTTTTCAGAACCAAGCTGCTGTTTAGAGTTTGAGTCCGAGCTTTTGCAGTCTTGGCTGATGACATGTGTCTGAGAATATCTGCGGATGCTGCGGCGACTCCAGGTATAGCTCAGGTTCCTCTCCAGGGTTCGCTCCAGGTCATCAGGTTCTCGTCCTAGCTCAGGAACACCACATAGTGCCAGTGAACGTCGCTTCTCCACATTCTCCCGCTCCCGCTCTGCCCGCCTCTGCTCCTGCCGCTCCCGCTCAGAATTCTCCTGAGACACAAGATGAAGGACAGAACATGCAAATGCATGAATGAATGAAATGTTTTCCTATAGGGGAAACTTATCAACTTACAGGTGTGATTATTTGTTTGCTTAATCACACATTCCACCAAACTCAGAACCGTTCTAAATAATGCCCTGAGGTCTCCAAGGTGTACTCACCCGCACAGCTTTTTGGAAACGATGGCAGAAACAGTGGAAGATGCGGCAGGCCTCTTCCAGCTTGAAGGAGTTCTCATCTTCACAAAAAAAATCCACCAAAGCCTGACTTGTCTGGTGTAAACTTTCCACTTCATCCTGGGCTTCCATCAGTCTTCCTTCTGCAATCTGAATGAGAAAAACACTGAAAGACTGGACTGACCTCACCTAAGCGCTAACAAACATTGATAAACAGTTAAGGTCATAATTAATATCCCCCTTTGAGAAATGTAGTACATTTTCCAACATTTTTGTTCAATTTAGACATCATTTTTCAAACTTTGCAAAGTCAAATATTCAATGTAAAAACCTCTAACTGGTACTTTTTTGTATTTAAAAAGACAACTTCTACGGTATATTGCTGTATCACTTTCTTGAAAATTCATAAAAAATAAAAAATCATTTCATCATGTAAAAGTGACCATTCTGTCATACGTTAACACACCACAGCTCACCGTTAGAACAGCATGAAATTCTTCCTCTGCATTTAACCTATTCACCAAGTGAAGCCGCGGGCAGCCAGGAACACAGCGCCCAGGGAGCAGTGTGTGGGGATGGTACCTTGCACAAGGGTACCTCAGAGGTTCCACTAGCAGTCTTGGGATTCGAAACCAAGACGTCCTGATTGCAGGGCGAATGCCCTTACTACTAGGACACCAGCTGTCCACAAATCAAAACGATCATCATATTTCAGAGTGTTTCACTGTGTCCAGAACAGCTGTACGTTGCATCTCTACAAAACACAAAATTACCTCTTCTGACAGAAACAAACCTGGGCACGGTCGCAAGCGCAAGATTTCAAAAACCCCTGTATCAGTACTAAGCCCACTGTCAACTAACAGTCCTCTTCTAGACTTAAAAAAAAAAAAAAAAAAAAAAAAACTGTTGTGAGGGCTCCTCATTGTGGGAAGCTTCAAGGTCATCAGCCAAAGAAAACTCCCTTGCTCACACTGTGGCATATCACAACTAGACTGAAGTTTGCCGAGGATCATTTGAAACATGAGGATGAATTTTGGAATACTATCCTTTGGTCTAATGAGATAAAACTGGAGCTGTTTGTGAGTTGTGCGAGTCTAATGCTGAGGGGCTGTTTTGCTGCTTCAGGCACAGGATACCTTGATCAGGTATATGACACAATGAAGAAAGAAGATTACACTGCCATTTTAAAGGACAATTTGTAGATATCCACTGCTGGTCCAGCGTTGGGTCGTCGTTCGGTCTTTCAGCATGATAATGACCCAGAGCAGACCTCACAGTAGGTCCAAAATTTTTTGAGGAACACCAAAATCAAGGTCTTTGATTGGCCATCTCAAAGCCCAGATCTCAAATGAGAACCTTTGTTTAGGGTTAAGGTTCACACTCGAAAACCATCTAATTTACCTGAGTTAGAGTGATTTGCCATTGGAGGAATGGTCAAACCATCAAGACACTTGAGCAAAGCTAAGAAACTACAGTAAGAGGATGTCACCGGTTGCGAGTCAGAAGGGGTACACTACTGACTAGTAATTGTCGGAGGGCTAATTATCTTGGCCAAGCTTTTTTTGTTTGTTTTCATTGTCTTATTTAAGTGCATCAGTAAAACATGTTCATCAAACTTCTCGGATATTTAAATACTAGTCTTTTTCTTAGAAAAATGAATGGAGTTCATTTTTGGACAGGGGGCTAATAAACATGACCTTAACCGTACATTACAAAATATATTAAATTACTTTTAAACAACTCTTACCTCCAGGAAAGATTGTGTCTGCTGTTCAATCTCAGGCTCTGTCTGAGTGCTGACTCTCAGTTCTGCTACTCTATTCTGTAACCGGCACAGATCCTCAAGCACAGATTCCTC
>JBBIGA010000032.1:16843004-16861232 GCA_037576975.1 Alestes dentex
GGCTCTGTCTGAGTGCTGACTCTCAGTTCTGCTACTCTATTCTGTAACCGGCACAGATCCTCAAGCACAGATTCCTCCGACAACCTAATCAAACACAGATGGAGATGCAACCTATTAGTCTTGTCTCGTTTTCTTCAAAACGATGTATGAAGAGTGAAATATTAAGCTGGAAAGAAGGTACACAGCATCAAATGTAGTTAGCATGCAGACGGTTAAATAACTGACCTTGAAGCTTGACTGACATGACTTAACTGGCTTGGAAAAGTCAGTAAGTCCTCATCCTTCTTTACAGCTTCCTGCAACATCAAAAGTAACACTGTTTACAGGTTTGTCCACCCATGACACACTCATAACATGACCCATGATTTTACTGGTTATTTTTTAGAAATCTCTAATGTTCGTATTTTTTAAATAGTTTTCAACAGTAGTCACAGAGAAATATAATCAAATATTTTCCCCCATTGTCATTTTACAAGCAAGAAGGACATGAGAATACTTTATACTGTTGCATGTATATCTTAATCCCTGACACACAAGCATCCAGATCACTTATAAGCATGTGTTGCACAAAATGTTATTCACACAGCTGTCTCCATTCTTACATCAGGACTGTGACGTGATCTCCATTCAGACAGATATTCAGACAGATTAAAAGCAACAAAAGCACTACACAATGAAAGTAGTCCGACTTTATTGTGTGGGCTTGTTTATTATCTGAAGTGATCGAGCTGGGTGATGCTCAGATTACGATACATACCATGGCAACAAAATGCAGGAGGTTCATGCCTGGTTTATTGGCTTTGGTATCGGCCAGTTTGAGCAGAGAAGCTATCCTAAAGCCTGCTGCGTTTCCCGCGTAACCCCCCTGTGGACAGAGTAATCGTCAGAGGTCAGCGTAATTGCGTTCCACGGTGCATGACTTAGACAAACAGTTCATATCAGAGCCATTAAATCCGCTGAGCTGTGCTTGAATACTTACAGCATTCATGTAGTTCCCTGCTTTCAACACCAGCCGCAAGATGGAGTGAAGCTTGTGGCAGTTTAGCAGCTCTGAAAAGACACAACAAAGCACTGCATTAGCTACATTAAACTCATTTCTCCATGAGGTTTTACTTACTACAGTCACTTACATGCATCTAAAACTCCATAGATCTTTCTGGTAGAGTAGAATGACTCTGAAGCTATGCAATGGGAAGGGACGTCTAAAGGTGATTTATAGGGCAACCTAAAGTGATTCAAAGTGACAAAAAGAGCAAACGTGCTGAAAGGATAGAGTCACAGCCCCCCTGTGGTTGACTTTACCTCTGGCTGCCTCCCCCAGACATCTGGCCGCCACACAGAGAGAGGTCACAGCAGGGTCAAACTCCTGCTGCAGGATCATGGCATCCAGACGCAGGCGAACGCTAATGGAGACAGGCAACGACGGGAGGGAAAAAAAAGACTGATCAATCAGCGGTCAGTGCAAAGTGCCTTTGCTTTTTTCTTTGTTTATACTGGGGTCCTGGGTTGACAAAGAAGAGAAGGATTGCATTTACCGAGAAGGGTAGACAGTAACTGAGGAAATTGGTAAGAACATGCTAACGATTGGGAAGGGAGTCACGGAAAGACTGGTCTAGAGAAGTTCATTACTTACTTTGGTACTTCCATCAGTAGAAGCATAAAGAGGTCTGGCTCTCCGAGCGTACTATGATCTCCGCTAAATTTCTTCAGTCGTTTCTCCTGGGGAAAAAAATAAAATAAATAATGAGACACCAACGCCACATTTATTAACAACAGGGTTGCACTCAGTTTTGATATATGACATTTCCAAGATGACAAAATGAGAAACCCTCAGAAGGGAAGGATATATTTAATACTAATATAGAAACATCCTATTACACATTGTGATTTTTAGAGAACTAACTATTTTAGGAAACTTCAGCTACATATTACAGAGCTTGAGGGGACTGCACTCATTCTTATATAAAGCAGACTGAGCAAAGACAGGAGAGGCTGCAATGTCTTGCCATAGCCTTACCTCTCCGCTGTCAGGCAGCAGCTTACAGAGCTCGATGAGTTTTTCGGCCCCGTAGCGCTCCCCGGACCCCTGCCTCACATCCTCCACTATCTCCTTGGCTGCGCTGTGGAGAAAGGAAACACCCCACGTGAGAATGACATCACTCTTCACAACATCCCTGAGGCTTGCTATCGCATGCAGCTGCAGTATCAAAGCAGGGGTCACTGCAAACTGAGCGCTCTACATTTCAGCCTGTAACCCCAGGATAACGACACTATCTCAACCTTCTGAGCAAGCACTGTCCAGTAAAAACCAGGGCCACATAGTGAATAAAATGGAACAAAGGCAAAATGGCACCTTGACATTTCACCTGCTTTGTTTCCTTTTGAGCTGGGACGGACTTATCAAACTTATCTGGGTGGCACATGGAAAAAGGGCCACGGACGCCACGATGGCGACAGAAAAGAAGATACAGAGACTAGGCAAACATACTAGACTCCCTTTAAAAAAAAAAAAAAAAGAACAGGTTTCTAGGAACTGGCCAGACGAACTTTCTTTCAGCTCAAGCTTCTGAAGTGCCGCCAAAAACAAGACATCTGTGCTTTTCTTAATTTCAATCACACAACAAACCTCAAGGTACTGTTACATATTTCAACAGCATTTATTTTTGGTTCCATAGGTTCGCCACCTGTTAGTAAAGTTTTTTATTAGGATGCTCAAGTTAAGAAACTTTTCCCTATGATACACTACACACAGGTGGCTCTTTTCCTTTGCTCCCAGGAATCTTTGCAGAAGGCATTAGCTCATCTTTTTGTATCTTCCAGCCTGTAATTGTTTATGTAAGAGAATACTGTTGCCCCTCAGGAGCCGGTACTATGAAATAATGAAAAGGTACAAGAGCAGAACACAAAGAACCTCTCGTTGGGCAAGGGTGAACGTAATTCACAACGCTTCCCCTCCTCAAACAGAGAATGGAATAAAATAGCTTATGTGGTCATGCTAGACAAATATGCAAAGAGTGGAAACAAATGTTTTAGCTTGCACTTTTTGAAAATGTCTTTCAGAGCAAGTTCTGACAGATCAGTCTCAGCACGTTGCTCTTCAATTAGGCTATGACGCGGTCAATTGAAACCACATCCATATTCAGACTACAAGCGCCGACATGAAGGCATACAAGCTCACGACCATAAAAGACACGAAGTCCTCTTACATTCGAACTCTCCCAACAGCTCATCACTATTGTGCTTAATGTAAAACATCTTATAATAAAAAAAAAAGACCTGAACAAAGGATTGATATATTTAACTGAACAGTCACTGCTCATTTTCAGGGTCACCATTAGTGAGGAAACTTGAAGGACCCAAGAGAGACATTTACTTTTTACAGTTACCCAGCATTTGGTCAGCAGTTGTGAAAACTAATTGATTAAACTCTTTTGGTTCAACAATGTAAGTGCTACTAAGAAAACAGTCTAGTAGTGGGATCATATATACACAAGTGTATAACAGCCAATCAGTAAGACGGATGTCTGTCTAACCTTTTTAAAAGAATCAATTTTCCACGTCAAGTTCCAGGGCAAAAATGCATGTGGTTTTAAAACAGGTTTTAAGAAAAAAATGTTTTGCCACACTGACGTTCTCTGTGCAGCACACTTTCTCCCATTCAAAAGTTCTAGTGTATGACCTAGACACCTAGCCTGCATCTTCAAAGCTATATTTGAAAATATTATGCTCAAAATGTAGCTACAGATATGAAGATATATTTTGATCAATATAATTTTTTTACATTTTAGGTTTTAATTTTGTACTCAATTGGGTTTTTAAACAGTGCTTTACTGATTTACAGGTAAGATTGTCAGTTCTTATTGATAGTAAAAATACAGTAACAGAATAACAAATATTGTATTGCTGGGCTTGAAGATACCCATTTTTGTCTCTTTTTGGTTATAACATGTTATTCTCCTGGTCTAATGGTCAGGTCTGGCCATTCATGTTTCTGTAATGTTAACTGTGATGAGCCTGAGTTGCTGTCATATACTGGGAGTGTCTCATCTCAAGTTTCCCAGCAGCACAACAATCAAAACAAACGTTTTATTCTATTCTCTGGAGATCACATGATCAAACTCCAGTGATTATGCAACCAAATAAAGTGCGCTGTGTTGCAGAAAACAGGTCACTGTCAATATCGGTCAACACTGTAAGCCAATCGATATATCAGCTGGGCCCCAGCAAGCAAAACACACACACACAGACAAACACAAACACATCATACACCAACCGGGCAATTATTACCTTTCTAAAAAATTAAAAAAGAACGAAGAGTAAAACTTCCCTTCAAATCACAGTAGAATGTAGGGAAGGATATTAGTGGCGCTATAATAATGACAGTCTGCAGAGCTCTAGTTTATGAAAACACAAATAGGCTTTTAGAGTAAATGAGATGAGTGCTGATCCTTAGCCTGTCAGAATATTGATAACTTATTGATAACTGCAGTCAAGGGGTTGGAAACAATTATAATAAGAGAACTTTACTGATCCCGGAGGAAACGAATGATGTCACGACTGCACAGACACAACAGAGAAACAGACACAAGAGCAATATAAAATATGAAGTCTCACTAAATCCAATAAAACTCAATAGAAGAAACTCAATATGAAATACACTATCCTATATACACCATGCTGGGTTTAAATACTATAGATGAGTAAGAGTAGGCATACAACCACACTGAGACTGAAGCCAGTAACATTCTACCCAGCTCAAGGAACAGGTTACAAGTGTCTTCCTACTCTCTCTGCAGGGGAGCAGTCCCTTAAGACGATGTGTTTGGGGTTTAAAGCAGGTGCGACCTTCAACCTCTATACTGACCATCAAACCCAGCTGTTCCCCTCAACAGCTGTCCACTCCTTTCCTTTCCACCCCCCCTCTTTTCACACCCCCACTCTCCTCAAGAGGGCAATTCTAACTCTTAAAATAAACAGACCATTTTGCTGCCCATCAAGGGAAGAATTAAGCACTTCCGTTTATAGGGCAATTCAAGACGCCTCCATTTCCTCTTTCTCCTGGCAGAAATAACATCACCACCTTCACATTCAAGGTTTGTACTCACTAGCACAGAGCGCTTAGTGTCATGAGAAAGTGTGAAAAGTAAACCTTGTCCTTACGTTTTGAACTGCCGCAGAAATATCCCAACGTTCATGCTCCGCTTTGAGTCAAGTAAGGAAATCTGGAAATAGAAAGCACAGACACAAACAAATGACTTTTTGTTTCTTCATAGTATCTGGCTACTATGTCAATTAATGCTCCAGTAAATGCTGCTCATATCTGAGTACGTTCGTTAGTGTGATATGTTTATACTACACTTATCAACGACTTAAGGCATTTGAAAGCCTACGTCATCAGGCAGCTTATGTCTTTACAGAAAAGGTCACTGAGATAAACCGTCCATTGATACACAACAAGCCCTACGAAAGACCAAAAGCTGCATTACTTCTCAGATTTCACTGACTCTTAGTCTTAACATTCTAATTCACAACATATAAAATGTAATGGCTAGACTGGAAAATCCCTCATGACCTCACAGCAGGTGACTGACTGTGAATGAGGCTGTACATACCATACTGTGATGCTACATGTTGTTATTGGTGAACCACCAATGTGACATGATGACAGATTGCCTTGCATTTTTTTTTGACAAAAGTGATTTTGATTTGTTGGATCGCCTGAATACCATGATTCATCAAAACACTCAGTTCTGGAATATTGGACAGTTGGACAGGATGCTCATTATACATAAAGAATGCAATTTGTTAGAGGACTCATTTGCATTTTGCAGCCTTTTGCAATGTCAGTATTAATAGGTGTGGACATTATGGTGCTGGTCGATATTATTTGCCATGAACAGCAACCCTAATTCTGCTTTTTTCAGTGAACAGTAAAGGCAGCTTCTTTCACCTTGTCGGCACAGGCCTCCTGTGGAGATCCGCAGCGGCGTAAACTGCGTCTGAAGCTGTCTCCCCTTTCTGGCTTTTGAGCCTCCTTTTGGCCAAAGAGCTCGTCCAGAGAGTGCAGGTCGATAGGAAAGTCGTCATCGCCGGCTGAGGAGAGGCTCCACACGCTATTCCGGCCTTCCACGCGCTCCTTGGGGATCCGCTCCCAGTTGAGGTTGCGGAGTCGTTGCCGACGTGCTGAGTCCAGCCGGCTGAGGGAGGTGGCTGGGGCTGGAGGGGGTGGCGGAGGGGGTGGAGGAGGAGGAGGAGGAGGAGGAATCGGCGGCGGCGGGACGGGAGCGGCATTCATGGTTGTCACTTCCGATGCCTGACTGCCGATGCTGCCAAGCAGCCTTCCATGAAAGGCCAGAGACTCCTTGGGGTCCACACGCAGGCAGATGCGCATAGAGGTCGGGTGCGGCCGCAGGGGCTCACAAAGCAGCCAGTGTCCTCACACTAACTCTACACGGCCCTCTCTCAGTGAGGCTGTCTCCTATTGAGTTTCCGATGCTTATCTGGAAGGCCAAGAGAGCATGAGATTGAGAACAGAGCAAAGAAGACATATCAAATTGTGTTACAGAAAATCAGTGATTTATCTTCATCTGGAAGTGCAAAGAATTTGCTACACCGAACACCCCAGGTCCTGTTGGAGCCAGTCTTGAGCAGATACTTAAAAACTATTAAACTGGAACCTTTAGTATTGGGCAAAAGGCCAAAAAAAGCACAGTTCCCGTCTTCTAGAGCCAAAGGTTCTGGTACTCGGTGCAGTGAAATGGCATAATCGAGCCCTTCCCCTTCTGCCTTAGTGCTGTCATTGTCAGCCCTATAGACAAACCTCAAAGCCAAGCAGGGATTTGTTTACAGCCAGTTTGTAATGAACTACCACTACCAGCGGACAAAGGCTGGAAAAGAGTAGCGATGACATCATGCTCTCTGCCAGTGTGCTTTCTAAGTAAAGGTCAGCATGCCATTCGGGTTGTTTACTGCTGTGACGAGTGCCCCAACACCTGGCAACTCTTCTCCTCTAATTAGGATGAGAGGACCTGTAATGAGTGTGCATGGTCCTCGCTCACAGAAGATCAAGCACTCTCTCTCTGCCCTTCACCTGAGGTTAAACTTCTGGAGAAGTTCAAGGTGCTGGGGAATGTGCAGCACGTGGGAGACCATTTGGACCCCGTGCTTTCCCATTTCAGTGGCGTGTTTGGTCCTGCTTGGACAACCGAGGCTGGTGCTTTCTCTCAGCTCTGCTCTTTAATTAATGTGAAAGGGGGGAAAAGGGGAAAAAAAAGAGGCAAAGAAGGAGATCTACAGAACTGACACAGTTTCACAGGGTCACAGACAGAGACAAGGAATTCCAGAGCTTTTTTTTTTTTTTTTTTAACAAAAAACAAAAAGTTGGATGGGAATAAGCTTTGAATGAAAATGGTGGGAATAAAACAATCTACTGATTCCTACAGCAGTACAGAGGAAACCATCAAAAAAAGCACAGCTTCCACATACAGTAACGACAGGAACTAAACCCATTGAAACTTTCCTGAGGAAAGTCAAGAGGGAAGAAAAAAAAAAAGATGATAATGGCATTTTTGACTAACATTTCCGATGTTTTGGGCATCTGAGGGAATATCAATACAACTGCTCATTGTTAGGATGCCTGGACTTGTGGACATTCACACAAGGAGTTTGCCAAATTATTCACACATGTACCACCAGAGGGCTCTGGTTAGACTGAGCGCGTTCAAATGACTAGGGCTGGATTAAAGTAACTTTTGAATGTAGCTCTCAGAAGTGACATAAAGATAATTTCCTGAAGAAAAAAATGAGTTTTATTTCACAGACCCATAATTTGGCCAAAAAAGGGAAACAAACTCTCAAATCCTCTGGAAAAAAAAACAATAATACCAAAAAAAAAAAAAATCACTCAAGTGGTTTGAAAGTTTGACAGCACTTTGCACTATCATTTAGTTTGTGCAGGGAGTCTTCAGGTGCTGAGAGAAATTTCACAGAAAATGCATGCAATGTTTGTCCTTCTGCTCTATACGGTCCAGCTCATTTTGCAATAAAAGTAGTGAAAACTAAAAATACAAAAGATAAAACTTTTCCGAAATGACATTTTATGAGTAACAAACCGCTTGCAGAGAGAACACTCACTTTTGCAGGAGAAAACGAGGGAAAGTTTGAGCTAACGACCTGAACGCCTAAGAACGTAGACCTACAAACTCACACCTTTACTGGAGGTACCTTCTACAGGTCCAAACTTTCAGACAAAACTTGAGAAAAACACAAACAACACAACAGAAGTACTCACGGCTTTATTTGAAGAAGCACAATCATTCTCTTCTCGTCCAAAGAGTTCCTCAAGCTGTACAGATGATCACTTTCTCCACTCCTAAAAGCCGCTCCTCACTCTATATTGACTCTGAAACTCTCTGAAGGTCCCACAGAGTACCGAGCCGGGCCGAGCGTGCGGGAGACACGCGCATGCGCACAACACATTCACAGCAAGCCGTATGCCTTGCTGTGAAATACGCTATATGGACAAAAGTATGGGGACACATCGGTTTTCCAGGGTTTGAGCTAGGCCCCTTATTCCCAGTGAAGGGCAGTCTTAATACTATAGCACACCAAGACTCTTTAGACAACATCATGCTTCCAACTTTGTGGACACGGCTTGGGGAAGAACCTTTCCTATTCCAGCATGACTGTGCCCTAGGTCCATAAAGACATGGTTGGATGAGTTTGGTGTGGAAGAACTTGACCCTGCTGGTCTAATGGTCAGTCGTCCCTATATTTTTGTCCATATAGTGTAGGGCTGGGCAAGAAAGAATTTTAAGCTATAATTTAAATGCACAGTGTATGCCACAATATTTTAAAATCTCTTCTAAATCATTACGTTATCACTTGATTTAACAATTTGATGCACACAATCACACCAGTATGATGATTTAGTAGTTCCTGCAACACGTGTCTGCTTTGTGATGTGCCCTATAAATAGCATGGCGATATTTTAGTCTATTTCCCAGTAAATACCTCGATATTTCAAAATCTTATTTTAAGCATTTTATGATTGGTCGATTTAACCCTCTGATACACACAGTTACGCCAGTATATGATTCTAGTATTTACTACATTCTAGTAGATTCTAGTAATTTGAGTGCTGGTTGTTGTTCCCCATTAGCTGGCTAATGCAAAAGGAAGAAGACAGAAAGTTAAATATCATGTCTATTCACCAGTTTCTACAAAAGTGGCTAGGCTAGCAGTAAGGATTTCACTATTTTTTTTTTCACAGATATATTTGCATAACGCATGCTGAAAAATTACAGCATTTAGCAGACGCTTTTTATCCAATGCAACTTCTATTCCCTAACTACAGGGGACAGCCTCGGCAGTCTCCCTGGAGCAACTTGGGGTTAAGGGTCTTGCTCCAGAACCAAGGGGTGGTATGCTGAAGGTAGGATTCGAACCCATGACCTCTTGGTCCAGAGGTAAGTATCCTACCCACTGGAATCTGATCAGGATGCAATTTAGATACTAGTCACATGAAGTGACCAGGTGTGAACAAGGTCTAACATGACAAATTACATATAAATCTCCACTTAGCTAAGCTGGAAATCTGGAATGAAAACCTTTAAAGTACCTAAAAATCTCTGTCCTAACGTGCCTAACATGATCCTAGTCTTAACTTAAAGACATAAAGAATTCAGTGATTAATAAATGATATGTAATAATTTAATGATTTACAAAAACATAAAATATAATAAGAGAAAATGGAACCGTCTGTTTTTAGGAAAAATAATAATAGCAAATAAATAAAGAAACAAAGAAAAAGTGCGGGAGTGAATGATAAAAATTGAAAATGCCCCAGAGTGGATGGTTTTTTTTTTTCATGCGTGGACATTCAGAGATATTTTCCATGGTCATACACACACACACACACACACACACACACACACACACAGGGGTAGCTCTGGGTTCAGGATGTGACAGAAATGAGTGTTATCAGTGAATAGTGAATCAGAAACGTATAATCATTTGTTTTATATATATATAACCTGTTTGTATTCATTCCCTTTGGAACTAAATGCATAAAAGAGAATAAACGTCTTATATTTTTGCCTAATTTTAAGACTTGCTAGCTGAATTTGACTTTATGTGGTTCTTTCATTACAGTCTTTTTACCATGCACATTTTCTTAATAAAAATGTCTTTTGTGTAAACATAATTAGCTATGATTGTTAACAGTGAACAGTCCTCATTCAAGAATGTGTGCATTAACTTGAAGAAAAAAAAATACTTGAGTTTTTAAGTTAAAATGAACATCAGTGCCAAGTCCACATCAGTGTAATGCAGATGTTTGTTCATTTTCAAAAGAGCCAGCCACCTCAGCTCTCAATCCAAACTGAAGTATTTTTTTAGGCAACACTAATTGCACATAAGACAAACAAGTAAAGGCCAATCTTGTCTTCACACATCCTTAAACAGGTTGCACCGTTTAAGTCTTCATGACTCATTCTTCAAAGTTTGTCACTCCACAGCACTCATGACGCTGTGTTCGACACAAATTTACCTCCATGTTTCGTTGTGATCTCACAAAAAAATGATAGTTTATCACTTTTACTATCAGCTTACGTCTGTGTTAACTCTGAATGCCATGGGTATGAAAGAACAGGCTGGACTTTGTCCAGGGCGAAACCATGATGAAAAGATCACTAGCTTTCACTCAGAGGGGCAGGAGTCTCCTTTTCAACTTTATCAATGTAAACCTGGCCCTTCTGGTGCTGAGGGCCTTGATCTGAGCTGTGATGAGGGTCAGGTGAGTATCAAACATGGCTGATCCTGGGAAACTGAGTGAGGAGCGTTCCAGCTCCAGATTTTCCATGAGAAAGAAGAAGGCCAGGAAAGCCAAGATCCCTGAAGTCAAGCTATGTGTGGACAAGCAAGACTATCATGTGACAGTGCAAGTGTTGAGTCATGACAGAGGTCACTCAGCGGAGGCACCGGAGGTGCTGCTATGCCATGCTAGCTTTGCTCTTAGGACGGACTAATCTTGCACGTCACAGTCAACAGAGCAAGGTTATGCCCCTATAGCTTTCAGCTCCATGGCTCTGCTCCATTAGAGCCATATTCGGGGACACAGTGCCAGAATAAATTTGTATCAGGAAATGTTGCTTTATGCTAAGCTTCTCCCTCTGCCTACTGCACTCAGAATGCAAGGAAATGCCAGAGTCTGGAGCAAGAACTCTTCAGTACAGCCTGACCTACAGCCACAGGTCAACAGTCGTTTGGGCTAATCTTTTGTAATAATGTGGAGGATACCAGTGCACTGAAGGAACATTTCCTTGCATTTGGCACATGGTTATGATTAGACCCCAAAGCCGATTTACCAGACAATGAGTCACAATCAAGTGTTGTGGATCCTTTTTCTGTATCCCAATGCCAGCAGACTGGGCTTCCATGTGGCACAACAGTCTAAACTCTGGAACTATCAGGTTATCATTTTGATCTCACAGCTTTCTGTACCCAAGAGTCCAAGGGTAGGCAGGCTACAGGTCTAGGAAAAACATTTGAACAGTATGATATTCGAATGATGTGAGATTTCTAAAAAATGTAAAATTGTTTAAAAGTACATTTCATCAGTCGCACCCGGTTAACTTACGAACACACTCTCAGAAAAAAGAACCTTTCATACAAGCAAATGTTTACTTTTAGATACTACATCTTCAGTATCTTTTGTTAGGGAATAAAAGGCATTTTTCCATGACATACAGGAACTGTGCTGTACCTAAACTGTACTGTGATGGCACAGACATTGGCACAGACTTTGATTTTCCAGTGTATCTCACAGCGCAGTTCTCTCCCCACCTGTTTATGGCCAGTCGTCATCCCAAAACCGTGTCCATGGAGTTGTACCAGTGGAAAAATATTCTGTCAGATCCAGAATAGTTTAGTTTTTTTAGTTTTTATAGTCATGTTTGAGGGTTTTTTTTCTCAGCATTGTTTAGCCATGCAGTAAAAACCTAACCCAGCTAACTTGATAGCAGTGGTCTGTTACACCTTCACGTTTCTCACAATGTTAAAGATAAATTTGTTAGCGTCATAGAAAACTTAGATAGATAGTAGTGTTTGTACTTTGTCAGCTTCTTAGTTGTTCGTTTGTATCTCCATTGGTGTTTTTTTGTGCAGATGATGTTGTGATGATAACATTTTGACCAATCAGAAAGCAGTGAAGCAGTGTGCTCGGCCACGGCACAGTGAGCTGTGACCCTTCAAGCAGCACAGGAACAGCCCGGGTATGGGTTGGGTAGAGGTCGCTTTATTTGTAATGGAAAAACATTTGTTAGCTGTATGGCATAGTTGCATTTCATTCATCTTGTCTTCATTTCATAGATTTTATTTCATTTTTTGACAGTGCATTTACATAATTTGCACCTTGAGGTATTAAGATTTACCTGGATAGTATCAACACTGAAACACCCTTATATAACATCTTTCATTTGATCCCTCACTTCCAAGCAGTGCTTAGCAGTACTAATGATGATTTTTTGCAAGTTGTTGGCCATTAAAGTAATAGATGAGACCTGAGACGGCAGTCAGTGATGGACTGATGCTTAGATAGACTGTGCAAATGTCGGAGTGAGTGAGAAACCGTTTGAGTGTGAGAACGTTTTCGGAGAAGAACCCCTCTTTCCCACCTCCGATTACGCACACAGGGGCTAAGTGGTCAATGGCTTAGCACTGAGAGGCTGCTTGTCAGGGTCAGGGGCAGTGGATTACCCCAGGGCAGTCCTTTTGAAATCTTAATCTCACTTTGAAGTGCTGGGAGGATTATATAAAGGTGAGCCCATTAACGCCCCTCAGACCCACTGCAGCACAACGTTCATGCGAAAAGAAATAACAGAGAGAGAGGAAGGGGGGAGGGAGGAACATGAGCGCCCACTGTACAACTGTACTACAGGTTATTCCAGTTAAGTAGCATTTTTCATTTATGTCCACTTCATCAAGCATTTGAAATGGTGACATTGGACAAAACAAACAAAAAAGCAAAGAATTGCTGTTAGCCATTGCTGTAATTAGATCAGAGGTAATTAGATGTGTATATTGATTTGCCGATTATGTGCCTTCTTTACGACATCGCCCACTGGTGAATCAAATTAGACACCACATACAAACGAGGCTTGAATCACACTGTATAAAATCACATTTCCTGTGACTTCAGAAACTCTGTTTTGTCCAAATCAGACATGGCAAAAAAAAATCTGATTCTAGTTGCCTGTCCACACAAAGTCTTACACTGAGGGGCTGATAGCCACCAGCAGCTTCACAGCTGGAGTAAACATGGAACAGCTGATCTTTTGGCGGCTGTCTGGAGTCCAGCACTGGGTGCATTCCCTCCAAGCTAGGGATCGGTCCTGTCTGGAAGGTTGGTGGGTTGGTGGAATATGGATATTGTCAGGGACAAGTAGGTAGTATACATATAGGATAAACATATGCATATACGACATACATAATATTTCCAAACATATCCAGACAACCATTCTAACCAGGGAGTTTAGTTACATGGCGCACCTATTGCTGACAGAGGCATTACAAAGCTTTATTGTCTCCACAGAACAACACTGCCTCCAGGATTCCTGCACAATTTTCTGATTTTTCTGCTCAAGCACACCTGATTCAGCTAATCGGTTAACTGCCAGGTTTACACAGAACATTAGAGCTGGGAAAGTGCCAAACTGCACTGGCCCTCAGTCCACACCCAGTTCCCCGCCCCTAGCCAAGTAATAATGCCCAATGCTAAGCATTTGCTAAAGAAAGTAATAAAGCTCTAAGCGTTCGACCGTGAAGCAGCTGAAACTGTGCACTCTGCAGTGATGGAACACCATCTGATACTCGTATGATGTGTTGGAGTGGTGTTTGTGATCCAGCTCAGTACCTGATCTCACTAAAGCTCTTATTGCTGAATGCAGTCAAATCCTCACAGCAATGTTCCAACATAAAGCCTTCCTGGAAGAATAGAGGCTGCAACGGGAGAACACCCCATTAATACTAGGTAGAAACGTTGGGTTTTCAAACCTTTACACATAAAGTGTCCGTCACATATAGGGATGCATGCGGCCCTACAATAGATATAATACATGGGAACATTCACTGGTGGGCAGACAGGCCCTTAGACATGGACACAAACATACAGGGAGGCACCGAATACCAGAACAGTGGACAGACAATTGGTCAAATAAACCACCACCACTGAAGTAAGGATCTAAATGACGTCAGAGGTCTTCAGAGCCTGCCAATCCCTGAGCAGTTTTTTTTTTCATACACGGCTGTTATTCTGCTAAGCTGTTCTTGGCCCAGAGCCAGTCTGCCGATAAAGAGAGAGATCCTATTCTCCTCCCTATTGTGCCATAGATGTACAGGCATTGTATCCAACACTTTCATAAATAATAAAGGAGTAGTCTGTGACCAGGCGACCCTGGAGGGAGGCCACTGCTTAGTGGATTGCCAAGGCAAGCTTCCACTTGCAAACCTGTACTTGCGATACAAAAGCAGTGGTCACAAAGAGACATGGAAGTGGTATAAATGCTTTCACATTCTCTAATTATTTATTTATTTGTTTGTTTATTTATTTATTTATTTATTTGCCGTTTGAAAGACCCCTTGCATCACTTAAATAGTTGTTCTGACATATCTTTCCAGGAAAAAAAATTCTATTCTAGAGAACCTATCCATCACATGAGGTTCTTCACACCTTTACACACTCTTTTAAGAACCATCCATCGAATGGTTGTTCAGGCAACCAAAGGTGGCTCGTTTATTACTTTGCACAAAGAACCACTTACTTTGCACTTAAGAACCACCAAAATGGCCCACTTGGGAGAAAATCGTGTCATATTAACCTACGTAGAAACTTTGGAACTGTTTTTTCTCCATAAAACGTACCATTTTAAGGATAGAAGTTTTTGTTTCGACGGTGATGATATGCATGTGCATGTGCACCCTGGAGAGGGTTCAGGGAGTCACTTTGTCTCTGATATTTTTTCTTTTGCACGTCTGGCTTTGACAAGATGCTTCCCATTGTAATTAGGATTTCCTGAAGCTCAATAAGAGGGATTAATGGGTTGCCCAAACATTAGTGAAAGTCTCCTTCCTGCATGAGCTGCCATGGCCATTTCATTGGCTGGGTTTGCAAGATCACACGAACATTAAATACCCATTTCATCAATTTATGGAAAAATCTATTTTAAGACTTAACAAGGTTACTTCATACTACATTGTATTATAGAGCTTGTGGAGTTTCTAACATCTGCTATAACAAATGTTGTTTTTGCACTGGTAGAAGCTGAAAACTAATGCTTGCTGCAGACCATTGAGTAAACTCAAGGGCTCCTTTATAACTAACCATGCAGGCTTCAGAGGGAACACAATAGGTTGAGCCGAGTGCTTGGCCAAAACGTGCCTATCTCAACTGAAGGCTCGGAGGAGGCTCCTTGTGTGGCAAGAGTGATCACGCAGTTAATATTCAAAGGCCAGTGCCTCGTAAAGGAAGTCCTCTAAAGGAGCTGACAAAGCGCGTCCGACACACAATGGGACATCACTAAATGGGCTACATATATAGAAAAGGAGAAGGAGGGCTTTGGTAGTGTGGTCATGTATGCAGTCCATGGAGACTTGTTTTACAATAGCCACACCCCCTTCCCATCCCAGCGACCACTTTTTGAACCCAACGCAACAACAGAGATAAAACTAGAAAGTAAAGTTTCAAGTCAAGTTCATTCCAATGCTCATGATAAAAGAAGTAACAACACAATAAGGGTTAGAGCATGAGACTATGGCATCTATCAAGGTCGGCTGCCCCAGATTAAACTTTGTTACAGGTTAGATTCTGCTAAAAAAATAGGGCGTGCTGTAGTTTTACAGCTATAGTTAAATCACTATATGGTAGAATCAATTTAAACATTATTAAATAAATGTAAATTTTAGTGTCATCTTAGACTTTACTGATCTAACGTCACACAGAGGAACCGTCTAAAGCCTTTTAAGCTTTCAAAGAAGTTGTAAGGATTTCTGGCTACAACAAAATACATGTGTGTAATTTTTTGTCACGATATTTTAAATGATATAATGTTGTGTGTCTGAAAAAGTTTAGAAGTGATGTAGTACTACTGTTTTTTCATTGTTAGGTTTTGGTTATAGGTCAAAGTCTTCAAACCCTCAGAGAAAAATGGTCTAGCCTGAATTGTTGACTCCCTGTCATATCTCAGTAAAAATAGCAAAGGAAATTTGATGGTTTTATGGCCAGCAGTCTAGGACAGGTATACAAGTAGGCTAATTTTTTTAAATCCAGTGGGCCCACTGGGTGAGTCTGTTGAATATATTGTGACTCAAGGACTCAGAGCTAATAAGAATCAGAAGCAAAAATGAATAATCAAAATATTTTAAGCAAATGTGTAAAATGTGATACCTTGTGATACCTAGGATGTCTATGGCCTGCCCTAAAAAAACATTGAAAAAATGATACTCATTTTTGACTGTTCTCAATCAATGTTCATATTTCATATTTGGAGACCAGAAAGTTTAGCTCCATATTTCCACAGTGCACAGTTCTAACACACTTGACAAAGGGCTTCACAATTAGATCATTTCCAGTGGCGTTTCTGGCCATTCTGGCTGTCTAGGAAAGGTTTTCTGTGGACTGGTATGGGAGTGGGGGTGTGTGTCCTATCAGCAACCCCTCTGCTAGTTCCTAGGTTGCCTCTGCCTACAAATGCCCCTGCTCATTACCCTATGGATAACATCATGGATAAGCACATTTATTTTAAACCACAGATCTCCAAATCCAGTATTCATTCATTTATATTTTGCCTATAAATAACGCAAATGTTATAAGTAAATCGTGGAAAAAGCAATTCAAGAGCAAAGAAGAATATAATCTGAAATGATATTATGTAAAATATAATAAATAATACTATGATAAAAGTAATCTAGAAGATTAGCATTAGTCCTCTAATAGAACACATTTTCGTGACCCGTGGTAATATTATGCTGAGAGTTTACAGTCTTTATAAAAGGTCTGTTTGTCCAAAACTTCTAAAAACGTCATGTGAATAAGACAGGTTCAGTGTCTCTTTATCACTCAAAAATACCACAAAAAGAATGAAAACAAAACAAAAAACTCTACGTGATCTTCATCGCGTAAATGCCTGGCCCCCTCGTTCATGTCCACTCTGTTGCCTCAGCTAACACACTCATTCACACACATTCATTCACACACACACACACACACACACACACACACACACACACACACACACACACTCTATTGCTTTGGCCATTTTGACCTCATTACTCCCCCTTTCCCATCAACAGCTTCCAAATGCCAAGTAGTGATGTCATCCCTCATGGAGCCATTGGCAAGATGCCTTCTATGGAGGGCTTATATTCTGGGGGTGGGCGTCTGGGTAAGGGACCACAGCAGGGAACTTTGGGGGTCCCAGGGTCTAAGGGCCCAGGGGGGGTTTGGAATTCCCTTTAGAAAGCAGGCTGTTTCCAATCCTACAAAACTGGGAAGGCCCTTGGTTCACCCCTTCCCTACTGTGGCAGTGCCACCATGTTTAAGAGTGAATGAAAGACATGCAAGAGATGTGAGGCAGCCCCTGAAGGGATTGTTTCTGGGATTACCCCTCCATGCCCCCCCCACTCCCACCAATCTCCCCTACTTCTGCTTCGGGGCTGGCCATTCAGCAGGCCTTGCCCAAGGCACCCATTCATTAGTGCTAAACTGTTACATAACAATACAGCCTGCCTTTTGCCTGGGCCACCAAGATGTTGGTTAAACAAGCCACCCTCTCTGACTGCACCGTAGTCCACTTTTACTGGCACATCGGACACATGACCATGGTCTTAAAAATGTCATCGCTAGCAAGACCCCGACTGTGTCCGACACAGTGACGAACGCTGCCTACTCAGACATATTTCGTAGGCAGTCTCATCCAAACAAACTATGGCCTAACCAACCCGATCTCACGAGTTTTCGTGCAGCCATCACGAAATACAATTGAATCAAAATACGTGCTCCGATCACGATTAAGGACTTTTTTTTCATGCTAGGACAACGCTTCACTTTTTCGTGCTGGGACAACGCTACACTACCCTCAGTATTTTCATGCACACTGCATTAAATCACCGGTATCTGCGCTAACTAGTGACTCTTACGGTTAGGTTAAGGTTAACGTTAGGGTTAGGGTTAGG
>JBBIGA010000032.1:16861332-16880788 GCA_037576975.1 Alestes dentex
GGACAACGCTACACTACCCTCAGTATTTTCCTGCACCCTGCATTAAATCACCAGTATCTGCGCTAACTAGTGACTCTTACGGTTAGGTTAAGGTTAACGTTAGGGTTAGGGTTAGGTTAAGGTGAGGAATTAACTTATTATTTATCTCATTATTTCTGTCCGGGTAGTGTAGCGTTGTCCCAGCATGAAAAAGTGAAGCGTTGTCCTAGCATGAAAAAAAAAGGCCTTAATCGTGATCGGAGCACGTATTTTGATTCAATTGTATTTCATGATGGCTGCACGAAAACTCGTGAGACCGGGCTCCAACTAATATACAGTTAAGCTGAATATGCAAACTGTGCAACAACCATGAATCCTTCTGTTATCGTGTCTATTATCACTGTCACTCTTTCGATTCTTCTTTTCTGTCCTGTGCCTTGAATGGCTGCTTTATGAAACTGTACGGATGTACTGTGATGTCATTTCCTAATAAATTAAATAAAAAGGAATATAAAAGTTATAATCCTGTTGGAAATAAAGGCATTTTACAAAAGTATTTAAAAAAATGCTCCTATGTTTTTATTTTGCAAATGTGTTTTTCTACAGTTAATGCAGTGGTAGTTCAGATAAATTGCAGAATTCACTAGGATAAGGCTATTATTTTCTAGCTATCTGATATTAAAGGACCCATATCATGGAAAACAAAGTCGTACCAACATAAAACTAGACTATTATAGATTAGACTAGACTGTAGAAACACTGGAAAATACTCATGTAAAACTGAACTGTTTTTGAAAAGTGAAATATTACAATTGGACCTCATGGAGAAAAATAAAATGCAGTAAATAAAATGATGGATATGGGCTCTTTAAAGTGTAAAGACACATTAAAAGTTTAATTATATCAGCTTTGAGTTTAACAAAACGTTGCGTCTTAGATCTTCAGACACAGTCCCTGACCCAGGGCTTTGTCCCTTCCTCACCCTACAGCCATCATCATTTTCTTCAAGACCGCCCTAGTGCTCTCAAAAATCTGAATCACTTTCAGGCCACATCCACTGACACAATTTTGCATTTAGATGCTTGAAAAGAGGAACATTAGGAGAGGAAATGAGTTCACAATAGTGTTCTGTTGCTTGAGTCAATAAAATCAATGACTAGTGTGGGGTTTGGGTCAAGTTTTTCAGCATTGTGAGAGCGCATACACTCTCTCTCTCACCAATGAGAACAAAAAAAAAGAGCTCCAGCGTGTTTGGCATGGCCAGAAAGGAGGAAAAACATGCACAAAGGGAGGGGTGACCAGTGTGGGCAGGGTAGCGATGGCCAGCCAGCGCAGTGATGTGGGCTGAAGCAAGGAAACTGGACATGCTGTTGCTAGGTTGCTTTGTCAAAGGCTGAGTAAAAAAGAGACCAGGCTCTGTTTAATGACATAAAAAGCCTTCCTCAATGAAGACACCAGCCTGTCCAAATTACACTTATTACCAACTATTATCATCCCTTAGCCTGTTACACCAAGACCGTGAAGACCAAAAACAAAATAAAGAAAGAGCATCTCCACCATAAACAGCAACATCCCATTTAACTACAAGAGGAAAATGTAGTAGAAAAAAAGGGAAAAATAAGTGCGGTATGAACTATAGGAGATAGTTCAGATAGTTTAAAAAACAGGTATCCTTTTAAAAACTAAAGGTGCCAGTAAGGTCTTTTTGCCTGAAAAAACATGTTTGGTTCTCTTAAGAACCTTTCAAAGGATAGTTCTTTTTTGGTAAATGAGATGTGAGAAGTTTCGAGTCCCTTCAGATATGTAAAGGTTCTCTATCAATGAAAGATTTTTCTTAGAACCATATATCAAAGCCAAGAACCATTTAGGAATTTCTGGAGAGTCTGGAATCCAGCGCGAGGTTAAAACCCCTTGCCCTCACGCTTACAGAGAGAACAGAATCTCTCTTTCGCCTGCCAGGGAGCTTTCAGTCCAAACACACATGACATTCCTGCCTGTTTTTAGTCTACTGTTTGTGCGGCCTCTGACGGTGGAAAATATGATAAAACGGGGAAACTGGAGCAGAGACCCTCCTGCAGCTTAAGTCCACTCATTCATCCAGACCCCCCTGAATATTCAAACACACCAACTCCCCCTTACCCTCTGCACTGTTTCTCTTTGTCAGACTGGGGGATGGATGGAAAGCACCTTAAACTCTGTTTCTTCTCTCTTCTGCGCTTAAGTGACAAACAGAGCTTGAAGTGGATGGAAAGAGAAAGCAGATTTCATAGAATCCATTTTATGGAATAAGGAACTACCTAAAATGATGTAATGCGTAAATATCCACCTGCAATCAAGCGCGTATTTGTGAACTCATAGTGTTGTTTATTAGTGATGGTGTAAGACAAATGTGAATTGTAAGACAAATGTGAATTTTGATAGACTTTCTGAATTTACATACTGTATGCACCAGTTTGAACTTCATTAAAAATTAAAAGTTGAATCCCATTATCCACGAAGAATTTTTTTTCCATGTAAAGTTACTTTGTGTGGACAAAAGATTTTGTTCTGAGAGAGACAATAGACGTGTTTTTGTTGCTGTGACTCATGAGGTGTTAAGTAATCAGAGATTTGTCACAGTAGTGATAATCAGGACCATTTCTTAGGATACGACATGTAAGCCACATGAGGATGTAACTTTTCCCGCTTTAATGTTGCTTGTGTCTTATGAAGAGAACAGTCATTTAAATTTCATTTTTGAATTTTGTTTACTTCTTAATGTAAATCAACCAGAGCCCCCCGAGTGGAATGTCACTTAAGTTCCCCCAGTTGACTTGAGACAGTCCTGCACACTACAGATCAGATCAATATTTAGAAAAGGATCTGAAGATTACTTTCATGAACATAAAAACGACAAAGCCTGGACACTATATACTCCTGAACAAAAAGTTTTTCAACATATGAACTAAATGTAAGGACTTGAACCCATGGTGTATCAGTTCTCAGAGGAGTAGACATAGTTAATGTATGGGCTGTATACTGTAGCACTGTATCAGTTTTAAGCAAAGACACCCCAGCTGGTATCAGTTTAAACAAAGCCATGTGCCCTTGTTTACGTCTCCAGTCCTCTCAGCTATCGATGTGAAAACTCCGAGCGGGCCCAGCAAAACCAAATATGCAAAGGATTAGCAAGGCTCTGACTCTGGCTAAAGCTCATTTAGGCCAAGAAAACAGCTCAGGATGGTTCTGATGGCCACACTCCCACCAGATGAGCCAAAATGGGGGTCAAAGTTTATCCCCCTGCAGGTTTAGGTTATCACTGTAAGCCTGGATCACTATTTGACTGATTACTTCTCTAGCTCAACTCGTGTGGTGCTATGTCAACATTGTTCTTGATGCTTTTCAACTAGAAACAGACGCAGCGGGGTCTGCCCCCCTCCTCTCCCCCAACACCCAGCAGCCCCACAGGGATGCTCTGCGTGCAGGTCAGAGAGAGAGGAAGTCAGCAGGCACCATGGGAGGTGTTGAGGCCTGTCATCCTGTTGTTGACGGTCCACACCTGTCTGTTGATGCTAAAAAGAAACAGTGGGGGGAGTGTCTGTTTGGGATAGGGCAATTTAATTGAGTCAAGGTTAGAATGAAGCATACTGGTGGCACTAAAAGGGTATCATGGAAAAAAAAAGGTTTAATGTAGTATGTAAACACTGATGTTTCAAAATGTGTTCATATGGCCAGATCATATCATCCAAATATGGAAACTGAGCTGCAAAACAGCCCATTTTGAAATCACTGTTTTTTGTGATGTCATTAAAATCAGTGCATTCACAGCACTGCCCACCGCAGTTGTGTCCCACCCAATCACGCTGAAGTTATGAGTCCAGACTGCTTTTTAAATGAGGCAAAATATGGGCAGCCAATCAGAATAGAGGTCATTTACACCAATCAGCTATAAAATCAGAAACCTACTAACAGGTGAAATAAATAACATTGGTTATCTTGTTATTATGGTACCTGTTAAGGGGGGTTTGGACATATGAGCAAATGAACAGATAGGTCATGAAGTTGATGTGCTGGAAGCAGGACAAATGGGCAAGCATGAGGATCTAATGCAAATTATGGTGTCTAAATGACTGGATCAGAGATCTCCAAACTCGAAGGTCTTTGGGGGTGTTTCCTGTATACAGTGTATAGTACTTCCCAAAAGTGGCCCAGGGAAGGACAAAGAGCTAACTGGGGACATGGATTCCAAAGAGTCATTGACGTTTATTTGGGTGTAGGCTAGCCTGTCTGGACCAATCCCATAGAACAGTTGCTGTAGCCTAAATTGCTGAAAAGGTTGATTCTGGCTATGATAGAAGATTGTCAGAGCACACAGTGAATCACAACTTAATTTGTATAGAGCTGCATAGCCACAGACTGTTCAGAGTACCCCTGCCAAATACTAAAAGCACCTACAATGAGCACATGAGCATCATAACTGGACTATGGAGCAATGAAAAAAGGTGGCGAGATCTGATAAATCATGTTTTCTTTCATATAATTTGGATGGTTAGGTGTGTGTGTGTGTCACCTGCCTGAAATAGAGATTTATGTGCCATAGGAAAAAGGCAAGCCATGATGTTCCATGAGGCCATTAAGGCAGTGTGACATTCGAGGAAAAGTTCTGCTTGGAAACTTTGGCTCCTGGAATTCATGTGAATGTTATTTGACACATAAAACCTACCCGAACATTGTTGTAGACCAAGTACACCCCATTCATGGCAAAGATAATCCTACTAGCTGTGGCCTCTTTCAGCAGGATGACGTGTCCTGTCACTCTGCAAAAATTATTAGTTCAAGGTGTTGACTTACCCTTCGAATTCCCCAGATTTCAATCCAGTCGAGCATCTGGAGTCACCACCTCACAACTTGCAGGACTTAAAGGATCTGCTGTGACCAATTTGCTGCCAGATACCATGTAGTAGGCATGGTTAATATGGCCCCATATAACAAGGATGGGAAACTAAGGACAATTAAAATGGTCTAATTAAAAAAAAATAGATCAAGTGTCACCGTGTGATCTAAAGTTATGAGTATTTCTATGCACAATGTAAGTGATCATTAAACTTTTTAGTCACAAGTCCTGTAATGAGCAGCTGTTATCACCACAAACAGATGTCTAGGCTTAATGCCTGTACTTTTAGAACGTATTGTGTGAGAGCTCAGTCCATTACACACAATGCAAACAGATTCCTCTGTTTGATCAGATGGAGAGGTTTTACCAACCTGACAGCACAAGTTCAGCACATGTGTTCTTGTTGACTGTCTCCAAATCATTCAGAAGTAGAAAAGGAGAATTACAGTGTGCTTAGTGTCAAGCGAGTGCTTGCCTGAAAAAGTTTCTTTGTGCGTCCAGCTAGGGTCATACACAATCAACTCCAGTGAAGCGAAAGTGGAAGCACACATAGGGAACTGAAGTCATGGCTTGTGCGGCCACGCTGGCTGTGATCTTGCCTGGACGGGCAATGCTTGATTACCCCCATATACCCCCAGCACAATGCAGCCATTAGCATGGGCCTGGGATTTAGTCGGCAACACAGAGGGATCTAGGCACCCAAAAGCTGTCAAGACTCTTTCATCTTGGCACTTCAAGCCAAAGTCCCAGAATAGTTATGCTCACGTGTATTTAGATGAGATTTGCCAGGACAACAAAGGCATATATGGGTTAGTTGTGCAGTTGCCCTCTATAAGCTATTACGCTATATCGCAAACTCCTCTCATTAATTTAGACAAAGACAACAGGTTCAAATGTCTCTTAGTTACTGATTAAGCAGATTATGGTAAAATAGTCTATAAAAATGGACAATCAGTCATCCTGAACGTAGACTGTCCATAAGCGAGTCAGATAAAGGGGGTCAGAAACCACATTAACAAGGCTGTTTAACACAACGCAGTTCAAAGCAGTGGGATGATTTAGGCATGACTGTTACCCAGTGTTTACCCTCATGTTGTGTCAAGTCAAGTCAAGTAGGTTCTATTGCCATTTCAGCCATATACACAGTACACAGTGAAACTAAACAATGTGGCTCCAGGACCATGATGCAACACAGGAACAGAAACAAATTATAGAAAGAAAATTATAAGAGCAACAAATCAACCAGACAAGACAACGTTTAGTGCAGTTGACAATAGCTACAATACTAGTCTGGATGAATGCATTATTATGACAAAAACGGTCATAATATTCTAATGTACTAACATCAATTTGACCTAAGCAATTTAAACCTCCATAAAATGGCTGAAAGGAAAAAAAGATTGTATGTGAGGTACCTTGTGTGTCCCTGTTGATTAAATAAATAGTGCTTTAAATAAAACATGCATTTAATGCTCCCCTGGTGCTGGAAATATCGAAGTTCTTGTGGAATTAACGTTTTTCCCGCCCCCATCTCAGGTGACTTATCAGTGGTTCTCACTCTCCTACAGATACGATCATGTTTGGTAAGTTTTTTAAGATAGAAATTGATATAAAATTGCATATTACAGCCCAAACAAATGTGTGTAAATCAATGATGCATACAAAATGTGTACAGAACTTTGAAAACACATCATGATGTTAATTTTGTGTTTACCCAGTTGCCTCTATTATATTAGGAAAAAAATTATATGAAGCAAACAACTGATGTCAATTAAGACATTAAATGTTGAATGGGGCCAAACTGACCCCAGACATGATAGGAGAGTTAAACTAGTTTCCATCAATGGTTAACCATATTGTCTTGTAGCTCTATTTGATGTTTGGTTGAAATCAGTTTAAACTGAGAACATTATCAGAAGATGGATCCAGGGCAGATGCTAGTAAAGCATCTGGGCAGCTGAGGAGGAGTGCAGTAATGACATGGTTCAGGTCCAGCTTTATTTCCTTCAGTATTTACCACCAGGTGCCCTTCATAAGAACATAAGAAAGGGGAGCCTCTGAAACGAGAGGCTACAAAAATCCACTGGGCTCTTAATGACACAGTATGCACATAAAACACCTAGAGAGATAAACTGAGTGCTTGTTACAACTGTGCTATCCTGACTGCTGCGGTGACTTGCATGATGGTTGATGATGGGCTAGCCCCACTGGCTCTGAAAAGCTTTATTTCACTACTGACAAAGTCAGCATTTTATAATAAGTTCATATCATTAGCTCTGTGTAACACTCCTGCCTAAATGACATCTGCTGCATGGTTTGAATTACGGGGGGTCCTGGGGGCTACTGTACCCCCCAATGAAGACCCAGACCCCGCCCCCCAAAGAGACAAAAATAGCAATCTGGGGGGGTTCGTAACATTTTTCTTTTGTTGTATTCTGCTTTTTAAAACTCTGTTTATGGAACAATCTCTCACCTGTATGCTCTGCTTAATGTATTTATTGCAATTATATTAACAGTAAATAAAACCATTAAATCTATTGACAATTTGGAACCCTCAGGGCCTATAAAACTTTGAAAGAAGGCCAGATTAGTTTTTTATTTAATATAATCCTCATGCCTATTTTTGAACTCTGCAGTGAATTTCTGTTATTTTAGTTCTACTGTTATTTCATTGTTTTAGATGGAATCAAAGGGGTCAATAGGAATCAGGAACCACCGGCATGTCTATTACAAACTTTAGATAAAACAATAGAACATCCTTCACATCCATTGTTCATTGCCTATATTTTTATTTTTTCTATTGTCTTATTGACACAAGAATTTCCCTCGGGATAAATATAGTTCTTTCTTATCTTATCTTATCTTTACAAGCTTCAAATGTCTGCGTTTAATCAACAGCAGCTAAGAACGTGCATCAGCGTTAATCTAGTGCTTACACGTTATTAGGAATCTGAAATTTTCTTGGAGGTGAGTTTTTTTCTTATTTTTTGACTAGGTTTTGACTTTTATGGCCTGAACCAAAGGTCTAGCTCTTTCCTAGTGCATAGTTTATTGCCTTAACATAGCTAGATGCTGTTTTTCATAAAAGTGACATAATTTGGACGGCATTTCCTTTTGTGTTTCTTTTTGGCTTGAAAGCAATTTGAATTACTAGAGAACCCCTTAGCACTGCTAATTCAAAGCTTTCAGGACTTGATTTAGCACAGAATGGTTCTCCTCAGGGCTCTGTGCACGGCTGCATGGCCGTTGCCTAGCTGCCTCTCTGCAGTACAGCAGTTCCGACCGGCTAATTCTCCGAACACAGGCGCTAGGCTTCTTAGCATGAGCACCATGCAGGGGCAGGGCAAAATCTCAACATAGCTGCAAGCCTTACAGTCCAAAATATCTGGCTACATGGGCATGAGACCCCAGCACGCAAATGGACCATTCACTGGCGGAACTACTAGGATGCCAGCTAGCCCATCAGTTTCTTTCATGAGTCTTTGATGCTATTTTAAATTTGGTTAACAAAACCTGAAAAATATTTCCGTGGCATTTATGAAAGAGAAATGAACAAAAGGTGTGTCACTGAGAATGGAAGTCACATGAAATTACGCTGGCCAGTCTTCTTTTCCTTGGATGCTATCAGCTAATTTCAGTTGATTTAGAGCAATGTGTAGATAAAGATCACCCAAAGTTTACTGAGGCGAACCAAATCCAATGTGCATTTCGCAGCCATTGGTTTCTCTTTTTCAAGGAAAACACAGAGTTGCTCCTTATCGGAGCAAAACACTCCGGGCTAGTCAGCACCTTAATCTTGATTAATGTGGCCAATATCAAGTCATCTAATGCACATACTTCCCCTGTTTGGCGCCTACAATCAGCTGTTCACATCAAAGGCACTCCGCCCAGCCTGCAAGGCCAGCAATATAAAACCTCTCACAATGGGACAGCTTCAGTTAATGAACTGCCTGATGAAAGCAATTTAACAAATGTGTACAAGGTGGGAAATGTTCTTCCAATCAGTCTGGCTCACTCCTGGCAGAGTTCAGTGATGTATCATTTGTTTGCAAAATACATAAACCTCATGAGGGTTCTACGGATGTTAACATAGATGTTCTGTAGAAGAATGGTGAGAGGTCTCCTGAATGGAGATGGACAGTTTTTTTTTATTCATTGTTGTCAGTGGTCTGAATGAGTAAGGGCTAGTTGCATGGCCAGAGATTGATTCTTGTCCTGGACTACATTGGATTTTAAATGGGAAGTTTTAATTGAAATGAAAATATAGTAGGGTGACCAGATTTGGGATTGTGAAAAAGAGGACACCTTAGCGCGGACTTTCTTACCAGCTCGGCCGTGGTTCCTGGGGGGTGCTGGGGTCGGTGTGGTTGCGGGATGGGGCAGAGAAGTACCGAGGTTCAGCCGTGTGTCCGGGGCGTTCTGAACTTTTTGTTGAAGAGACATGCCCATGACGTGACGAATGTTTAGGCAGCTCAAAAACCCAGACGATTCTAAAATTCTGGCTGGACGCAGGTCTCAAAAAGAGGACATATCCAGTTAAAAGAGGACGTCTGGTCACCCTAAAATATGGGCCATTACTAGGCTTAATCCTCATCCAGGGAACTCTAGATCGTAAAGAGCTCCAAAGATTTTTGGAAGCAGTGTCCCAAGTTTGCTACAACCCAGACCAACTGACTGCGAGGATGGGTCATCAGGGTCAAAAGTCTTGACCTCCAACAAGACATATGTACCTCCCTATGGGGGATCTTTAACCTTTAGGGGTCAGAAGATCACCCCGGGTACCCCTCATTATTTATTCTAAACTGAAACTTCAGTGAGCTGAGAATGCTCAGACAACCAGCCTTGACAAATTAGATCATGGATTCACAGATTGTCCCATAGAGCACTGGTTCCAGTAGGGGTCCACTGTACCGCACATTTTAATATTTTTCCTGCTTCCAGCATGCCTGTTCTGACAAATCAGTTCATTAACAACCCAGGACAAAAATGTGCAAAGCATGGTGGACTGCAGAACCAGGATCTAGAAACACTGCAAAGAAGATATTCAGGACTAATTTCTCTCATGAATCCCAGTGATAACAGTCATTTGCAGAGCGGCAAAAGTACCTTAAGTCCCAAACACAAAAGCCCCTATAATTACCAAGAGAACAAAAATGAGTCACAGCTATAGAGGTTTGTTGCATAACAGAAGCCGTTTCCAGTCCGCTGAGAAGGTGTCTGTTATGTGTTGTCGTTCTGAGTGATGAAGAAAAGATGGTTGGATGTAGAATTATTTAAGCACTGTTTTTAAAACAACACAGTATCAAACATTTTGGCATAAGGGTAGAAAAGGGAATATAAAACTTACATGAAAGTATGAATACTTTGTCAAAGTCTGACTCAATTAAAAGTGAAAGCATAGATCTAAAATGTACCCGCGTTAAAAGTAAAAAGGTATTGATATTTAAAAATACCATAGTACATAGTAATTGTTGTAACAGATAAATGAAAGGTTTTCTGTAACACTTTACTGAAGGGCAGCGGTCATATGGATACATTTACATAAGTCTTTATGACATGTGACATAAACCTCCATAAACATTAGAGAAGACAGAAACAGACTATATGACAACAGACCGTTTTTTTTAATAAGACTTTGTAAATACTACTGTAGGTTCATGTCTGTGGTCATGAAAAGGTTATGTAGTTGTTATGTAGCCGTATGAATGCTCCTCTTCAGTAAAGGGTACAGTTGGAGTTTGATGTAGTGAAATTAGTACTTGTACAGTTTTTTTTACTGGGTGTAAACCTGACTGGCAAAAGAAAAAGAAATATTGTTTGGGTCTAAATGAAAATGGAAGGTGCTGAAAGTGTCTTTTTCATTTGGAAATATAACTAAGAGTATCCAGTTTCAGCGATACAAAAGTAAAGTACAAATTATCCTAAATCATTTGTAAGGATAGGAACATAATACAGTAACTCATTATTTTCCATTAATGTTAACTGATGGTTCCCAAGATTTTCATTGATCTTTGTGCAGTCTTGCTTATCACGGATAGAGATATTAACTCACCATACCCAAAACCAGGAGCACCAAACCACTGGATTTAATGTCTAAAAGTATCCAGACCCCTCATCTAATTAATGAACTCATCTAGTTTATGGTTGTTTATGTAATCTCTATCATCTGTAATTGCTACACATGATCCTAGGTTCACTATACCTAATACCAAACACTGACTGGAGCATAAACTATGCTGGGCTATGGAGCACTGGAACAGTGTTTTCTGGAGTGATGGAGCACCGTCCAGTACCTTTAGGACTCGCTGGAGAGGCATTTGTCATCCAGAACTAAACATTACAATCAAATCCTCAACATCTAGATTAAAGCTTTCTCAGTGTAGTAGAGGCTGTTGTTGCAGCAAAGGGAGAGCAAACACCCCTATTAATACCCTTATTTCAGAAGAAATTGCACAAGAAATTTCTTTTTGATGTTTTTAAAAATTAACATAGTATTTTTCTTTGAAATGAAACATAAGCATAAATAGCATTACTGTGATGTAAGTGCTTTTTCAAGAAACAAAATGTCCTTAATTACTGGACGTCTAAGAATAACAGTAGTTAGTAACAATTATAGTTTGAGAGCAACTAATTGTTGCAATTGTTCCCAGAACCCACAACAATCACAGAGGTAGTGTTGTTCAGTTGTAAACACTTTACGCTCCCACGAACATTCACACATAGGTTAGCATGACTACTATTTTGGGCAAACAAGTGTAATGTTCACCTTACGGCCTTTATCATAAGCTATTTTTACAATAAAGGCTGTTACATCCAATGGATCTATATACATACATACATACACACACACTCAGAAAGTGAATTCACTGGGATAATAGGTTGCTGTTATCCCTTATGTAAAGGCAAAGAATATTCTGTGTAAAAGGAGTTTAACAAGCCTAGACTTGGGCTGGTCTATAAACAGCATGGTGGTGAAAGTGGAAGTGCCGTCTCCCTCCCTTCAGTGGCTGTTTAACACGGTACTGGGCGGAACTCTGCTTTCACACGTCTCGACAACCAGCTGTCGCAGGAGCATCCCAGTTATAGTGCAGTTAGTGCCCCCTCTGCAGCCCTGGATATGACATCCTAAAACGGCCTACACTCTTAAAAATAGTGCCAAAAAAGTGCCAGAAAGACTCTTCAGAGAGTTGCTATAAAAGAAATGCTCAAAGGAGCATTTAAAGGATGATTCTTTAAATGGTATTTTCTTCATTTTTCATTTTGCTCCCTGAGGTCCACTTATGCAAAATATGCTGTGTTTTATGCCAAAAACAATATCCCAATCTCTTTTTATCCCTTTGTATTGAACAGATTGATTTTGTACCTGTGCCTTCGAGACTGATATATGGAAATGAGTTCTGTTCTGATTGGCCGTCCTGTATTGTGCCTCATTCAAAAAGCAGCTTAATTTCCATATAGAATCTATATGAACTGGGGAATGAATAGAACATTTTGAATCATTTGCACTGCTTACATATGACATGAAGGTTTTTATTCCAAAAAATGCAAGTGAACACAATTAACTGTGGGACCGAAGATGCTTTGTGTAGGACATGGCTCCTAAGCATCTTTATTGTTTATGGCAGATCTTTTTATTTGTCCTACTCCAAAATTGTACTACATATCACTAGATCTGAATAACCCCACACTGTAAACCTGCATTCATTATTAAAACTCAAAGTACTAAAGGTAAGTAATTTCCTTAAAATTTGAAGCTGAGAGATCCACCTGCTTACTGAAGACATTTATGGATGTGAAATGATCCATTTCAATGAAATTCCATTGGTTCGGTGCACTTGCACAAATGTAATTCTGAAGCTTCAGAGGCCACCTTAATTAGAAAACAGACTGAGGAAGAGAGGAATATGTCACAAAACAGGATTTTGGGGATGGCTTGATAATTTAAGTTGTAGGGTGTCAAATAGGAATGTCCCTCAGCTCTTTTACTATTGGCCAGCTTGACTTTAGGCTTAAGTTATCTGGCTAAACTAAGACATCTTGCGTTAACCACAGAATACCATAAAATTATAAAATAGGTGTAAAATTTAAGCCTAACAAACAACCCAAAATTAACCTAATGTGAAAATAACAAGTAGGCCAGGTACCTTGCCTTTTTCCTGAACTCAAACATAGTCAATGTGTCTACTTTTACATGACTTTTGGATACATATGTTTTCATACTTTTCTTACTTTTCAGTCCAGTTTAGTTCATATGAGACCACCAACACTTGAAGACTTGCACATTCGCCCTCTGAGTCATGTGAAGCACCACCTGCTGCTGGTGAAACATCATTGTACAGCTCAACACGCTTGGAGGAGAGCACTGATTGTCAACTGTGTTATGTCAGCTAACAAATGCAAATGCTGGCTAGTATCACACTGAGTGATGCGGGGCGGAAAGGGTCATTCTACCCATCCAATTAATGATCTTCAACACTAAGGTTTCCAGTGAAAATATTCATTAAATATATTTATTGAATTCACTTAAAAGCCGTGGACTGGCACAACTGAGCTGAATTGCGATGTGAGGCATGCTGAACCCCCGCACTTTCAGAAACATCACTACGCGGTGTTCCTCTGATAAGTTTAGTATGAGAGACATTAAAACTGTAGTAAAACAGATATTAGGCTATGGCTCATGATTTCTCAAAACATTGCCTTGCCTTTGGGGTTTGGGTGGTGGAGTTCAGCGTGTGTCACGGCTGTGTTCTTTTGGAAGGGAATAAGTATGAACCTGTCTGCTGTTGTACTTGTCCTGTGGTTGGGTTGCTGCTGACACGCCTTTTCCTGCAGTTTCCTCTCAGGGCACTTCCAGGGCCGCTGTTGGTCAACCCCATTTCCGCTTCTCACAGACACACCAGTGTGGGTCCAGCCGACACTTGGATTAACAAAGTAAGCACACACACATTCACACACACACTCCCACTCAAATGCTCTCTCTCTCTCACACACACACACACACACACACACACACAAACAACCAAAGTCCACTTTTGAGCATCAGTCATACACCACAGATGGTAGGGCTTAATTGGAGAAGGAGGCCGAAAACACACAAACACTGTTATAAACCGAAGATATCAGTCTGAAGCATGTATGAAGCTGGTCTCAGACTGAAAGGACCCTGTGCGCGGCAGATGTCGTCCCGTATCGACAATGGATTAGTCCCCGGATTGGCTATTATAAATCTGTCCCTCTGTTTCCTCAAACCACCTCAGTGCAAACTAATGTAAACAGGATAACTTGAAAGGAAAAGAAGGGTGGGTGAGCGGGGTGGACACTGTAAATCCTCACTGGAGCATAGTAGTGACAGTGACACATTTTAAGATTTAGTATTTGTTTGGGTTTAATTAAGTACACAGCCCTGGACTCCTCATATAGACAAAGGATTATACTGACATTTACAATTGATAGATTGCAATCTGGTCAAATTCCATGTTTTATTAATAAACGAAGTTGACACATCTCCGTATGGCATTTTTCTGCTAATCGTAGTGCACAGTTTATATTTATTCAAAGTGTTTTATCATAGTTTATCATATTGCAAGAAATAAAACATGAACAATAAAAACATTTATTTGTTAATCTCAGCAAATAAACAGTAATTGTGTTTCGTACAGAGGTGTGTTCTCTGTAGAGGATGTGTTCTAATTTTCAACAAAGATATGTATAAACATGAGAGGAGAGGTGTAGTGTGAACTGAACTGTGTGGAGCATCGCAATGCAGATTGCACAATTGGTATGTAGCTAAGTTAGCTAACTCTAATGTGGGTGGCTATTAAACTCTTAAACTACTGTTAATTCATTGGATTTGTCATATCCAGTGAGTTTACAAAATAATGAGATAAAATGAAGTTTAAAGAAGACAGTACATTGAATATCTATACAAAATACTACTTCAGAATGAAGATTCTATCCAAATCAAAATTTGTATTCATTTTAGCAATGAATAATATATTGGGGTACATTGTGTTCTAGGGTATATACATATGGTTTGGGGGTGGAGCAGGCGAGCTGGTGGTGAGCTGATGTGGCCATTAGCACAGCTCTAACAGAGCTGCATTGTGTCGGGGCAAGCAGAAATTGACCCTGATTTCTGCATCGAGGCAAGACCAGGACGATCAGACTGTTCCCTACTCACACCCCCTCCGCTCCTGCTACCTCATAAGGTACGGTCTGTTACGCAACCAGCGGGAAGCGGGGGAGGACCAGCTTTAGGCTGATGATCCTTTTTTTTCTTTCCTGGAAGGGGAGTAAAGCTGCATGACTTTCTGCATGCAACTGAGGGACAACACAGGCCTGTTGGCACAAGGCTGCCTTGCCGTGACAGAGAGTTCCAGACACCTCTTTCGATCAGATCAGCTGGGCCAGATCAGTATTTTATAATCTCTGTTCGTCTCTGCCGCTATGGAGACACCTAACATGGCTGTAATTATGGTGTAATTATGTGGAGTACATTAGTGTACACACCTCCCGTGGTGTCGCAGGTGAGAATAACAAAGATTAAGTGTTCAGAAACAGTCACGCCAAAATACAATTAGGTGACTTATTCAGTCGAGTGATTTTGAAAAAAGCTGACTCAGAAAACATAATATAAATATCAACACACTTTCAGCAGTCTAAAAACTTACCAGGCACATAAATACATTGAACTAATGTGATGCTTGGATTGTGTAACTTAATGGGTTCTCAAAACAAGTAGAAAACTTATTGAATTTTTACAATAAAAAATATACTGGCTAATAGCAAGAGATTAAAGTTACCAAAAAAAGTATGTAGTTACAGGTCATTCCAAGAGGTCAGTACCCAAATGGACATGTTGATTTGACATTTGCTAAGTTGAAAAACTGTACACATTTATGTTATGTATTTATGTATTGCCCCTGTCAAAAGAAGACCCCACATAAATATCTGGCTTCTTTGAGCCAAATAATAGCAATATTCATTATTATGGCAAATTAATTATCAAAGTTAACAGGAACTTCAACAGTAAATTACATGACTGAGTGTTTACACTACCAAAGAAGTCCCAAAAAGTGATAATTCTCCCTCTGTTGTGATGGGGGGGTCTACACTTGTTATAGATGATGTAAACAACAAACTGTCAATGTATTGGTTAAATGTAAAATTTTTAAGTAATGTCAAACTGACCAGTTTTTGAACACTGCTGCTCTGAAGGCTTAACTGTCACTTCTTCACTTAATCTTCATCGATTAATGTGTTAGGACCTTATTTTGATTTTTGTTTTCTGTTAATGTAGTGACATATAACTTTTATGTAGTCATGAAACAGAATGAATGTGGTCACAGTGGTACAGTTTTTAAATGATCAGTTAATATACCAATGGGGAAAAAAAACACATTTTAATGATAATTATCAATTAGACTAGAAACACCCAGGCTTGATAACTCCAGCCCTGTTGAATCCATACATTACTGAAATATAACCTTTGTGAAGAAGAGCAAAAGGTCACAAAAAAAACAGTGCCAACAAAGAGGAACAAGAAGGTTCTCTCTCACATTCGCCAAATATAACTTTGAAGCGGTCAAAGACCTGACTTGAACCCCGAGATGCTGTGGCAAGATAGTTCATGGGCAAAAGCCCTGAATTAAATCAATTCTGCAAAGAAAAGTGGAAATCCTCTTACAAAAAATTTAGCATGAGGATCTGAAACCATGTGACAAATATGCAAAGAAGAGGAAATCAAGATGGGGCGATACTTTTCATGTCACTGTATATAAAACGCTGATTGACACAATTACCTCACTTCAATCATTTAGAATTAGACGGTTCAATATTTAGCAAATTTGATCATTCCAGTATATTTATGACGAAATTATGAAATCGTTTTGCTGTCGTGGACGCCTGCCTTGCACCACTCACCCCCTCAAAAAAGAGTAAAAAAAATCAAACATGTTATGTAATAAACAGTATGACACAAATCAAATAGGAAATTCCCACTGTTTTTCACTCAAGGAGAACACACTCACAGGTTTAGAGACCCAGAGAGAGCCCCTAATCCTCTCCACTTTGCCTGCCTGCACAGTTCTGTGCACTGTTCTGCTGTAAAGCAGATCGAAATGAAAAGTGACAAAGCCAGGAAGTTTCCATCTCTGAATAATTAGCGCTGCAATAATGATGACAGTAATTGTCTGTATACGCAGATAGCTCAGCTGTGTAGTTTGTGGAAAATGCCAAATATTCTGTTCCTCATCCTTAATGTTTGTTGACTTAAACAGACAAGTTTCAGACTGACCCGACCTAAGCATGTCTTTTGGACTCCCCGATGCAAGAGTCTGGCCGGAACTGAACTAATAAACACAGAAAAACTGGATGGTGCATCGGTCAGTCGTGGTATGGGGCCAGTGCAGGGTTGGTGACAGCTGCTAACACACCTTCAGAGCATGATAAGTGTTGGGGCAGGGGTGCCGGACCGGGGTTCATGCTTGCATGTAATGAATTATTTAAGGGAGTTAAGTTCTGGTTGATGGAGTGTGCCCTACAAGCCCTCAACAGCATGGTCTACTTTCCTGTGAAATCGTCCTCTGCCTGGAGTGTGACATGTCTTGCTTTAAAGATAAAATAAGATAAACCATTATTAGTCCCGCAGGTGGGAAATTTACATTAGGTGGACAGTACAAAGCAAAACAATAGATTAAAAGCTATACAACACAAGAAGATGGAAATTAAAAAAAAAAAAAAGCGTTCTATGGAAAAATGCCAGTGAAGAACCCAACTCTTCAACACACCGGACTGAGTATTCAGTGTTCATACTGTCTTCAGAACTCTTGTCTGCAGTCACCCAGACACCCTTAAAGGGGCATTCCACAAACTTTTCAAAATCGACGTATAATTAAATAATTGAATTATAAACAGTCATATATACAGCCATTTTAATTACAATCCAAAAGTACACGTGTCTTCTGAGTTTTTAGACTTTTTAAATGGTAAAACAATGATACATTTGAAAAAGAAAATGTGTCTCTGGGAACTACCTGTCTTACAACACCCTACATATTCCACTCAGCATTAAATATCTTAAAAAAAAAAACCTTTTTGGCTAAAGGCACAAACCCATCATGAAACGCTGGGGAGCATTTTTGTAACCACGTCATGTAATAAGATTGTCTGAGTAAATGCAGTAAATGCCTCAGACGTCTGGTTTCTTTCACCACTGCTGTGAACAATTCTTACTTAGTTTCTCTAGACTGGCTCATTTCATAGCTCCTCCCTCTGAATGACTGTGTTAACAATTTGAGCAGTTATTGTTTGGGTTGTGGTTCATTCCCAGCACTGCAGTGACACTGACTTGGTAGTGGGTAGTGTGTGTGCGCTTGTGTGTGTGTGTGTGTGTGCGCGCATGTGTGTGCATGTGTGTGCTGCACAGAGTGGACCACACACAGGAATCCTGCTGGAGTTTTTAAACACCTTAGTGTCACTGCTAGTCTGAGAACAGTCCACCAACCAATATCCAGGCAGCAGTGAACAGCGGACAGAAACTGACCACTGATGAAGGGCCAGATAATGACTAAGATCAGACGGAGTATCCTCAAAAGGCTGAAATTTGCAAGGTGGACCAATAGGTTAGATGTGTCTAATAGAGTGGATAATAAGTGGACACAGTGTTTTAATAACTCCAGCAGCACTGCTTTGTGTGATCCACTCTGTACAGTGCACACACACATACAGTTTTTCACACTAATATGTACGGTGCACACACACATACATACACACTATCACTCACTAATATGCTGTGTTGTGAATGACCCACCATCCGAACAATAACTGCTCACTGGTGGTCCTGTAGGGTCCTGATCATAGATGAAGGGGGTAAAGGGGGGCTCACAAATGATGAGAAACAGATGGACAACAAATTGTAATGGATGATTGAAGTAGAAACTCAGAAACTGGTTTGTCTTTGTTTAACCTCCTGGTTTTTGTCTTACCTCTTCCTAGCATTTCTGAGTGGCCAGAGCCTAATTCCTAGTTCCTTTGTTGCACCGAGTTCTCGTATTTCTGTGCCTGCCTGTTCCTGCTTGCTGATTATGAATGTGCCTGTGAAAACTCCATCTGCCTGGACTGATCATATCTCTAAGCAATCTTAATATAAAATATAAAGCAACTCCTACCTTACTACTTCTCTTCCTAAATACGGTATAGTGGCTCTATGACACACCTATAAAACCCATGGAACACATGCTATTAGCTAAGGAACACATTTTTGTGAGTCCAATGCGTGTGATGGGAATCTGGAGGCCTTGTAGTTGAGTGCTTGAGTAATAGCTTGAAGCGAGGCTGCACTACAAACTATGAGCAATAGACCTACAGGAAACTCTGCACGATTTCCCGCTCCAAAGCAATTAAAAAAAAGCCTCAGAACTTTAAAAAAAAGGCTCTCCATGTTTTTAAATGGTTCATTTTCCCACATTCTTGAGTTGTCCGGGCAAACAAAATCCGACCACAAAATAAAAGGCTATAAAAATAGTGTGGGGGGGGGGGGGGGGGGGGGGGGGGGGGGGAGGGGGGGGGGGGGGGGGGGGGGGGGGGGGGGGGGGGGGGGGGGGG
>JBBIGA010000032.1:16888191-16921366 GCA_037576975.1 Alestes dentex
AGAAAGTTTCTGTAAAGAGGAGTGTGCCAAAATCCCTCCTGAGATGTGTGCAAACCTGCTGACCGACTACAAGAAACGTCACTGCTGTGCTCGCCAATGAGGGTTTCTCCACCTAGTACTAAGTCATGTTTTGCCTGGGTCTCAATTACTTATTTCACTCAGTGAAATGCAAATCAGTTTATGACTTTTATGTAATATGTTTTTTTCTTGAGTTTTGGTTGATATTCTGTCTTTCTCCATAAAAATGAGACTACCTCATAAATTAGAGACTGTCCAGCAAACTTATAAGTTCAGAATAAATATTTCCCCAACTGTATATACATATATATGTGTGTATATATATGTATCTATGTACGTACGTACGTATGTGTGTTTGTATGTATTTACATATATTGGCTACCTTTTTCCACCGTACACACACTAGTGGTGTGAATATATTCACCTATACAATACTTGAGTAATATACGTATTCTAATATAATGATTACTCAAAAGTTTCCACCCATGCTGAAACCCATTGTCTCGAGACATTAAGGCTGATTAAAATGTAATATATTAATACATAATAATGACGCATGAATAATTATTACCAGTGACCAGTTCAGTAACTGGGGGTATAAGCCGGTACAATTCTGCACGTCATTAGAGACCCGCAATACTTTTCCATACCTCACTTGCTTGGCATTAAAATATACAGTAGTTCGCAATAGTTAATCCACACAACAGCTTTGTTGGAGAAAGACACGCGATTGAGAACTGCTACAGCTGACAGAGCACCCCCCTCCCCTTGTGAAAATGGAACATTCCTCATTTTGCCGCAGTGGTTGGCGCAAGGATACGCAAGAAAACGAAAGACGCGCCTATCCACGACGAGTTTTTTTTATTTATGTTCCTCCGCCACCTGACAACTAGATATGCTGTTTTTCGATTTTTATTAGATTAAAACAAGGACTTCTTTCTTTTGCTGTATAATAGATGTGTGTGAGTTATAAAAAATCACCATTTCTCCCAGAACACCAGTTACATATGTCAGAGAGGGCGAGGAAGGACTATTTTTGTATCAAAAGAAGTCCCGGCCACATTCCGCCATTTCGATAGAGGCTATTGTTAGCCGAGTTGTTGCGATGGTGAGGTTAAGCAGCAGACTGAGCTGTTTTGACCAAATTTGAAAAGGAAATATTTATAGGTTTGCATTTCATTGTATAAGATTATTATAAAGACAGTTTTATGCCGCTGGTGTGTTCCCGCGAGGTGTAACTGAAGCCAATTAAGCTCCTTTATTCGGTTAGCTTAGCTAGCATCGTGAGGAGAGAAGGGGGAAGAAGAGCCGTCCCTGAAGACACCGGCTTTGTCAGAGTTTTTGACAGATTTTAAAAAATCTAAATAGGGTAACTCGTACAGAGTCTGCCCTATTGTTGTCTTTATTATTTCGTTTCGGTAGCTTCGTTTGTGTTGGCACACTGACGACCTCTGGGCGAGATTCGAAGGCAGAAGGGGAGATGGCGAGCTCGGTGGGAAACGTGGCCGACAGCACAGGTAAACGTGACAGGGGACTAAAATAACAGCACACTTATACTACGTGGACAAAAGTATTGGGACACACCTGTTTTCCAGGGTTTGGGCTAGGCCCTATACTTCCAGTGAAGGTTAATCTTAATTCCATAGTCTACCAAGACATTCTGGACAACACCATGCTTCCAAATTTGTGGACACAGTGTTTTAGGGAAGGCCTTTTTTTATCTTTTCTATTCCAACATGACTGTGCTCCGAGCTTCATAAAGACTAGGTTGAATGACTTCGGTGTGTAAGAACTTGACTGTCCCGCACAGAGACCTGACTTCAAGCCCATCTCAACACCTATGGGATGAACTGGAACGGAGATTGCGAGCCAGGCCTTCTCGGCCAACATCAGTGCCTGACCTCATAAATGCTCTACGGAATGAATGGGCACAATTAACCCCACAGAAAAACTTCGGAATATTGTGGAAAGTCTTCCAAGAAGAGTGGAAGCTGTTGAAGGGGGGACCAATTTCATATTAAAATCTATGTATTTGAATGCAATTCCATAAAAGTCCCTGCTGGCGTCTCAATACTTTTGTCCTTATTGTGTACTAGCTTTGCAAGTAAATAATGTGATTGCACTCTGTTCCAAACAGGTTTATTTTTCTGTCGGAGTGAAAATCTTAAATTACCTTTAATGTTAAGGTGCTTGATCCCTTACCTGATTAATAGCTTTCCTAACCTGATTGTGAAGAAGATAACTGGTGTTCTGTAGTTTTTATTCTTGTTTAGCAAAGAGAAAACCAAGGAGAAAACGGATGTCTTTGTGATTATTGACTAACCTTAATCATAACACTTTGCAGCTGACCTGGGCTTTGTTTTTAGTTTTCAGCATGTGACGTTATTGACTAAGAGTCAATATTGACTAGTAGTCTCTCATTGACTAACATATATAAATGTTATATGATTAACACGTTGCCGGCTTCAGTACAATTTTTTTAGTTTAATGTTCGAGCTCTATTCGATTTTCAACATGTCATGTTAATTTGTAGAGCCCTTTTTATATACTACACAGTTTGGTTTGGAGATACCAACACTTCAACACAGCCCCCCCCCCCCAAAACCAAAAAAACAACTGAAACTGCAGTGTTAGTTTATAATTTTGATGGACCTGGTTTCTCAATCTTAAGGTTCGTTGACATTTACTTTTGTGTATTTAATGCTTTTTCTGCACTCAGAAGAGTGTCTTTAAATGGTGTGATTTCATTGTATTAAAAATTACTGTTTAAAGGTTATATAGTTGGTGACCAAATAGATGGTGTGTCTCAGTAATGTTTTGTCATCATTTTAATTGTTACACCCTCATTAATGTACCAAGTGGAAGGGTTTTGGGGAAAGATTTGAACATAAATGGAAACCCAAGGATCGATTGACACACCTATAGAGAGTAATCAAGTTAAAATCTGTAATATGTTTTGGAGTTATTAATTAAAAATATACTGTATGAGGTCACAATGTTTTACCTCTTTACTGCCATATAAGTTAAAAGACAACAGAGTCAGAATGTTCAGGAGAAAATGGCAAGGGCAATTTTTGCTGAAAATTTGTCATAAATTGTCAATCTTCCAGATGACGATGAGAATGTATTTCGCATCGGTAGAAGGAATAGGTGTACCTACTCGCAGGCCCAGCGTTGTTCCGTAATGTTTTACTTGTCTTCATATTTTTTGTGGTTCGAAAATTTAACGGTAATTGTCTTCTCAGGTTTAAACAATTTTATGTGCAACCCCTGTCTTGCTCATTGTCATGCCTCTTCCCTGCATCTGCATTTTTCTTTCCTTTAAAGGATAAGTTCAGCATTTGACCCAAATAAAACACAATTATTGCATCAGTAATCAGATGTATCTACACTTCATGAGACCACAGTAGTCTGAACTCATCCTTTAAGTTGTTTCAATATAGTTTTTGGTTATTTTATCTGTCTGTGAATGAGTTTCTCTGAATTTTTTTTTAATTGAGCTTTTTCATGTAGGCTGTCTCATATTTGTGTTCTCGTACTAAGAGAAACTCCATTCACCCATATTTTCTTTTTGACGTAAGACACTCATTTGTCTAGTTTGCATGATAGTTAAAAAAAAAATCATCTTTGTTCTTGTCATTTGTTTTGTCTCATTTCCATTTCTTCTAACATGTTGTTTTCCCCCCTCCTCCTTTGGGTTGTGTTGGTGCCACAGAACCAACAAAACGTATGCTTTCCTTCCAAGGGTTGGCTGAGCTGGCACACCGTGAATATCAGTCAGGTGATTTTGAGGCAGCAGAGCGCCACTGCATGCAGCTGTGGAGGCAGGAACCTGACAATACTGGCGTGCTGTTGCTGCTCTCTTCCATCCACTTCCAGTGCCGCAGGCTTGACAGGTGAGGTGACTCAGGAAGGCCTGTGCCCTTTCAGTGGGCTGCCTGAAGCACAGTGGGCCTGGCTCATTCTTCTTGGTTGGGACGTATGGGCAAATACAGGAAATTCAAGTTTCTTTCAACTTTTGGATCTTTCTTCCTCTTGGCTGTTTTGTCTGTTGTTTGTGGTGGTGGTTTAATATTGCAGTTGTTTTCTCTTTTTTGCTACATTGACTAGTTTTATTGCAATGATATGCGATACTTGCCGTGGGGCTTCTTGCATCACCAATCAAGGGTGTTGCTGTGCAGGTCTTTCACATTTATTAAACTGACGTCCTTTGAAACTGGGGCACTTTAACCGTGTCTTATTTTAGAAATCAAGTACACTGGTTTGACAACTAGGAGTGATTTCTATTACTGTATTTATTTATTTCTCCCTCACTGACCAAGATACACCAGAGTCTGTATCAGTTGTAGTGCTATATTTCATGGTGGTGTCAACATAAAACTGAAGAAAACTGAATACCTATAATAGAGGAAAATGAGAAAACCTGAGAAAAGTTGTCTACTTCTTTATGTACTAAGTTTTGGTTAGCATTTGTCAGTTCATGGCTCTAGATTCTGCTCTTCATGTGCTATACTTATCTGTTGATATTTAATTTCTATTTTTTTTGGGGGGGGGGGCCCCGTGTATTGTCATGCAGGTCAGCGCATTTCAGCACTCTGGCCATCAAACAGAATCCCATGCTGGCTGAGGCCTACTCCAACTTGGGCAATGTCTACAAAGAGCGCGGTCAGCTGCAGGAGGCTATTGAACATTACCGCCACGCACTACGCCTCAAGCCGGACTTCATTGATGGCTACATCAACCTGGCCGCAGCCTTGGTTGCTGCAGGGGACATGGAGGGAGCTGTGCAGGCCTATGTGTCCGCTCTCCAGTACAATCCTGTGAGTGAGCACAATGCTGATTTTACAGCTGCACTTCGTACTTTTTTTCACTCTACTCGTCTGTTCAAGAGCTGTGGTTTGATACAGTTTTTCTTTGTCATTACAGGATCTTTATTGCGTGCGTAGTGACTTGGGCAACCTTCTCAAAGCTCTTGGGCGTCTGGAAGAAGCAAAGGTCTGTTTTGACATGTCAGCCTGTGCATGTCTTTGTAGAGTTTTTTTTCCCCTCATTTATTTCTGCTTATTTTTCTTTTAGATATTTTTTTTATCCCACTTTAGCTCTCTATCCTTTTGGAGTGAGTGTTTCCTTCTTCACCCTACACTACTTTTCATGCTCTTTTGAGTGTGGTGCTCAGTATCATTTCTTTTTCCCCCACCCTTATTCCAGCCCACAAACCCAACCCCCTACCACCACCACTCACTCTGCTGCTCAATAGGCCTAGCCTTTGCCCTTCTGTATACACAGTCCCAGAGCCTTTAAATATTCCCATTCATTTCAAATGTCAAACACTTAAGGGGTAAAACATCAGATTACTGTGGCTATTTTTTTTTGACAATGGGAACTTTTTTTTTTTTCCCCCCCTCTTCTTTTTCCAGATGTGGCCCCATCATAGGGAATTACATACCTGCTGGTCTTGAGTTTTTTTTTTTTTAATTATTATTGCACAATGTCTAGACCCTTCCTTTTCTCTCCATTGCGTTCTTCTGCCCTCTCTCACTCCTTCTGCTTCTCTATGTTTAAACACTGTGCTCCATCCTGGCCTGGCCTCTTTGTCAGTGCCCCTCCACACAGGAAGAAAGGCTGGGGCCTTCTGTGTCTCACCAAATGAAGAATCCTTTTACACACTCCTGTTCTGGCATGTTGTTCCTTTAGTGTTATGGAGGGATTATGCTGGCTCGGTCTTGAAAGAAACGCAATGGACTGATATGAAGTTAGTGATCTTTGCTATGCAAAAAATAAGATGGCTTCTAACACAGACATGTTTCCGCTTCGTATTTTTGTCTACGGAATTATAATTCATTCTTACCTTCTTGAAGGATTAAGAACAGTAAAATGGCCCCAGTGCTTCCCGACCGCCACTTACATAGACCAATATGGGCTCTGGCCCCTTAAAGGTGGATCTTTGAGAGATTCAGAAGCATCTGCAGAGAGATTTCTCCTCGCTGGTTAGAAGCCCTCTTATTTGTGCCTCAGGGGGGAGGAGTGGGGAGGAGCACTGGGGTGCCAGCACCCGCCACACTGGCTCTGTCGCTCTGACCCCCCGCGCGCTTGCTCAGGACTCGTGGAGTGTGCGCGCAAAGAGCTGCCTGCCTGACCCTCCAGCCGAGCGTACTGATGCTCTTCAAGGGCTCCACAATGCTTTTGCAAATAACTAGACCTTTGTAAGTCCCCAGTAGTCCACTATGTGACTGTCTAGTTTTCTTTCTGCCCCCGACATTTGTTTCACTGCAGAATGGCTAAAGGGCATTTGGGAGGTTTTGGGTGTTAACTTTTTGTCAGCACCGTGGTAAGCCTAGGCTGTGCCAGGCAGGCGGCTCCCTATCTGCACTCCACTGCACGCGTCAGATGCGTTGATAGAGAGAAAGAAATACACATGCGCAGCACAAGCATTGACCTCTTTATTTCAGAGCTGTGGAGGCTTCTAGATACAAATCATTAAACCGCAGGCTTTTTTTCTTTACCCATTGGCCAGGATTCAAGAAGGCAGGACAGCATAAAGCAAACAATGTATTAAACCCTGTAAACTAAGAATTTAAAAAAGGAAGGAAAAGAATTAATGATTATTTTCTCATTTTTGTCTTTCCCAGTATGATTAATGTTATGATTAATATTATCCCCAAAGAAATGTGTTCAGTTCATTTGGGGAAGATCAAGCCAGTTAGCCTCCCTCCTTTATTTACATTTGAAACAGGATGAATCAAATTTCTGTAAGAAAAATAACACAAAGCCTTTCTTCTCTCTCATCCCCCTATAAGCTTTTTTTTCACTTTTGAAACTGAAATTCTATTTATTGCATGAGTGAAGATTGAGTAGGATGATTTAATTTTTTTTTTGTTTCTGTGAATAGATTTTTTTTTCATATCCATATGAAACAAATGTGTTGATTACGAACCTTTACTAACGGTCTTGTTTTCTTATTTTGTCTCTTTTGGTTTTTTCCACCACTGATATTGTTATTTAGAAGGTTTCAGGTGGGTGACACTATTCCTGCGTAGGTGCGGTCCGGCGGAAAGGAACACTAGGGCAGCATCAGTCCTCTCCTCTTCTTCCAGCTGCGGCCGCCCCCCCAGACAAAGTCCATAAATATGGTAACGGGTTTGTAACTGCCAACAAAAGAAAAAAAAATACTTCTTCATGCCTGAGTTCTTCTGTCTTGTGGCTATATTTGAAGAACAAAAGAAAAAAAAGTAATTGGGGACAAAAAGTATTTTTTTACAAATATAACTTAACATCGCCCAACTACGCAATTAAAAGAAACACGGATTGGATGCAGTAAACAAACAAAAACACAGTAAGAACCCTCTAACTCTTACTTGGTAATTATTTTTTCCTGTTGCTTTGGTTTATCATTTTTTTCCTCTTGATTTGGAGTTGCAGCGTTCTGCTGAGCAGATGATGCGCTGTGAGTCTGCAGCGACGCAGGGGCTGCGCAGCGACAAAACGCTCTCTAATGCGACCCAACAGCGCGCGCAACAGATGCTCCCTCTTCCCCTCCCCTCCTGGCCTGCGGACCGCAGACCTGCCTGCCCACCATGCTAGCTTGGCACCCAGCGGACCCCCAGCCCAAAACAGGACACCATTGGCATCATTTGTAACATTAGCTAGCTGTAAAGCTCACCACATCATCTTCCAGTCAGTCTTACCATTGATGTATTTTTACTGTGTTCCTGCATGGTGGTGGGCTTCAGAGAGTGTGCCAGACTAGTGGGGTCAGGGGTTCTAGGCTTTAGGTCTGTGGTCTCTGCTGTAAGCTGGAGTAAGCGCTGGCGAAAGCGAAAAGCAAACATCGCGCAAGCAGCGACCGCGGCGTGGCGCGACACAATGGCCGCCCGTGTGGCTTTTTGCGCTTGCATTACAGGGACCTCCATCTATGTGCTCCACAGGCATTTAAGGTTGTGATTATAATCTTGTTAAACTAATAAGGGTTTTTTTTAATGTAAATTTGGATGTATGATATACTGCAGTAATGTTTAATTAAAAGATTTAAAGCTCTCCTATAATGTCTCATAATATTGTTCTCTGGTGAGACCATAACTGAAGAATGTCAGTCAGAGTGTAGGTGCTGGTCAGATTTGCGCAGCGCAGGAAAAAGCGTGCAGCTTAGCGCGGCAGAATGGTGCGCTTGCGAGCCCACGCTGTAGACTCACTTTTTGCATTTTGGAGAATAGATTCTGACTCTTGTTTTCTCTGCCCTTTTTGTTTTCTTTCTTTTTATTCAATCTTTTTTTTATTTTATTTTACAACCCCCATCTTCCCTGTCTGCTCTACTGCTCCTCTCTGTACCCCCTTCCTCCTGTTGTTTTCGTTGTTAACCCGTTAAAGGCTTGCTACCTGAAGGCAATCGAGACTCAGCCAAACTTTGCTGTGGCCTGGAGCAACCTGGGCTGTGTGTTTAATGCCCAGGGAGAGATCTGGCTGGCCATTCATCATTTTGAGAAGGCAAGTGAATTGCATGTATGTCTGAGGAAAGCAATGTTGAGTCTGGTGCAGTCTTATTTTATTGATAGTCTGTTTGTTTTGCAGGCAGTGACTTTGGATCCAAACTTTTTAGATGCCTACATCAACTTGGGCAATGTTCTTAAAGAAGCCCGAATTTTTGACAGGTAGTTTTGGCTTTTTCATGTGTTTGTGATTTTAGAGTGGATTCGTGTACTTTGTAATACATTTATGATTAAAGTATATTAAATATAAATTGATATGTAAGTTCAGAAGTTTCAGAAATCTGAAATGTTCATTACAGAGCTGTCGCTGGTTATCTGCGAGCCCTCAGCCTGAGCCCCAACCACGCTGTGGTCCATGGTAACCTGGCCTGCGTCTACTATGAGCAGGGTCTTATCGACCTTGCCATTGACACGTACCGTCGTGCCATTGAGCTGCAGCCTCACTTCCCTGATGCTTACTGCAATCTGGCCAATGCACTGAAAGAGAAGGGCAATGTAAGGAACTGCCTTTTCTTCTGGAGTCTGAATTTTGTTTAATTGTAGCAAGTTGCTATACTGTATAAATAACTTAATCACGAGTTGTCACTTGGTTTTGACTGAATTCTTCTTTTTGAGTTGGCTCAGTTGCCCTGTGGCCTAGGCTAACTCTGTCTTCTTTTAGGTGTCTGAGGCAGAGGAATGCTACAATACAGCACTCCGTCTCTGCCCCACTCATGCAGACTCTCTAAATAACCTGGCCAACATCAAACGGGAGCAGGGCAATATTGAAGAAGCTGTGCAGCTCTACAGGAAGGCTTTGGAGGTGAGAAAATCTTACATTTGTGGATAATCGATGATCTGCTGTTGCCTTTCATATTGTCTCAGAAAGCAGAAAAAAACTTGTTTGTTTGACAGGTGTTCCCAGAGTTTGCTGCAGCCCACTCCAATCTTGCCAGCGTCCTTCAGCAGCAGGGCAAGCTGCAGGAAGCCCTAATGCACTACAAAGAAGCTATCAGGCATGCTAATGTTTGCAACCTTTGACAATTTTTTTGTAGTTTCTGATTTGTGAATCAACAGGTATGCTGTCTAATCTCTTTATAAAAGTATAATACTACTTCCCCTTTGAACAACAGGATTAGTCCAACCTTTGCTGACGCTTATTCCAACATGGGGAACACCTTGAAAGAAATGCAGGATGTGCAAGGGGCACTGCAGTGCTACACACGTGCCATTCAGATCAACCCTGCTTTTGCAGATGCTCACAGCAACTTGGCCTCTATTCACAAGGTATTTTCTATTTTCAACCATTAGGCAGTATTTTGTCATTAATTTTGAATATATCCACTGACTGTATGCACCCTACCCTATAGGACTCTGGGAACATTCCAGAAGCTATTGCATCTTACCGCACTGCTCTGAAGCTCAAGCCTGATTTCCCTGATGCTTACTGCAATCTTGCACACTGTCTACAGGTAAGTTTCATTTATGTATGTATTATGTATTTTTCTCCTCATGTAGTATTTTTCTTTCATTGTGGCAAATTCACTAAATGACACCTTTTTGTTAAATGCCACAGAATCCACTGTCTATTTGTAAAACGACCTAAATACTATTTGTTGTCTTCCTCTCCCCTTTTAGTGCATTGATTGAAATTAAAACTTGTCACTGACAGGTCCTCAGTCATGATGCTAGAACCAATTTTCTTTTTCAGATTGTGTGTGACTGGACAGACTATGATGAGCGCATGAAGAAATTGGTGAGCATTGTAGCTGACCAGCTGGAAAAGAACCGTCTGCCCTCAGTACATCCCCACCATAGCATGTTGTATCCTCTTTCCCATGGCTTCCGTAAAGCCATTGCTGAGAGACATGGGAATCTCTGTTTGGACAAGGTATGTTAATGCTGTCCATTATAGCAATGGTTCAGTGAAATCTCAAAATAGTGTAATTTCACTCCACAATGTGGTAGATCAGCCAAGAAATTTTATTAAGGTCAGTGGTTTAGGACATGGAATGACTTATTAAAAAATTATTTAAAAAAACAAGACAATGGTGTCTGTCTTCACAAACTGTGACAATAGGAGTGTAGATCAGTTGATCTAGATTTTTTGTGGCATAAATATGGCATAAGCAAGGACAAATATGATCCAAGCTCACTCCTCGCTATTCATGTTGTTGTTTAAAAGTGTTGTTAATTATGGTCCAGTTTAGTTAATTTTTATTTCTCACCGTAAGTTACATTAAGTCCTAAACCATATTTTTTGCTGACCTTTTTCTCTGAGCAAACATTTCTAGAAGGATATATTCAAAGGTATTTACAGCCTCAAAGACACAAATTGTAACAACCCTGTTAAATGTGCTACAGATCAATGCTCTTCATAAACCTGCCTATGAGCATCCTAAGGACCTTAAAACCAGCGGAGGGCGTTTGCGCATTGGCTATGTCAGCTCAGACTTTGGCAACCACCCCACTTCCCACCTCATGCAGTCCATTCCAGGCATGCATAACTCTGAGAAGTTTGAGGTGAGTTTAGGTGTAACGCACCCATCCTGTGTTTCTAGTAACTTGATGCTTAAAAGAAAGCTCAGCACATTAATCTGGTTCTATTCTGTCTTCAGGTGTTCTGTTATGCCCTCAGTCCTGATGACAGCACCAACTTCCGAGTCAAAGTGATGGCTGAAGCTCATCACTTTACTGACCTCTCACAGGTGAGAACATGCAGGAAATAAAGCTCTTGTTGGTCTTGTTTTCTTTCGTGGTAATTTGTCATTTTTCATGTGTTAATATGTATTTTTGCGTAGATTCCTTGTAATGGCAAGGCTGCAGACAGGATCCACCAAGATGGAGTTCACATCCTTGTCAACATGAATGGCTATACCAAAGGAGCCCGCAATGAGCTGTTTGCCCTGCGTCCAGCGCCTATTCAGGTAGGCAGTTGATAAAACACACAAGCATGATTGTATCAAGTAGTTAAAAACATTGCTGAATAACCTGCTTTCTCTTCAGGCCATGTGGCTTGGATACCCAGGCACCAGTGGAGCTCCTTTCATGGACTACATCATTACTGATAAAGAGACTTCACCAGCTGAGGTGGCTGAGCAGTACTCGGAAAAGATGGCCTACATGCCTAATACATTCTTTATTGGAGACCATGCTAACATGTTTCCCCACCTCAAGGTAAGACCATATATATGAATTCCTGAAGCAGCTGTAATATTTCAAGAATGGCATCTTGGAATAAAGGAGGAACATTGTGTTCCATGTTGCAGTCTCTCATGTTGCAGTTTCTGTTAACATTTGCTTTTATGTTCTCCAGAAAAAGGCAGTGATTGACTTCAAGTCCAATGGACACATTTTTGACAATCGCATTGTGCTGAATGGCATTGATCTCAAGGCGTTCCTTGACAGCCTGCCAGATGTCAAAGTCATCAAGGTAAATGAAGAATCCCAGAACACTTTTTTGCACATTTACATGTATGTTTGATTTTTGTCCTCACTTTAAAATCTCCTTCAAGATGGAGTGTGATGGTCAGGAGGCTACAGACAGTAATGGAACCCTCTCCATGCCAGTCATTCCTATGAACACCGCAGCTGAGGCCGTTATTAACATGATCAACCAGGGCCAGATCCAGGTCACTATCAATGGTTTCACTGTCAGCAATGGCCTGGCTACCACTCAGGTACTGTTGTATTCAGAGTATTAACCCCTCAAACACAGTAGAGCATTGGTGTTTAAAGGCTACTATCTAAACAGTCGTTTGCCGCCTTGCATGCGGGTGCTTTTATGTGATCTCTTGTCCACTAGCTTCTGTTTGTCTCTGTGGGTTTTGGTACTGTGTCTCTTACTAGGCCCTCTATAATTACTAAGGTTGGCAGAAAAATCGACATGTTGATTGTTTTTAAAATGTTTACCCATTTTGCTGATTTTGTCCTAATTGACGATTCTGTATCACTTGCTGATAACAGCGTTAAACAGCAGTGTGGAAAGAAGCTTTGTGATTGATGGGTTTTGCTGATGCAAATAAGTTTTGTTTTTTTTTTTTTAACAGGGTTATGCTAAAAGAAATTCCAGTACACCCCCCCGAGATCTGCATGTCTTAATTGGTGCTTGAATTGCACATGCAAGATCTAGTAAAGAGAAACCAACCCTTTCAGTAATATAGTTTTTTTTTTTTTTTTTAGTGGACAAGGATGGAATATCACTACATGTTGTTTTTTTACAGATTTTTTCTCTCGAGGAGGTTGTAGTATCTGGGACTGTAGCCTTGCAGGTATGACATTTTAGCTGGTTCAGAAGAGCACGCTTTGAGGCAGAACAGCAGCTCTACCTTAAATTCCTCAGTTAACCTGGGTCTTTTGCACAGCTCTAGGTCGCACACAACATGGGGTGTTGCGTGGTTTGTGTTGATGGACACCAAGATCAAGTCCAGGCTGATATTTGGTAATTGTCATGATGATTGGCTGGATTGTTTAGAATTGTTGTGGCCACATCTACCTTGACATGTACAAAAAAAATTGTCATCGTTTTAAGGGAAAAGTACTCAGTTAAGTAGAATGTTCTTTTCCAATTTAAGGTGTTCAAGTTGTTTAACTGGGTTTTTTTTTTTTTCCTGACCAGGAAAAATGAAACCCAAGGAATGGGATCCTTGGGATCCTCTACACTGATTTAGCTCAACTAGTGAGGCACACCTGTTCTAAGATATATGCAGAAGTAGAACATTACCATGTGAAATGTTTTGGATCAGTCAACAGCATTATGCATTCCAGGGACCAGTGCACAACTGATGAACACAGCAAACTGAGTAATAGATTCTGTTCTGCTCTAAAACACAAAAGGATAAACACTTCTTCTTGATATAAGCAGCAGGATTTTGGCAAGCTTCTCCAATTACCTTGGGTAAATAATAAGGTGAAAATAACTTGGTACATTAATATCGGCCACTTCAAGGCCAGACAATACTACACGTTTGCTCTTTGATTAATGTCATTTGCATAAGTTTCCTTCATGGCTGAGCAGAAACTATTTTTGTTCATTTGTGCAGCTAAAGCTCGTTAAAAGTTTTGGAAAGAACACATACTGTCCAAATCCTGTGAGAAAACACAGTCAACGGAATGGTCTTTGTGACAAATGGCAAACCTCCGTCTGGATTCCTTCAAAGACAACAAAGCACATGCCGTTTCTCAGTTTATCCATATGTATGTCTTCATCTCTTTTCTTTTTTCCCTTTCCCCAATAGATCAATAACAAGGCAGCCACTGGAGAGGAGGTTCCTAGAACGATTGTGGTGACCACCCGATCTCAGTATGGTCTCCCAGAAGACTCCATCGTCTATTGTAACTTCAATCAGCTCTACAAGATTGACCCCCCAACTCTGCAGATGTGGGCTAATGTAAGCACTGGCAAGCTGTTTTGTGTGAAATATTGGCTTTAACTGATTGACAAAAATATCAGCATCAAATTTCAGGAAACGACCATCCTGAAATGTCAGGAAAAAGTCATTTGATGCTTACATTCGAAGAAAATCATTTCTATCTTTTGATCCATTTTCTTTTCTTTTTAATCCATGTCCTATATCAGTTTTAGTTTTATTTGTCTAGGCATCAGAGCATTCAGCCTTCTTGATCAATATTCACAACTGAAAACATTCTCAGGCAGTGTGCTGGTGGCCCATATACACCTAGATTTCTTTAAGATACTGCACTTCTGCTCTGAGGTTATCAGCAATGGCTAAGGGACATGATAGAACGATGGACTACTGCACATAGTCTCACAGGTCTAATGGCTCATTTTACATTGGGAATGCAGTGAAAGAATGAGGTGAAACATAAATAATGAATTCAAATATATATTTTTGATAATTCCAGATACTTAAACGGGTACCCAACAGTGTGCTTTGGCTCCTGCGCTTCCCAGCTGTGGGTGAACCCAATATTCAGCAGTATGCCCAGAATATGGGCCTTCCTGCCAACCGCATCATCTTCTCTCCTGTGGCACCCAAAGAGGAGCATGTGAGACGTGGCCAGCTGGCTGATGTGTGCCTCGACACGCCGCTCTGCAACGGCCACACCACTGGCATGGATGTCCTCTGGGCTGGCACCCCCATGGTTACAATGCCTGGTAAGCAACACACTGTATGGGTACAAAAGATCACTTAACTGCCTCTTCTTTTTTTCCATATATCTCTCAAAGCATATAACTGTTTAATATCACAAATTTATATGTATGTGACAAGTTTGACTGTTTTTGCAGGTGAGACGCTTGCCTCCCGAGTGGCTGCCTCTCAGTTGACCTGCCTTGGCTGTCCTGAGCTCATTGCCCAGAGTCGCCAGGAGTATGAGGATGTTGCTGTTAAGCTTGGCACTGACATGGAATAGTAAGTCAACTTTCCAGTTACTTTTACTTTCACACACCTCTGTGAGAATACCAGTAAGTGTTTTCACACACCTAAAAAAAAAAACCCAAAACTTGTGCTGTTATCTCCTGCAGCCTGAAGAAGATTCGCTCGCGTGTATGGAAGCAGCGCATCTGCAGCCCGCTCTTCAACACCAAGCAGTACACCATTGACTTGGAACGCCTCTACCTGCAGATGTGGGAGCACCACTCCAGTGGAAATAAGCCTGATCACCTACTCAAGGTGCAGACGCTTGAGAGCAGTGAAAGCACCTGAACTGTCTTGCAGTCACATGTCCTCCTCTCCCCATCTATCCCAGATCTCGTCCGTGAATCAGCTACCAAACTCCCGTGCACCCCCATGTCTCCTTCTGTTTTCTTCGGTGTCAGAGACTCTATAGAGCCTGCAATTGAGCACCATAATAATGATCTGACCATACAGCCACAGCTTCCGTTCCTGTGAGCCGGCGAGGAGAGCGTAAAGCTCGAGCTCCTTCACTGAGACTCTTTCCTCCAAATCTCCTGTTCATGCTGGCTTCACTCCGGCTGCTTTTCTCTTTTGCTTGTGTGTGGAATCTGAAAGGGACGTAGAGTCCTCTTATGTCATTGTGTTCATGTTTTCAGATGAAGGGTTTTTTTTCAAGGATCAGAGGGCTTTGATATGTTATTAAAAGAAATTATTGGCTTTAACATGTTCACAAACATTAGCCTTTTTAGTTACCCGATTTACTTTTGTCTTTTCATCCAGTTCATCATGACCCTAAAATTGTGTGGAATATATGTGGATGGGAATGAGAATTTTTTTTCCCCTGCTAATTGCCGACATGTCATTAAAGTTAAACTGTCTCAAAATGTCTATACTGAAGCTAGACTGAAGAGCCTCTCAATAGACAGTGAAAATGGCCTGCAAACTACCCAAAGTTTTGACCCCACTTGCTCATTTGTTTTATTATTTTTACCAGGAAAAGGTGTAGGTAAGTATTTTCTAAGCTGTCTTCATTTTGTACACTGTCTTCCTATTGATCATTTTATTTATGTCCTGTCAGTGAAGCTCTGCAAGGCTCTTACATTAACTGAAATAAAGAAATGTGGCAAACCTTCAGAATGAGCCTTCTGTTTTCCATGTATCTTTTCAGCTTTGTTTCAAAAAGGATTAATAAGGGACTGAAGTTAAAGCATGACTGCTGGTTATTTAAAAAGTATTGCTTTCTGCAAGTTGTCTAATATTCTGAAAAAGTAGTGTGCATTTAGTGTAAATGCATAAGTTTTCTCTGGGCTCAAAATTTGTATTTAAAGGCAATAGGTATGGTCTTGTTTTAGGTGCTGTAGAAAAAAAATACATAATTACATTGTAAAGTGTCTGTTCAATTTGATGGCCTTGTATTGCAAAGTAGTGTTCCTGTGTCTTGTCTCTTTGAACAGGCCATGGGTGAGGGCAGCTAGTGGGTAGGGAGTTGCCTATGTGATCAGAGGGTTGTGGGTTTGAATCTCAGGGCTGCTAGTGGCACCTCTGCGGTACCCTTGAGCAAGGTACCTTCCCCACACACTGCTCCCCGGGTGCCGTGTTCCTGGCTGGTCGCTGCTTCACTTGGTGAGTGGGTTAAATGCAGAGGAAGAATTTTGTGGTGGTCACACTGTGCTATGCTGTGTTCACATATGACAAATTGACACTTTACACTTTTAAAAAAAAAAAGGACTGCAAGATATCCCTTAAATTTGCAGCATTGCCTAAATGCTCAGAGCTCTGACAGCTCGTGTCTCTGAAATCTTACCAAGGTGGTTTGTATCAATTATTTTGCCTCAAGGTGGGACCTGTATAGTAGCGTTGCAATCACATTGTACACACTGCATTGGTAATGCATCTTGTAAAGTGTTTTGCTGGATCAATATGTTGAAAATGCACTGAATTTGCTTGATGTAAGTTTAACATGAATAAAATATATCAAAATAGTTTTTGGTTTTCAGTTTGCTTTTGACAATGTTTTCATCTGTCACAAAAATATACAAAACTTGCAAAATCGTTGTTTGAAATTGTTTGAATTTTTGTTTTTGCTACTGACTAGTCAAAACTGCAGTTTTACCAGCAACCCTTGCTGTGCTGAATGTACTAAGCACTTTGATCTTGGGCTAAAAAAAATGCATATGGACTGGACCCTTGAACACAGCTTATCTATGGCACCTTTATCCGACTGTGAATGTGGCTCATTACTTCTGCAGGTAAAAATGCCTGAATAGGGAAAATCAATGTTATGTTGGACATTTTTACTTGTGCAAAAAACTCAGTTTTATGATTCTCAGTTTTGGGTTTTTATTCTGCTTTGAGGTTGATAGCAGATGCCTCATAATAACAGTGAAGTTACAACACCAGTGAAATTTAGGTCTAGTACTTTATCTTTTAAGGGTGAAATTCACCGCTTCTCAATTCGATCTTATTCCCTAAGGCAGCTTGTGGCCTAGTGGTTGGGGAGTTGCCCCTGCGGTCAGAATGTCGTCGGTTCGAATCCATGGACTACTAATGGCACCTCTGAGGCACCCTTGAACGAGGTACTGTCCCCAGACACTTCTGCCCGGGCGCTATGTTCCTGGCTGTCCGTGACAAAACGGTCACTTTACTTCTTAAAGAAGGGGCCAACTCCATATTAAAGTATGTTTGTATGCAAGGTCGTTAAAGTCCCTGTTGGTGTAATGGTCAGGCGTCACAATACTTTTGTCCACATAGTGTATATCTTAATACCTTCATCGAATTGTTCAAAGAAAGCACACAGTCATCGTTGCTACAATGCAGTACACTGCTTTAAAACGTTTTCCATTAATCTTTTCAATAATTAGTATGCTAAAATGCGAATATTTCACAACAGTTTTAGAAACGGTCTCATCTGAAGTCTCAGACTGAAATTCCTGAGCGGTTTGGGTCGGTTAGTTTTTGGGTTAGGCACAGCTCTAACATGTACTGCCGGCAGATATTGTTTCAAAATGAAAATTTAATATCTTTAATAATATATAAATATAAAACAAAGCTCCCAGTGACTAAAAACCACGGTGCCTGTAGCTTTAAGCCCAGGCTGCTGGAGGTCGTGACTACTTCCGGGGAGGTAAATTTAAAACATACGCAGCGTTCTCAGGTTTGACTTAACTTTAATTCGCGTAAAATCTGAAATATACATTTATTTATATCAGCAAAGAAATTTCTTTGTGTCCGTACTTTCATTAATAGAAGTTTAGACCAAATGATGTTGTTGGAAAACGCATTGAACTTGTTTAAATGTATAATTTAGCCTATCTAGCTAAACAGTCTTGTTGCTATGCGAGACTTCGTGTTTGTTATTAAGGGAGTCTGTTACTCTTCAAAAAAGATAAATAAAGAAAATAACTGGTTAAAAGCTTATTTAGTTAGCTGAATTCATAAAGTCATTGATCTAGCTGCTACAGAGTAAAAGGCTCGACATTTTCGTGTAAAACATCTTAAACCCTTTGTTCTAGAAAGGGGAACAGGACACAGCGCCTAATATGCATATATATTAACAGAGACGGATTATTTAGTTCCCCACATTTAATACAACTGAACTTTAATAAGAACAATAAACAGCTGATGCTTGATTATCCCAGCATGGCTGGCTGAGTCACCCAAACTCGTCTCAAATTTAGAAACTCTCATCTATCTTGGACTGAAATCTTGAGTGGGATTTCGTAAAAACGTTGTGAAATATTAATATTTTAGCATTCTAATGTCTGAAAATATTCATGGAAACTTCTTAAAGCAGTTACTGCACTGTAGTACTGATGACTGTGTGCTATCTTTTAACAAGAAATGAAGAAATTAAGATATACACTATATGCACAAAAGTATTGGGACGCCTGACCATTACACAAACGGGTACTTTCCTGGCATTGCATTCAAATCCATAGGCTTTAATATGGAGTTGGTCCCCCCATTTTAGCTTCCACTCTTTTTGGAAGGCTTTCCACAAGATTTTGGAGTGTTTCAGGTCTGAATTTGTGCCCAGTCAGTCTATAGAGCATTAATGAGGTCAGGTACTTGTGGCTTGGCTCACAATCTCAGTTCCAGTTCACCCCAAAGGTGTTGGATTGGGTTGAGGTCAGGGCTCTGTGAGGGACAATCAAGTTCTTCCACACAGAACTCATGCAACCATGTCTTTATGGACCTTGCTTTGTGCCCTGGGGCACAGTCATGCTGGAATAGAAATGATTCTTTCCCAGACTGTGTCCACAAAGTCGGAAGCATGACATTGTTCAAAATGTCTTGGTGTGCGAAAGCATTGAGATTGCCCTTCACTGGAAATAAGGGAGCTAGCCCAAACCCTGAAAAACTGGTGTCAATAATTTTGTCCATATAGTGTATTTCCAAGAATATCTAAATTCTTTCTTCAAATCATTAAAAGAAAGCACGTCTTTACACACAGACAGACATGCAATGTCATTAACTGGTAGCCTAGTGGTTAGGGTGTGCGCCCTGCGAGCAGGAAGTTGTGGGTTTGATTCCCAAGACTGCTAAGCACCACTGAGGTACCCTGAGCAAGGTACCGTCCCCACACACTGCTCCCCGGGCGCTGTGTTCCTGGCTGCCCGCTGCTTCACTTGGTGAATGGGTTAAGAGGAAGAATTTCATGCTGTTCACACTGTGTGCTGTTGTGTGTTCACAGTTGTCCCAGTTGGTGTAATGGTCATGTGTCCCTATAGTGTATCTTGGACAGAAAAAAGGCAGCTGTATACACTGCTTGCCGAAAAAGTCAGTAATGTGTTTCTTTTTGCAGACTGCAAATGGAGCCTAATACTCAAAGGCTGTTTCAGAGAGTTGCAGAAAAATTCAGCTGGAACAAAGCTGGTGCTCTGGATCGAGCTGAGGATGAGGTAAATATTATCTAGAGGTCTGTTTATTATGGACCTGAATATATTGTAGTCAGTACTGTCTCTCTTGTTTTTAGTTGCTTTAATCAAATATGAATAAAAATGTTGAGTGTTTTCTTGAAGAGGTGCTCTTTTGAACATGACATGGAATAAAAACACTTTCTGTTCAAGCAGTATTTACCTTGATATGCCTTCAATAACAGAACATGAAAATGTGCATCTCCTCTATATCAGATGTGTGCTTTGTTGTTACTGTACATTTCCGCAGCAACAAAGAATGATGTTACCGTGGGACAACTGCATTTAATATAAAAAAAATAATGTTGATAACATTGATGTCTCACATGATATTTTTTTATATTTGAGTATTACTATAATGTGCATTAAAGATTTTTAGAAAACATTTTTTAATATTTTAGAAGTCTGAATGTGGGGCAAGGGCAAAGCAGTGCTATTGAAGGCTATAAAGATGTTGAAAAGTAAGAAAGTCATAATGGACAGGTGGTAACAAGTTTCTAAGGTGACTTTAAATATGTGTTTTATGACTGCTCTGTACTCTGATTTCTTAGAATGACATTTTAAACTACCTCATCCTTTTTTCTGTCCTCAGTTGAGAAAGAACTTGAAAAGCAGATGTCCAGGTGTGTCCAGTGTGTCTGGTTTTGGAGGAGACTCTTTACGGAAGCCACTCCTCTCTGACAGCGACAGCTCTGACAAGGAGAATCCATATGCAAAGGGAAATACACACCCAAATCTCGACTCCAGTGATGATGACTTTGATAAGTGTAAGTCAATAGCTGTGTCCGAAAAAGTGCACTCGTTCACTATGTAGAGCACTATGTAGTGAATGAGCTGTTTTGTAGTGTTGTCCGAAATTCCAACGGTCAATTTCACCCACTAGCTAGGGCACTACAAAATCACCGCGCGACGCCAAAACGTAGTGTCCAGGCACTGTACACTACATGAATACACATGTACCATCATGCACTGCGGGTTTCTTTTACTGTGCCCTACACAGTGAACGAGTGCACTTTTCAGACACACTCTACACCACTGTTATCCCGCGAAAGTCAAGAAGAGGAGCGAGGCGGAGGGAGGAGAGATGGGGGGGGGGGGAGTGGGGCTTCAAACAGAGGAAATTCAGACACACTTGCACATTCTTTCTCTCTCTCTCTCCGCGGAGGACAGTGGTGCCCCCCGGACACCGGATCTATCCGGCACCGTGCCCTCTATACCCCGCCTCATGTGCGGGCTGTGTCTGAACTAGAGAGACAAGACGTGTGTTTATGCGACAGAGGTAAATTGCCAAGATCCGGCGCAGTATTTAAGCAACAGTTAGTAAAAACGTGACATCCCGAGTGTCTGACACGTCACCTCCACTTGTTTACTAGTTAGCCCCGTATATAGCCGACATAATGTAGTGAACGAGTGAACTTTTCGAACACAGGGAATGAGTTTGCTGTGAAGGCAGGGCTGGAATTGGCTGTGCTGCTAAGAATGTTTTTTTTTTTTTCTTTTCAGTTCTTGCAGAAAAGGTTACACCCAAACCTGTTTGCAAATCAGTCTCATCTGCCAAGAAAACCAGGTGAGAGTGATTTTATTTTAGCCTGTGTAATGCATTCAAGGTTAATTCATTTTTATTTTTAGAGCACTTTATTAATAGGCATTGCCATAAAAATGTCCCAAAAGCCGCAAAACATCTTTTTTTTTGTATGTTTTTTGTGGGGGTTTTTTTTATTTGTATTTTATGTTCTGCTTGCTAATGGTGATAGCCGTAAACAGCCTGGTTTTGAGTCATTTGCATTCTAAGGAGCACGCAGAAGCCACTAGAAGAGTTACAATAGAGTTGGAAGTGATTTGAGTCTTCCCTGCTTTAACACACCCACTTTGAAGCATGATTAGTTAGATTGGGAGTGTCGGAAGCATTGAAAACTCTACAGTATGCAGAGCAAGGGAGTGCCCAGTGTTGGGAACCACTATTCTATACTAACTTGCTTTATTCCTCTCTCTAGTGAGCCTATTTCTATTTCATCCTCAGACAATGAAGATGGTTTTGAAAACTGTAAGTTATTACTCCTCTGGTTATTCCCAGGCATGTTATGTCATTCACGTTAAACTGGTTACTGTGGTTGAAGGGTACAAAAGCTTTTTTCCTTTGCAGTTCTAAGCCGTGTGAAAACGCCAAAGGCTAAGCTCAGCCTGCGGTCTGAGAGTGGAAGTGATGACAGGTCAGTGGGAGCTGTGATGCAGTTTTAGAATGAATATTTTTTTAAGAATAAGAGCAATAATTCACAGCTATATTCTATTCTACAGTCTTAAACATTTCATAGTGGATGACTTGTCCTCCGACGATGACTTTGTTGCAGAGAAGAAGAAGCCATCCAGTTTTAAAGGTAACATTTAGACAGTCTCTTGCCATAGTTTGTATGTTGCTTGTTTTTCAGCACTAAAGCTACCACTGTAACATCAGAGTGTGCTTTCCTCTTCTTCTGGCAGCACTGCACTGTCTGAAAAATCTGCCTTTTTAATATTTGATTTTTGAAACTCATATCATTCTTGCAGCACAAGCTGCTGCTAATGATGGTGGACTAACAATAAAATACTAGCAAAGCAACACTGATGTTGGCACTTGGATTGCACTTACAAATGAATGCTGGCGTCCTGATGTACTTTTAACTGAAGTGCTGTATTTACTCACAGGCAAAACCAAGACCCTCAAAACTCCCAAGTCTCTGCAGAGGCAGCCACTCTCTCAGTACAACTCGCCAGTCTTTCTCAGTGACAGTGATGACGACAGTGACATAGTAATCAAGAGCACCTGGAGGACGCGGCACAGCCGGCCTGCGAGCAAGCCCTCTTCACAGGAGAGGGATATTTCCAGTAAAGAATGTGAACCCAAATTTGCCTCACGCTTTCCTTCCCCCCTTGTTTCTGTCCACACACCCAAGCCTTCCTCAGCCCCACCCCTACACTCTGGGTGGCGTGACAGTTCAGCCAGCTCTGAGGATGAGTTTCAGTCCTTACTGGACCGTATCAGGAAGAACCAGAAGTTAGGAAGCAGCAGCAGCACCCATGCTTCTCCTAAACATCCGTCAGGTGAAGTCATTGCTACTTTCATTTGCTCAGTAGAAATCCTCATTCTTCATTCATCTCTATCCATATCAAAATTAAGTAGTAACGTGGGCTTCTAATTGTGTATGCTTAATTATGTCTAATTTTAAGCTGGAGCTAATAGTTTTTAACTTATTTCTTGGGTTTGTTGTTGTATAGAGCCTAAGGCCACAGCAGCCTGTGTGACCCCATCTATGAGGAGTCAAAAAGACAGTGACCGAGCACCAGTGAAAGGATCCTTAGTGAACAGGACTCCAGCCCAGCTCCCTGTTAGCAGACCTGTGAGCCAGACCGAGCCCCGAGCGGGCTGCGTTAGCAGGTAATGCGAGTATTATAACTGCTTTAGCTTGTTGTCTTTTAGAATTGTTTAGGATATAATATTTTTGCTGTTCTTTAGAGTTCTTAGTATAATATGTATCATATTATCAATTACTTTTTATGATCATGGTAAATGTTCATGTTATGTAGTTCTTACAGCAGTTCCTAATTTTGGTGCTTTTTATTTCTTCAATCTTCGTGTGTATGTTTGATGCTTTTCTGCACCTTTTCAACAGGGTGGCTGTGTGTAAAACTCCAGGATGTTTCCTGCAGTCTCTGTCAGTCCCCAGCTCCGAGTATTGCCGTGGCTTCAAGCAGAAGAAGGAGGAGCTCACCAAGAAACTCTACCAACTCTATAACAGCAGTGTGTTTGAGAGCAAGGTCAGGATTTTCTACATCAAGTCTTTAATTATAACGCTAAACATGCACTTGTTAAAATGGTCCCATTCAAATTTAAATCCTTTCAGCTGCCTACTGACATGTCAGTAACATGGAATACAAAAATGAGGAAAACCGCAGGATACTGCGTCACTGGGCAGGAGCGTGTCACCGGCACACGATATGCTCGAATTGAGTTGTCAGTTAAAGTCTGCGACTCTGCAGGTAATGTTTCCCATTTCAGATCTCTCTTACTCTGTTAAACGTTACAGTACAAGGTCCAATCTTTTGGACCCTTGCTAACCAAAGCATAGTTTCCAAATGAGGCACTCCGTACAGGGGAACTACTGTGATTTCTGCCGTTTTTGTTGCTGACATGCTGTTCATTTCCAGATCGGTTAAGGGACACGCTAGTTCATGAAATGTGCCATGCTGCCACCTGGTTGATTAACAATGTGCGGGATGGTCACGGACCCTTTTGGAAGATTTACGCCCGCAAAGCCACTCTGGCTCACCCTGAGCTGCCTATGGTCACCCGGTGTCACAGCTACGACATCAACTACAAGTACCAGTATCAGTGCAATAACTGCAAGAACACGTAAGTGTTTCTTGTGTAGTCTGTTTAGCTAATTATGGATTTCATCCACTTTTCTGCACAAGGCTGAGTTACCTCTTACTAGCTAAACTGTAGAGAAAACACAAAGACTACTCCACTTTAAATGTTCGCCCTTAAACATTAAAATATTCTCTTTTATAATTATGTATATACCCAGGATTGGCCGCCATTCTAAGTCACTGGACACCCAGAAGTATGTGTGCTCCCTGTGCACTGGGCAGCTGGTTCTGCTCACTCCATCCAAGCCACGGGAACCAACGCCCTTTGCCAACTTTGTGAAGGAGAACTACGGGACAGTTCGGCAGGAGTTAGCTGGCCAGAGTCATGCCGAGGTCATGCGCAAGCTCAGTGCTGACTTTGCTAGTAAGACACGCCTCAGCCAGAGCTGATCCTTGATTCGCCTCAGGGATATGTAGACATGCATTTTGTTGAATTATTTGTTAAATTTGCACTGAAGTTGGGTTCCCAGTGTTAGAGTAAATGGTCTGATCTGATATGATCATTCTATATTAAGGGGCCTATATTGTTCCTACTATACTGCTTTGTTTTCCTGTTGTACTACCATGATGATGTTTAGAATTTAAAGGGCACCTGGCTTTAAATTACAAAAATCTAATTATATTTAGATCTCTGTGAAATAAATCAATTCATTTATAATGGGGAGAGATGGAGATGTGCCAAGTTACTTTTGGGTTTTGATTGCTTGATAGCTCAGAATATTTGTGTAGCTTGGAACAGTGGTGCTAAGAATGGAAAGTTTGTGTACGTTTCATCATTCATACGTTTCATCGTCATAAAGACCTCCAGTGATTATTTCTTGCTTAATGGAGCTATACAGTGACAATAAAAACTGCCAGGTATATTTTATTTATGCTTTAAACAGTAATATTGATCTTGGTTTGTACAAAACACTTAGGACTGGTTAAAGAATAGATCGTGTAAACAAGCGACATCTGATACAAAAAGGAAAAATACAACCAGAAGATCACTTTACAGAACTGCTGTGAAATTGGTTCATATTTTTGAGGAAGAGTGCAGGTCTATGATATGATTTTGCATTCCCTATTTTGAATGCAGTTGTATGGATTGTATGGATTCTGCTGGTCATATATACCTCAGTGAAACTACATTTGGGCATTACACTTCAGATCCCTTTCAAATGCAATTTGAATTGGTGTGACAACTCATGAACAAAGTGATGTAATACACTGGGAAACAATTATTTAACATTGACAGCTGATGAATCCTCTGAAGGATAGCCTGCATCATGCATTCCACTGTGTGTTGTTAATGTGACTAGTGTGGTGTTGTCTGAAGACAAGTTTCAGTGTGCTTGTGGTGTTTCAATAGTCTTTTAATGTCTATTTTCAATAAAGTGAATTATTTTTCATGCCTAAACAAGTGGATTCAGTCATTAATCTAAATCTCTTTGCAAGCAGAGCTCGTTTATTTTTTGTCTTCATCAAAGTGAGAGGTATGTGTGGCTACATAGATATGTCGACATGCGTTTTGCTGAATTGTTATTTGTTAAACTTGCTCTGAAGTTGGGTTCCCAGTGTTAAGAGTAAATGGTCTGATCTGATATGATCATTCTATATTTAGGGGCCTGTATTGTTCCTACTATACTGCTTTGTTTTCCTTATCAAGAAGAACTGGATTCTTGAAAGGTGAGTTCTACCTCAATTTGATTTCACTTAATCATTTTAACTAGGAAAATGTGACCTAAGACTGATTATTGACGTTCTCACTGATGGAGTCTCTTGCAAATGTGATGAAGTTTTCTGAAAGTGTTCTGCCTCCTGGTCAGTACGTTGGTTCTGCTTATGTTCTATCTGACCATGAGGGCCTGGTTTGCTTTGCTCTCCTGGGGCACAAGGGGCCTGACCAGGTATAGGTGTGCAGTGATCACCCTGGCCCTGTAGCTGGTGCAGTCTTTCATACTATTGGTATTTTTAAGTGCTGGAGAGCCAAATGCGGCCCATCGTAGTACACACTGAACCTTTGAATTTGAAGCTGGGTTTCTTTGTCATGTGGTAGTGTCACTAACACCATTGGATGGCTATTGATCAGGGAGGCTGCTGCACAGGCCCAAAGGAGGAAGATTATTCAGCCAGATCAGTGCCAAACAATGAGCAATATTTCTTTACCTTTTTTTTCTCCGTTTGCCTCCAGTTACTATGATTGTGGCATACTTTTATGTAAGACCATGTAACTGCTGTTTCAGTCTTGGCCCTTGCCCTTATAATGTAGTGGAGAATTTGGGTAAAGGGTGACCAGTCTACCCCGTGCCTAAAGTCAGTGCGGCAGTAATACAACTGCAGCACGGTGGACTAACAGATACTGGAGTCACTGGATTTCTCCATGCTCCGAGGTTAGACATTCATGGTGGTATAGAAATTCAATGAAAGAGGAGTTTGTAGAAAGACTGACCCCATCTTACCAAAGATTTACTCGTTTTATTGCACACAAGTCTGCAGTTGCCCTGTTCACCTGCACCCAGGAAAATTAGAAGAGTACCAAAGTGATACTCATTTTATGTATATGAATGTACGTGAAGCATCTGGAGATTTCCTTCTAGGTAATTTTGGACTATTGCTGTTGTACTACCATGATGATGTGTAGAATTTAGAGGGCACCTGGCTTTTACCAGGTGCCCTCTAAAATCTAATTATATTTAGATTTCTGTGAAAATAAATCAAGTCAATTATAATGGGGAGAGATGGAGATGTGCCAAGTTAGTTTTGGGTTTTGATTGCTTAATAGTTCAAAATATTTGTATAGCTTGGATCAGTGGTGCTAAGAATGGAAAGTTTGTGTACAATGTTTCATTATTCATTTCATCCCATACCTTGCTGTATACATGTTCCCTGTTGTCATGATTTAATGGGTGTGCACGGCATGTGAACAGGTGTTTTCAAGTGAAAGAATTAAATGGGAAGTCTGTTCAGTGCAAGTGAGGGTATAAAGACCTCCAGTGATTATTTCTTGCTTAATGGAGCTACACAGTGACAATAACAACTGCCAGATATATTTTATTTATGCTTTAAACAGTAATATTGATCTTGATTTGTACAAAACACATGGTTAAAGAATAGATCGTATAAACGAGCGACATCTGATACAAAATGAAAAAATACAACCACAAGATCACTTTACAGAACTGCTGTAAATCTAAGAAAGAGGGTGTTACAGTTGCCTCTTTTAAAAGCTCAGGCACAGAACAAGGTCAGCACAAGAATTGCACACAAAGGAACTCCCTGAAAGTATGGCCAGAGGAGTAGCAAGCAGCACACTCAGGCTAAATATCTGCATACAGTAAAGGGGAAAAAAAAAATCAAAACCCTCAGACAGGGCTGACACTAAGGTCAAAACTTACTACGCATCACCAAAGGCCATTGTAGGCACTGTGGATGGTAACACTGACCACAAACAAATAGAAGCTCCAAGAGAAGATGGTCCCTTGACAATGAATATATGTAGTAACATTTTGGAAAATCACTTGAATAAAAGAGGTTTTGACATTCCAATGTAGTCACCAGCCCTGGTTCTGGAAGTCTACCTAATTCCAACCAGGTCCTGGAGTTCTGCCGCACCTGAAGTCCTTGATTGGCTGGATCAGCTGCAGTAGTGTTTGATAAGGGGCAGTATGTTAGATGCAGCTTGGATCTAAACTCTATATAAAAGCAGATCTGCATGAAGGCTTGTTAATGAACTGAATAGTTGGACCAGATGTGTTAGGAGCAGAGGAAACAACCAAAATATGTAGGGCACTGGGTACATTTTAGCACTTACCCTGCCTGAAACAACCACTTCAGCTCAGAATAGGGTGCTTAATGAACCGACTGGATGGATCTTGGGTATTAGGAACACTTAAAACAATCAAATGTGCAGTATGGGCCAAATGCTCAAATACCACTGCCATGTAAATAGGGAATGCAGAAAGATCTTCAGGGCCAGGGCTTGAGATCACTGTACTGGAGAGTTTCAAATGCTACTCACTCTACCATCGGTGTACCGATTCTTTTGGGACACTAATCCCTGATTAATTTTAGATGGACTGTGCATTTTACAGTCCAATGTAAAAAGTTGTTGGATTAAAGTACCACTGATATGATCACTCTCTCTTTCCTTAATGTCATATTCCACCCATTCAGTACAAACATGTTTTTTTCATGATACGTAGAAACTCCTGCTGGTTCACTTCTCCATCACCGTCCCGATCTGCTTCGTCAATCATCTCCTAATGATGCAGACAATACATCACAACATTGAGAGAACTCTTTTCACACTAAGCTACGAATCAGAGACCACTCATCAATCATCCAAGACATCCACATTAGACAGGCTTACATACATGCATGGTGAAGTGTCAGCTACTTTCAGCTCAGAAAGATTCTCACCTGAAGCTCCTCGTCAGTGAGGTTCTCCCCCAGCTCTTTGGCAACTCGCTTTAGGTTACGGAACGATATCTTTCCAGTCTCGTCATCATCAAATAGTCTAAAAGCCTTGAGAATTTCTTCTTTGGAATCCTTTTCAGCCTTGAAAAGACCACTGATAGGTAAGCAGACGTGTTGGGAGATTATATCATGTTTATGTTACGTCAAGCTCTGTGTGTATCTCACCATCTTTTGGGTCATGATGGTGAGGAAATCACTGAAAGAGATCTTGCCAGTGCCGTCCTTATCTACATCTGAGATCATTTTCTTGATTTCCTCCTTTTTGGGCTCAAACCCAAGGGCCCTCATGGCCACCTGCACCATGAAAGAGTCCATTAAGACAGATGGATGCCTGGTTTTATCTCATTGCACAGCAGCTTCGTCTTTTTAAACTCACCTTAAGTTCCTTCACCTCTATGTACCCAGAACCGTCGGTGTCAAACAGCTCAAAGGCTTCTCGTATTTCCTGCCTCATTTCCTCGGTCAGTTCAGGCTTGGGACTGGTTTTCTTACGAGGAGCCACGGCCCCGAGCGAGGGCCTCTTGGCACTAGTGGCCTGTAAGAAAATAAGAAGGGGGAAAGCAGATCCTTTCAGAACACTTATATATATATATATATATGTATGTTACTATTTTTCCATTCAACCATCAACCAAAGTGGAAAAGTCAGAGAGGCGAGACTGTGTTGGTTTGAACATGTGCTGAGGAGAGACTCTGAGCGTGTTGGGAGAAGGATGCTGAGGATGGAGCTGCAGGAAAACAGGAGAAGAGGAAGGCCTAATAGGAGGTTTATGGATGTGGAGAGGGATGACATGCAGGCAGTTGGTGTGAGAGAGGAAGATGCAGAGGAGAGAAGAAAATGGAGACGGTTTAGGAGACCCCCAATCGGAAGAAGAAGAGAAACCACCAGCTAAGGTGTACAGAAACCAGAAAGCTCCTGCAACCTGAAATGTGCTAAGCATCCCTCCACCGTAATGCAACACATCTCCACATCATATCCACACACAGTATGGGTTCCAGATCACGGCTAGAACTGGATACAGATTCGTGACTCACCATAACAATTGTAATAACACGAACAAAAACGATCAGCACGGCGCCCTATGACCGTATATGACAGGCAAAATGGTCTTCTTTTTGATTTGAAACAAATTTACAGAGATCTTACAGCTAATATTCAGCTACATCACCGAGCACTGGCAGCATCACACCCCTCCCTGAGTCCAGGGGGCTCCGGTTGGATGGGTGGGCTTCGCAGAAGCTGATTGGCCCTTGCAGCTTTCTGGACCACCTTCTCAAGGAACTAATGAAAAACATAACATTTTCGATGCCCACAGTTTCAGATTTTTTTTTTTTGCAGATCGCACTGTTTGCATTGTTATTTTTCAAATTATAATGTCGCATCCGTATTCAAACAGTATTTACATTTTGTGCCGAACGCACAGTGGTTGCTATGGTGATTACGTATGCGTGCGCACGCTGCGTAGAACACGCTCACTGAAGAACACGCTCATTTCTAGGGCTCCGCTACTAAATGGTATGTAATATTATTAGTGATGAGTAATATTATTGATATTAGTAATATTAGTGGTATTAGTAATGTTATTGGTGTTGCGTAATATTATTGGTACTGAGTAATAGTGACGAAAGAAACATGATTTAATCGATTATAGAACAATGGTCCCCCTTTCCTTTAAATTCCCTTGATTGTGTACAAACATTTAAAAACAAACAAACAAACAAACCAAAAACTGTTTTCATTCGCACTATAAACTTAAAAGTGTCGAGGAGTTCAAATAGGCCACATCGGAAGCAGGTAAACTAGGCTCACAAATTTATACTCCAAAAATGCAAAGTTTTATTTCTGTACGTGTCAAAAGCAGTGTGCAAAAAATCAGAGCGGATCTGAGAGACCGCCCCTGGAGGTTTAGAGGCGGGCAGTGGGATAGAACTGGTCACTGATTGGTCCATTCAATGGCGTAATGTGACGTTAGCTCTTTCCTATTGGTAAGAGACGGGTTCTACCTTGACAGCAGAGAACCAGTACAGCCAATAGCAGTGTCTTCCACTCTCTGCCCATAACACTGTTTCACGCACGAGTCCACACCGCTACAGGTCTTCTGGGTTAAACAGGTGAGTTATACAGGTGAGTGGAGGAACTAGTGTCGATATTTTTTAAGGTAGTGTATGAAGTTCAGTGGTATCTTAGTTCTTTGGTGTGAAATAGTAGCTTCAGAAATATTATCTTTGTGACTTACGCTACATGGGCAAAAGTATTGGGATACACCTCTTGATTATTGAGTTCAGGTGGCACCTTACTTCCAGTGATGGGCAGCCTACCAAGACCTTTTGGACAATGCCATACTTCCAACTTTGTGGACACAGTTTGGGGAAGAACCTTTTCTATTCCCGCATGACTGTACCCCAGTGCACAAAGCAAGGTCCATAAGGACATGGCTGGATGAGTTTGGTGTGGAAGAACTTGACTGGTGCACAGAGCCCTGACCTCAACCCCATCCAGCACCTTTGGGATGAACTGGAATGGAGATTGTGAGGCCTACCTTCTCGTCCAACATCAGTGCCTGACCTCATAAATGCTCTACTGAATGAATGGGCACAAATTCGCACAGAAACTACAGTCTATGTATTTGAACGTATTGTGCCCCAATACTTTTGTCCATATAATGTACATGCCATTGGCCTTATTTTTCTTTGCCTTCCAGGGCACTTTGGTTATGGCGACACGTATCCGGCCAGTAAGTACTAGTCTATCTTTTTAAATATTGGTGTAAATTGTGTTCAGTTAGCATAGTGCTGCACATGTGTGATGTCTTGTTCTCAACTGTTGGGTCCACTCTCCCCAGAGCAGCAAACGGTGCGCCGTTATAGGAGGCTCTGGCTTTTTGGGCAGGCACCTTGTGGAGAAGCTGGTGGACAAGGGCTACTCAGTGGCTATATTTGATATCAGACAGAGCTACGAGCTTCCTGGGGTCACATTCCACCAAGGAGATCTGTGTGATAAACAGGTGAGCAGACTGCCCTTTTTTAAAGGGTCAACTTTACCTTTTGAAATAAGAATGTGATGTAGTGTGTGAACATGGATAAAGTTTCTAAATACACCATTCACTCCCAAACCTCTCTCTATACAGTCCACATACAGAAACAGCACATTTTTGAAATAATTGTTTTTGTGATGTCACAAAAGCCAGTGCATTTACCCACATCAGGTTGTTCAGCCTGCATCAGTCCTGTTCATTCACACTGAAGTCAAGAAGGGCCTTGGCCCAGAAAGCACCATGAGCCCTGTAGTTTTCCTTTCAGTAGAGTCTTTGGTGCTGTAATTGAGGTGGATCTAGAGGCCAAGGGGCGTTGTGGTTTCCACGTTTAAAAGCACGCATTTGGCACAGACTTGTGGATTGCACATATACTGTACCCAGCAAAATTATTTATACTGATTGTTTCTCTTTTACATTGGTTTGGCATATCGCACCGTAGAGTGGTGCAAGCTCCTGGTTATACTTAGTTTTTAGACATTTAAGAAAATATCAGATAAACCTATTAGTCCCACAAGTGGGAAATCTGCTTGGTCACGGCAGAAAGTGGACGTACAAAGTTAAGAGCAGCAAAAATGAAGAAAAACAATATAATAGAATAAAATACTGTGTCACAGTACAGTATAAAATAGAATGTTCAAATGTACAGTATAAAATCTAAGAATATAAATATGGACATCTGTATTGCAAAAATATACATATGTATGTAAACTAAGACTAAATGTAGACTTGGGAAAGTTGTATACATGTACACAGTGAGTATATGTAAATAAGTATATACAGAGTGGATGAGAGAGTAAAAATGAGAACACTGTAGATACACACACAGGTACACAATGGAGTGACAGGCCTTGACAATAGCATTAGAAATGCACCAGAAAAATTGCACTTTTTAAATTGCACATTCTAAATTGCATATTCTGCACAGCAGTAATAGCTTCACCCAAAAATTGCACACGTTGCATCAGAAAAATTGCACTTAGTAATATTGCACATAAGAGAAACTAAGCGAAAGCTACCGTGGTGTATTGGATGTGCGTGTGTGTCTGTCTGCGCATGTGTGGTCATCTGCAAAGTCTTTGTTGTACAGTCTGACAGCGGTTGGAAGGAAAGACTTGCGGAATCTCTCCATCCCACGTCGTGGGTGCAGCAGCCTACCACTGAAGGAGCTGCTCAGTGCTGTCAAAGTCTCGTGCATGGGGTGGGAGATGTTGTCCAACAGGGATGATAGTTTAGGGTCTTCATCAGGTGGGATGTCAGAACCACCGGCCTATAGCTGTTGAGGTCCTTGGGATGTGGGGTCTAAGGCACTGGTACCACATGAGGTTTTCCAGAGCTGTGGAACTCTCCCCAGCTTGAGGCTCAGGTTGAATATGTGCATCACCCCACACAGTTGATCTGCACAGGACCTGACAACCCTTGAGCTGATGTCGTCTGGACCCGCTGCCTTTTTGGCTTTAATCCTCCTCAGTTCCCTCCTAACCTGGATGGTTGAGAGAGACAGGCTGGAGCTGTGAGCTGGATGTG